>JAESUZ010002113.1:600000-1102276 GCA_017311185.1 Proteles cristata cristata | reverse complement strand
AAAGTGCAAGCAAAGTGAGGACAAGTATAAATCAGTCCAAAAAGAGGGAGAAAAACCAACTGCAAATACAAACAATGGAGGAGTGATTATATATTATATATGACATGGAAATAGGCCAAAAAGCATATGTAGCAGTCAAAAAGCAGAGTGGCCTGCCCAAAGTTAGTTACAGTAAGCTGTTATTCTTAAAGCCATGAATAACAGATTTTAGAGTGAAATTTAAGAAAAGAAAGTCAAAGTTCACTGAAAAGTTAAATATTAAATAACTTAAAACACTAAAAATGGAATTTTGACAGTAAGATGACTATTAAATTTAAAAGCGTGTCATGTAGGATTCCTAATCAAAATTTCCAACCTTCTTGAGAGTCCAAAAAAAAAAAGCAATTATTGGGTAATAAATAAGAAAACTCCTACAATAAAAGTTAAAGCATTGGAATTGATAACTACAATATATTAGTATATACCTATATCTATGTAGAAGGTATATACACTACTTGATATTATGACAGTAAGTGTAAATAGGTATTTAACGAAATCCATTTTAATGGTTCCAATGATGATAAATATGACCCTGCCTGAAAGTCCATTACATTGGAATGAGGAAGGACTTGCCATTTGTGGATTACCTACTAAGTGCCGAGCTAGGTACTTCGCATTATTTGCTAATCTTACAAGCAATCTATGTACTGAACATAGCTAACATTAACCTTATTTCACAGACAAAGTTGGTGAGTCACAGAAAGTTAAGTAGTTTGCCCGAGATCACACAGCTAATAAGCTGCAAAACCAAGATCAGAACTTAGCTGTTAGCCAATGTCCCTCCTCTCGCCAGCATGTCATTTACATCTAGGAAAAACAGAGGCAACAATATGAAATGACTTAGAATGGGTAAGAACATTAGAATCCAATTTCATAGGAAAAATATATGATTGAAGAGGTAGCAATGCTCAGAAATACTATGGCATTACCTGGAAATGAGTAAACGTAACTTCAGTAAAAATCAAATAATAAGAAAAAGCTATCCACAACTTTTCTGATTTATTACTATGTTTAAAATGAAAAAAACAAGAGGGGCACCTGGGTGGCTCAGTTGACTAAGCATCTGACTTTGACTCTGGTCATGATCTCATGGTTTGTGAGTTCAAGCCCTGCATCAGGCTCTGCACGGACAGCTGAGAGCCTGGAGCCTGCTTCAGATTCTAGGTTTCACCTCTCTCTCTCTCTCTCTCTCTCTCTCTCTCAAAAATAAATAAATAAACTTAAAAATGTTTTAAATAATTTTAAAAATGAAGAAGGTAACATGAAAGTAAGACTGCATTTTTGTTCCAGTAATCGACCTGGTAGAACCAATTCTCCAGGGAGCCACACTTCTGGCTGGCTAACTGATTGAGATGGACTTACATAAAATAGCAAAACATATTTTACATTTTTCTATCTTACATCCTATTGCTTGAAGTTACTTATTCCAGAACCTGGATAATTTAAGGCCCTTGAATTTTCATGATTGCTTATAAAAAAAAAAGAAGTCTGGAATTGCTAAAAAAAAATAGTGAATTCAGGAAGTATTTACTGAATACTTTCCATGTATCTGATACTATATATCAGGAAACAGTAATCTTTTATGCTGAAAGGTGCTTCATGGGAAATTGAAACATTTTTAAAATTTTTGAAATTGTATTGCCTAAATTCTCATCAGACAAACAGAATATAAAAAAGTAAGTAGACAGATGGTTACATATAGCTGAAAGGGATCTCTAAAATCATCTTTTCAACTCCTTTGTTTTAAGGATATAAGAAATAAATATCTAAATATGCCAAAGCCATCTCATGATTTTTGAGTTATTTAATACTTGAGCTAAAGCCTTTAGTAGAAATGGCTGTAGAAACATATATTTTGAACAATTACTACATTTTAAATACAAATGATTTCATAAATGATGGCACAATTTGTGAAACAAACTACATAAGTTATATCAAACTTAATGTGGGCCTAACATTTCTTAAAATTTGGCCTAAACATGGCTGCAGCATAAATTTTATAAAATAAAATGACCAAATCATCAGGCAACTGTTATTCTAAAGAGTGAAATATTTCTAAGTTAAAAAATTTAATTCAGCAGCAGCCCTTTTTGCACAATAATTATGGCATCGAAATCATCTTCTAATGTGCTGAACAGAACACACAGCTCTGATGGTCTTGTTTTCTTAACGTTTGTCAAGGGTAAATACAAATGATTTTGCAAGGCTCTAAAGAGCAACTGTGGCCATGAGGAGGGGTTATCCATGGTAATCCAGGTCATGCACTAGGTGAGTATCGGACCCTCTTTAAATTAAACATTTTTGAGAATCACAGAGAAGCAAGTTGTGCAACATGTCTTGAAGTTACCGACTTCATGAAGTAAAGGACCATAGATTACGTTGGAATGACGTAGAAGACATTTTTTCTTTTTTGACTAAAAACAGGTCACCCACGCACATTCATACTCCACCCCCTTTTACAGTACATTTGTATTTGTTATATTAAAACTGATTTCTTCCCTGGCCTCCTATTTGCAGAGGAACTTGGTCCAGGAAGATGTATTCTACCTCCTGAACTACTGTCATAAACAATAAAGTTCCATCTTCCTAAAACATTATTGCAAATTCTCATGAATGGACCATACAGTTTTTTCTTCCTCCAGATTGGGAGATTTCTGAGTTGAGTCATTGAAAGATAGGTTGCCTTTTTTATTTTATTGAGGGTAAATTTTTTTTGGTGAAAAGCAATGCTCTGGAACGGAGGAAAGAAAAACAAGAAAGAGTTGGAAAATGGAAGGAAGAAGAGGAGAATAAAGAAAAAGAAGCCAACGTCCTGATCCTTGAAGTCTATGGACAAAACTGCCTACTTGGATTTCAACACCTGACACTCTCTGGGGTCTTGAGGAATTAAATGTTTTACCTTGGTATTGTTTCTTGGATGTCACTTATTTTTAACTTTTACTTGACCTCATCAAGACCTCAGCAGATAGGAAGAGGAAAATAAGTAATGTTGCTAACTGAACTCAGGTTAGGAAACTCATTATTTCAAGAGAACATTCTTGAAAACTCTGTGGACTAAAAAAGCAAAGTTGAGCATTTGAAAGTTGAGAACTGGGAGAAAGTTCCAAAAGTTTATTTTTAAAAGTTAAGTGACTGGGATTAGAAATTGAGGCCAAGTAGCAATAATAAAAATCCTACAAAAAGAGTGATTAGATATATTATAACAAGATTAAATTTAAAAAATAAGGTCATGTATTGGAAAAAGTATATGTTAGTTACTCGGGATGGTACACCAATACGTAACTTGGGAAAAGAGACAGTTATCAGGTCAGAATAATATTTGTACTAAACATGGTAACCATATTCCTTAAATTATTAAAGACCTGAACTCAAAAGTTACTTGTGTAAATATCTATTTTTCTACCATTAATTAACAGAATTGATTAGTACTCGATTAATTAATTAATATTTCCCTATTATAACAAAGCAAAGATAGATACAAGGTCCTTGGGGACATATGCTGGTTATAAAATATTGCTATTCCCAACATAAACCAAGGATTCTTTTTTTCTTATATTTATATTCATATAAGTTTCAAAGACTTAAAACCTGCTAGAAGTTTACTGAAACCTTCAACTAAAGGTCTTTCAGGAGTGTAGTTTAATTTCCCCATTCACTTGGAGACCAGAGCGCCTATATGATCAAATGAGCATTCTGTAACACTAGAGAAAAGAACTGCTATGGTATGTAACTCCCATTTCCTTTCATTTTTAATGCAGAGGGTAAGAAAAATAGGACACTTCTTTACCGTGAAGGTATCCAAATTTTTGCCTCAATAATGCTTAAAAACACATTGAAATATCACAGTGAACTGAGAAAACAGTACTCAAATCTGAAAATAAACTTTTTTAATAATCCAAAATTAAAGTCCTGAATTCTCTGCATTTTTTTGCCAATTGTCATTGCAGCTTGATCTCAATGAAAATCCATCTTTTAAAGAAAACATTCTTTTTAAAAACAATGCTGGCGTTTAAATGAAAGTTGTCTATAACATTAATTGACTAACATTGGCACATACATCCATTGAGCACCATCATTTTGTTAACCATTGATTTCAGTTCTTAGAGTTTATAAGTAGAGTCTTTGGCTCAGCTTCTAGGCACACATGATGATGTGGGGCAGGTGTGGTAACAAGCCAAGATGGCTCACTTGAACACTGAAGGTAGGACATCCAGCTATTTCACAATGATAGTATAAGAAATCAAGGCATATATGCAAGTACGAAACAAAAGAGAAAAAATTAACACTGAAGGTCAAACCTGACTCCTGGCAGAGACTAGAGCCACTCCACAGGAGGCTCCAAGTTCTGCTGTGATGTTTTTTCCCACCCTTCAGCTACAGCCACTGGCTAGAATCCAAGGGGTCTTGGTGCTCCTCATCTCTGCTACTTGTTCCTCTTTGGTTTCTCGCCCTGCCACACAAATCTCACCAGAGAAAACATTTCAAACATGACAAAGGGAGTACAGGGAACAAGAAAAGAGAGAAGTCAAGAGAGGGCTGTCTAATTACAAAACAATACATTTAAAATATGTAAACAGATCTCACAGTGGCTTGACACACTGCCAGCAGTGTCAAAGGCCACATAACTTTTGCCTCCTAAAGTTTTCTCTTTATAAAATGGAGCTGATAAAGCAGGAGGAATAATTAGTAAAATGGATTATGAATCCTTTAGCCAACATAAGATGATGCAGTATTTACCTGATGAAGAAATTTGAGGGCAATGATCTGTTAGAATAATTTTCTCAATTTGTCCATATCCTGTTAACGCTTCAAAGCCATGCAAAATTATGCTTTCTTTATGAACTTCATGTTTATCTTATCTGTATCATACAGTTAAACTGTTTCACATACTCTTATTCCATACACTGAAATAGCTCCACACTGCTTATTGACTATAATACAAAGCTAAAAAGACAATATATATACCTATCCATAGTTTTAGGTTCTTTATGCCTTATGCATGTTGTGAGATCCTAAATCAGTTTCTTCACTGTCTTAGTTTTCTATCAACAAGTTGGAAATAGTATCAACAGTGACCTCTCATAGGTCACATAAGACCTATGTGATAATTAATTCTCTCTAATTTGTTTTCTCAACACTTATTGAAAACCCTTTATGTGCCAAGCATGGTACTAAACCCTGGAGTAGAAATAAGACTTGACGTCTAAAAGCTCACTCTTGAAAAGTCTTTTCAAGAGTTTATGGTTTCAGGTTTATTGTTTAAGAGACATGACACAGGAGAAGAGAAGAAAAAATAAGATAAAAACACAGAGGCAGGCAAACTGTAAGAAACTCTTAAATACAGAGAACAAACTGAGGGTAGCTGGAGTGGTGGTGGGGGGTATGCACTAACTGGGTGATGGGCATTAAGGAGGACACTTGGGATGATCACTGGGTGTCACATGTAAGAGACAAGTCACTGGATTCTATTCCTGAAGTCATGACAACATTGTATGTGAACTAACCTGAATTTAAATTAAAAAAATAACAAATTTTTAAAAGTAAAATAAAAAAGACATGGCATACATTTTCTACTCTCAAGATCAAAAAATAAATAACAAAAAGAACTAAAGGCCAAGAAACTCAAGACCCACAAGACCCAAGTATAACAGGCCAAATTAATATTCCTCTCCAGCAGCTCTCCCAAGATGAAATGTGATCACCTGTTAACGAACTTTATAAAGTAGAAAGCTCTCATGTCATCTTTCATATCCCAGAGGAATTGACCCATACCCTTAGGAGACACTTCAGATCCAACCTCTCAAGGGAATAAAAAGAATCACACCTTTTCACCAGCCAATTCTGGCTAAACACTGAACCAATTAACTAGAGTGAAATTGTAAATATCCACTGCCTGTGCGACTACAAAAACAAGGTATCAACCATGAAATCTCACATTAATTTCTTTAAAAACACAAATGCCTTCTGAAAACACATGAAAGTTGAAATTCACGATAAAATGCATTTTAAGTGAATTTAGACTAATATTGAATGCTATAACACATAAGGCATAATACAAAAAACAGCAAGCTTTAATATAAATAAAGCCTCAAATACTCATGAAATTATAAATCTACAACCACCCTCACACCCAACAGGAATACCAAAATATAATTACTAAATCTCAGAGATAAAAGTAAAGTCTCAGACCAAAGTTATATTAAAGTTACAAAAATTTAAGAAGTCAGGAATAATAAAACTTCTCAAGAACTCTACATCACAATCCAATGAGTTACTTAGCTCACCACTGTTCCTTCTTTTCCAAATCTTGAATACGAGCAGCTAAGAAAAGATGAAAATTAAAATCGAAGCAAACAAACTTTTGACTATGAAAGCTTATACACAGGATGGCTGGAAACAGGATTGCCATGTCCAGGCCCGAGTTAGCAAAGTCCTTTTTTAAAGAGATTAATCTTTCTCTTCAGGCTTGAAAACCCTGCACTATTGTCTGGGCAAATAACTACTCCACTATCTTGATACTGGACTCCAGTGTTTCTTCCAGACCTAAGATAAGACACTTTTCCTTATCTTCCCTGAGGAAAAGCCATAGCTCCAAAGTCCAAGTGACAGGTCATATTCTAATACCAATGAATTAGAAGCCTTACCAGATCACCTGACTTAAAAATAGTATGGAGATGAAAAAAAAGTGCTTGACGCTTAAAGTAAAAAGTTCTCCAAATTAACATATTTCCTCAGTAAAGACATGTCCTAAATATCTTGACAAATTTCAAGATGCAACATGACTACTGTTCTTTTACAGACTTAATGTAGTACACTTCAAATTCCCACATACACGTTGGATTAACCAGCAGAAATATGCTCCAAATTTTATTTGCAGTTATACTTCAAGTATTATGTAACTTTTTACTTCAAGGGCCATCGACACACTTGAACTAGCATAAAGGAAATGTTCATCGAAGCCAAATGAAAATAATTTACGGCTATAGATATATTCTAAATATTTAAAATCATTCATACATGTAATATTTACATATGGAATGATATATAAAGAGTTAAGTAAAATGTTATACAAAATGTTTCCCTAGAAGGATTCAAAGCATCCTGAGTAATCTTCATTTGATGTGTTTCAAGGCTTAGCAATCAACAGAACTGGAATTTTTAATACTAAACATATAAACTGCTCTTCCAATGAAGATGAAAAATATAGCTGTGTTTATGAAAGTCAACTAGAAATCCCAGAACAGAGCTTTGACATGAATTCATCCTATCACAGCAGCTATGTTATTTAACATATATTTGTCTGCATCATTTTCTCATAAGGAAATTGAGAAAGATTAATGATCGTGAAAAAAAAAAAGAGCAAACATTCTCTGTGCAGAGGAGGAATATTTGCAGTAATATATTTCAGAATGAAGCTCCCAGTATTACAGACTTACTGATGTGGATTTATCCCCAACATATCTTCCACAATTACTAGCAAGTGTGTAACATGCTAAGCTAGAGGTAAAGGACAATTCTTTCCCTACATCTGTCAGCAACCCATTCTATCATTAGCCTATCAATTAACCTTTCTATATCCCAATGTCTCTAAAAACTGGCTAAGTTGATGCCATGTAAATGACAAGGGTGTGTAAGAGTTAATGAGAAAATATATATCAAGTTCTATGCTCTCAGAAGACAGCACCAAAGGACACCAATTTGATTAAACATCAAGTGCCCTTATGTTGATAGCCTTCGTAGAATTGTTAAGGAATAACTGGTGGGAAAAGGAGTGTTTCCCGATTCCCTGGTTTTGTATGTCGAATCTATTCATAATGTATCCATTTTTTTAACATTTATTCATTTTTGAGAGACAGAGCACAAGTTGAGGTGGGGGAGAGAGAGAGAGGGAAATACAGAATTCAAAGCAGGCTCCAGACTCTGAGCTGTCAGCACAGAACCCGACATGGGGCTCAAACTCGAGAACTGTGAGATCATGACCTGAGCTGAAGTTGGATGCTTAACAGACTGAGCTACCCAGGTGCCACCATCATGTATCCATTTATTTATTCATTCATTCAGCAAGTTGACTATCTACTACTATATACCAGATACTCTGTTAAGCAATGGTGAAATGAACTACACGGTCTCAAATCTCATACTTCATAGGAGGCGCTGAACAAATATGAATAAATTGGAGCTTTCAATGTATTAAGACAGCTTAGTAATCAATCACACAATATATGATTACAAATTATATTACAATGTATAATTACAACTCTGCAGGAAAAAAAAAAAGCAGAGTATTCAGCCAGAAAATAATAGTTTAGATTGGATGGTTAGGGACAGTCTCTCTAAGGAAGTGATATTTAAGCTGAGATGCAAATGATACATGTCTATTAAATGGGTAATGTGGGAGAAAAAGCATTCCAGCCAGATGGGATGCCATGCGTGAAGGCTTTGAGTTGGGAATTGACAGTGTTTTTCAGGAACTGCTTGGTGAGACAAAAGGATTGTGAATAAGGAGTGAATATGACCAGGTGAAATCTGAGAGATTGTCAGACTCCAGATCCTACAGGCCTTGGTAGGACCTGTTGAGGTATATACTTAATATTCACAGTACAGTAGGAAGCCAATGACGGATTTTAACATGGTGTCAGTCTCCAAAATAAATACTACACACCAGGTGACTTAAACAACAAACATTTATTTCTCACAGTTCTGAAGGCTGGTAATTCCAAGATCAGGGTGCCAGAATTGTTGGGCTCTAGTAAGAGCCTTCTTCCCATTCTCCTCATATTTAGAGAGAGAGAAAACAATCTCTTGCATGTCATTTCATATAAGGTCACTAATCCTATCATAAGAGCTCTATGCTCATAACCTAATTACCTTCTAAGGGTCCTCTTTGCAAACACCATCACATTAGAGATTAGGGTTTCAACATACGACTGGGGGGAGGGTCATAAACACTCAGTCTAAAGCACATGGAAAGTGCTTTTATTTTATGTTATAAAAATTGATGACTATGTAAAGAATGCATTGCATGTGAGGTGAGTCCATGTAAGAAGCTAACTGTGGGAGACCTGTTTGGGTGTCTTTCCCAGATCCCCCTTACCAGGCCAACATGCTCATCTCCCAGCCACTGTGAGGGTTGACTGCCAATCAGTCATACCTGACACCTTTTTCAGAGACTTACCCTGGGGGATTATGATGATCAGTGTTGCCTTTTCCATTTTAGGGTCATAAAAAGCCAAACTTCTTTCCCTCAAGAACAGACAACTTTGCCATGTGGTTTGTGCTCCAAAGCCCTCCCCATGTGGATCAAGCCAAAGCTAGAATTTGCTTGACTATAAATTTAATTTTATTAAAGTGGTGGAGGGAAAAGTCAAATCCAAGTAGATAAAAAAATGAATGGAATGTAAAAAAGTGTAGATAATTTGAGAAAAGAACACAGTTAAGTAAAATAACAGAAGCTGGTTGAGAATGTGGAGCAAGGAAGGGCTTTATTTGTTGGGTATTTTGTTGGTTGGTTGCTTGGTTGCTTGGTCAATTGATTGGTTGGCTTTTCAGATGGAAGAAGAACAGGGCATATCTGACGAAAGGAAGGAATATAGTTGCATGAGAGAAAGAGTGTATCCAAAAGTGAAGATTTTGAGAAAGCGAGTCAGGATGAAATATAGAGAACATGGAGAAGGATTGGTTGAGTATAAGAGGGATGATGTTTCCATCCTTGTATTAGAAGAGTAGTTGGGAGTAGATGTTTAAAATATCCCCTCTCTTGCTGGAGATTTATTGATTCAGTAGTATGATGATGAGAACACGGCCCATTTGTACTTTTTAATGAAGAACGTATATAGTTTTCAACTGAAGATGGGAAAGTTTAAAATAACTCCTATGAAGATTATGTTCATGCTTTCATTAGAGAACCATACGGAGAGCCAGGAGTATTAGATTCCCATTTGATCACGAATTTATAGTGATACCAGAGTGTCCATGTATGTGGTTTTCTCCAGCCATGTTCAAACACAAGGGTGTGGCATAAAGATGGAGGATCGTTCACTAAAAGCTTGAGGTTTTCCAGGCCAGTTAGAAAGAAACAGGAGTGTGGAAGTTAAGGATATCTCCAGAGAAAGAATTATAATGGTGGACTCTAAAGCTAGATAAGAAAGGATGCTCAAGAAACAGTTAACAGTGAGAATACTTGAGTATATGAAGTCAAAGAATAAGAAAGGGGCCAGGGGCAGAGGCATGTTTGAATTTTGGAGGTGGTGCACTTTCTGGTAGAGGTCTAAATGTGCCCAAGGGGTTTGTCGCTGAAGTCAACGTTGAGTCAAAGAAGAGGAATGGTTTGCTAAAATTGGTTAACCTCATACCATTTGGTTCATGAAACCTAGTAGTACTCTGGTCAACAAACAGTTGCCAAGAAACACGAATTCTCTTCACAAAAATAATTAACCATTGTTACATAGGAAAGCAATCTGAATGAGTAAATTGTATTAAGTAAAAGACAAATATTTTCCCATTTTTTCCCTTTGAAGAAACCTATAACTTCACATCTCAGAAGTACTGGTTTAAATAAAGTTCTAAGAACTTTTTTGTTGTTGTTCTGTTTCGCAGGGGGTAATAGTCCTAATGTGGCCTTGGACTTCTCTAAGTCAGCACAACTGATCAATCAGCATTTCACTGATTGCTTCATTCCCCTTCTCTACATAAGGGGGGGGAAAAGCCCTTGCAAAACGTGTTTGTTCTGTTTGTTATTCTGGACAAAGCCGATAACGAGTTGCAGCTGCTGTACAAAGTGTACTGCTTGCCGAGGCCATCGCTTTAACTTATAGATAGAAGTAGAGCAGCCAGAGATGTGCCTCGGGCTGAAGCGGTTGCTGGAAATAGGACAGTACTCACCAGCTACAGTATATGTGTTTCATTATCCAACAATTTGTTCTGTGAGGACAGTTTGATTGGCCAGGCAAGGAACTCAAAAGGAGAGATTTTTAAATATCACGACTCAGCTGAAAGAGTTCTTTTTTCTAACCTGACGAATTTGCTCTGTCAATCTCGATACAGATGCTTGTAATAGTAGATGATGCAGTCGCTGAAGGCATGTGTCCCTCTGGATACTGCACCCCTGATGATTAGTCTTGGGGCTATGCCTCAGGCCTCGCAATTCCTAGTGCTAAAGCTCCTTGCAGATCCAGCCCTTCATCCAACTGAGTTTTGTTCTTTTCCTGTGTACTAATGACTCTGAGTCAAAAAGATACAAGGTCAACTATTTGCCCTTGACTAGTAAATAGGTATTTAAACTGACCTGAGTAAATAGTACAATTTGTCTATTATTTGTGATTTCATATTCTGTTTTATCCTAGACTAGTCACTGGGACATGAGGAAAACAATGGCAGTCGATGTTAGATAGGTTAACCCAAAGTAGAGACAAATTTCTGGAATGGAGAGATAAAACAGTAGGATTCTTAGGCCTTGCTTGGAAAGATTTGCAAGTAAGCCACTATCTGCGTGGCCTTGAGCAAGTTGCTTTAACTCTTGGAGTCTCAGTTTCTTCATAGATAAAGTGGGCATAAGAAAACCTGCTATGGAGGATTGTCAAGAGAATTTAAGTGAAGCAAGTTCTGTAAAGTGTCTGGCACTGGTGAGTAAAGGATTCTATGGGTCACTCATAAGGTGAGTATGAACTGGCTCATCACTTACAGCACAATTTGTCACTATATGGTAATGGTAAAGTGGTCATATCCATGGCAATTAACATTTCTCACTGTGTAACTTAAAGAAATACTAAAACATGTGCAAAATAACAGATAGAGAAAGATATTCATTGCGGCAGAAGCGAAGCAGCGGAAATAATATTTAAATGTGTTAACATTCCTTTTCCTTTTGAAATTCTCTTTACTGACCTTCACCACACACACACTCCATTTGCTCTTGGTTAGTTTAGGATTATTGCAGCAGGAATACAAAGAGAAAGAAAAAGTTAATATTTATCTTCTGGCATTCCAATGGTACTTTGCAGTAAGACAACAGCCCTAACAATTAAGATGTATTTTAAATCCTTTAAACCCTATTAACTTATCAGACCCAGCCTAGAGGACTCAGATTCCTTAGTGCTCTTTCATATTACCAATGGACCAACCCTTCCCATTATAAATACTGGGCATTGATGTGGAGAGAGGGAATGGCACGGAGAAGCACACAGCCTATCACTAGGTTGAAGGGTGCTGAGAAGAACGTGGAAGTGCACAGGAAACCAGGAAGTTAGATCCAGATCCCTTAATCCCAGTGCCACCCCTGGGCCCTCATCCAGGACCACTCTTCAGGAAGTGCAGTCATGGAGCACAAACGACAGGGGGAGGCCAACAGATGCCCAGACATGAGGAAGAGCTCTTGATACTCCAGGCCTGGAAGCTGGAAATGTAGAATCAGCCAGGACCATCCTCACTGCGGCAGCACAGAGGTTTTAAGGTACCTGAGGAATTACGAGGCCAAGGGTTGAGATGAGAAGATCGCTGCAAGCAGATACTTTTAAACAAAGGACAAATAGCTAAAGCCAGTATTACCCCAAGGAGCAGGTCAAACATAAACTCACAGCAGGGACCAACACAGAGAATAGACCCAACTCAGCTCTGCTGCAGATATCAACAAGGATCCAGAAGACACATTGATCCAGGCACCCTTCCTTTCTCTATCATCAAATCATTTAAGCCAAACAACCAGAGTCCACCTTGAAGAGGACTAGGGTTAAACAGGCAGAACTTGGAAAAACTGAGCATCTACATAGGTCAACCAAGCAAGGACAGAGCTACCTAAAAGTGGTATTTGGGGGCCATCTGGGTGGTTCAGCTGGTTAAGCATCCAACTTTGTCCCTGTTCATGATCTCATAGTTTGTGAGTTCAAGCCCCACATCAGACTTTCTGCTGTCAGTGAGGAACCCGATTTGGATCCTCTGTCCCTATCTCTCTCTGCCCTGCCCCACCTTCTCTCTCAAAAATTAAAAAAAAAAAATTAAAAAGAGTATTTACATTCCAGCATTGGGCTCAAGGTAATGTCTACCAACTCACACTAAAGTTTATTGTTTTGTTTTATAGAGAACGCAAGAGCAGGGGAGAGGGGCAGGGGGGAGACAGAGAGAGAGAGAGAGAGAGAATTCCTCAACAAGTGTCTACGCTCAGCACAGACACCAAGACAGGACTTGATCCCATGACCCTTGGATCACAATCTGAGCCCAAATCAAGAATCTAACACTCAACTGACTGAGCCACCCAGGCACCCCTAAAGTTTAATTTTTATCAGGTAAAATAGATCACATTAGTTATAAATAAAAGAAAATTAGGCTACATTTTTTTTTGCATATCTGAGCCTTATGTGAATAATTCCAAGTCTTGCTTCAAAATAATCAGTGGAGATACGACTGAACAAAGCACAGTATACCAATTCTGTGGAATATTTTGCAGCCTATTAAAAGATGAAAGTAGATCTCTATACACAAAGGGTAAGAGCAAACACTGGCATGGCATCTACTCCGTGCACCGGCTTTGTTCTAAATGTTTCTCATGTGTTAACCCATTTCATCCTCCAAAAATCCTGTGAGGCAGGTTCTTTGTTATTCTCATTTTACGTATGAGAAAACTGAGGCACAAAGTTAAGTTGTCTTCTCAAGCTTCCCCTACAAATTAGTGATGAAACCTGGATAGAAATATCTCTAACTGTGTGGCTCAGTTGGTTAAGTGTCTAACTTCGGTTCAGGTCATGATCTTGCAGTGCATGAGTTCGAGTTCAGTGTCAGGTTATGTGCTGACAGCTCAGAGCCTGCAGCCTGCTTTGAGTTCTATGTCTCCCTCTCTCTGCCCCTCCCCCACTCATGCTCTGTCTCTGTCTCTCTCTCTGTCAAAAATAAACACTAAAAGAAAGAAAGAAAGAAAGAAAGAAAGAAAGAAAGAAGGAAGGAAGGAAGGAAGGAAGGAAGGAAGGAAGAGGAAGGAAGGAAGGAAGGAAGGAAGGAAGGAAGGAAGAAAGAAAGAAAGAAAGAAAGAAAGAAAGAAAGAAAGAAAGAAAGAAAGAAAGATCACTAAGGCACCCTAGTGGATGAGAAAGGCGACTTACAATATTAGATTCTAAGGATCATACATTCTAATATATGTATTAGAATAATACATATAGTATAACATTAATAAATACATACATGTATACAAACCAACACTATCCAATTTTATGTACACTTGATGGGAAGAGGTTTGAGAGGTTATGATCAAATTAGTTATAATATTCTCCTCTAGTAGCAGGAAGAGGTTTTCCATAGTGAAGAATGTTGTCAATGATTTTAGCCTTATCTGTAATGTTTTCATTTTTCATATTCACAATACAGCAATGCACTACTCATATTGCTAAAAATTGATAATATAAATGATACAAAAATGGTGGTCTGAGAGTATGATGATAAGTAATATTTTTCTTTACTTTTCTACTTTATCTGTAATGTGCTAATATCTTAGAAAATTATTTTTTAAATGCAAGAAGAAGTTTTAGATAATGTTGAAAGTTAACAAATTGCATACTGTTTATCCTACCATCCCTACTGGATATCAGTGGACTGATTTTTAATCATGCAATAGTAATTAACTAGGAATCAATGGCATTCTCTCAAGAACACTAACACAAACAAAAAGTTACTCAAGACAAGTTCATTTCTATTGAAAAATAAAATAACATGAAGTAAATTATTGAAATTATAACACATATTATTATTTAAACATCTGAGGATATTTCATTTTAATATATACTGAATACATTCAACCACTATAAACTTGCTCTCTTGATTTTTTTCAAAAACCAGCTGAATCCTCAGCTCTAGGCTATACTGTACAATCTGTAATATACAAAAGTAGACCATTTCAACATACATATCATTATGTACATACGTGCATAAATATGGAAAGAAACAAGGATACAGGATGTATTATAATAGGAAACATAGACCTCTCTAAAGTTTATAGTGGCCTTTAAAACTTCAATAGCATATTGAGACAACACAGGAAATCTGAAAATGGAGCCTTATTAATTTGAAAGATAATTTCATTATATAATTATACTATCTCCATTCTTGTTTCAAATATTGCCACAAACAAATAAAAATGGCTGCCATAGGAAAGATTATGAATTATATTGCCCACCCCAAGGCCAGGAGGATCAAAGCACCTGTATTCTACAGGAAGAGAAGCCATCGTTTCAGTATTGGTCTTCCCACCTGGAAAAGATTAGTAGTACTGGAGAGTAGTGTGGAAGCAGAAAAGTAGTAGGGTAACAGACTGCGTTAGCCTCTGTGCAAGGCCAGATATAGCACAAACACATCACCTGTCAACAGTACCTGATGAATCACATCACCACTGATGTTGAATAAATTACTGCTGTCTTATCATTCTCATATAAAATGACACATTGTTCAGGGAAATGTGGTAGCTTACCAAACACCAGTGGTATAAGACATCCACGTTGGAATTAGGGTATCATATTTGATTAAGACTAGAGTTAGAGCAGCTGAACATTGCTGCTGTAATACTGAGCGAACACTCGGGCATGGAAGTACTCGGTTTTTCAGAGGGCTGTTTTGGCAGGTGTTAGTTGTGTTATTTCTGTGTGGCAGGCCCACCACCGCAGGAGCGTGGCAGTTCCATGCTAGAGCAGACTCACCATCCTGTACACAAAGCCCTGACTAACCCCATGCCTATTATCCCAGCCAGACTGAATTAGGCAATTATTCCCTCCAGAATTCACAGTAAATGCAAAAGAAATATACATATATTCACATAGAATTTTGTCAATTACTATTGCTTTTTTTCCCCTTTTCCTTATCACTAGTTCTTCTGACCACTCAGTTGGTTTGAAAATTAACCCCCTTAGCAATATGCTGAAACTGAGCCTGGTGGTGATTTGAGGAAATAGAAATCCAAAACTGATAATTCATCTTTAGACAATGTGTGATACACCTCTGTAGCTTATCAGCATTTCAAAGTACAAGAGTTTAAGAAATTCCTATTAAAATGCATCTGGTATCACTAAGGAAGGGAATGGTGAACTTTATAGCTTTCTAAGTTTCTGGTGTCCATGAATACGATGTAAATTTATCACTAACTTTCAACTGCTGATATTTCTATCACTTGGTGGTTCACTTGGTGGAAGAGTGAATTCACCTGTTAGTACTTAAATGGGCTTTTTTTCTGTTCACATTTATTTATCTTGTAGTACTTAACTTTAGTGTTAGAAGTAATCTAAAAATTTTTCAAAGTTCCCATTTAATAATTCATTCTCATGTTCTTTCTTCCTTACTCTCATTTCCCTCTTAATGGATAAAAGATCCATCAGGAAATTTAAATTCTTCTCTGCAAAGGTATTATGATGGCAGATACCCACAGTTGGTATTTACAGTTCCAGTGATCTTTGAAGACCTATTGGCTTATTTTGGATTGCCAGTCCACTGGGTTTATATCTGAAGAATCAGAAAGCACTATTTAGTCAGAAGGATTTGTTTTTAACCATTCAGAAAAAACATTTGTGATTATTAGAAACTAGAGAGCAGGGCGCCTGGGTGGCTCAGTTGGTTAAGTGTCTGATTTCAGCTCAGGTCATGATCTCACAGTTGTGGGTTTGAGCCCCATGTCAGGCTCTGTGCTGACAGCCAGCTCAAACCCTGGAGCCTGCTTCAGATTCTATGTCTCCCTCTCTCTATCTGGCCCTCCCCTGTTCATGCTGTCTCTCTCTCTCAGAAATAAGTAAAACATAAAAAATAATAGAAACTAGAGAGCTAATTTTCTTTCAAATTTAAAAAGATGTACATAATTTTTTAATTGTATACACATAAGATCCTTTTGTAGGATATTAGTTTCCATGTAATGTGTTCAGGATGGGTTTACCTTAACATGTGTGTGACCACTCTGAAATAGACTCAAATTGGAAATGGCAGTATAATGTCCACCTTTAAAATGTTAAATACGAAGTTACAGATCTGGGTTTGAATCTCTAAATCTGTTTCCTCATCTGACAAATGAAAAATCGCAAAATTACCTTTCTTATCACAGCCATTTTAGATGGTCCACAGATGGGTAGCAAACTGATTTGGGGGAAAGGGGGCTAAGCTGTAGTTGCATTCATCTTTACCCAATAATGAGGAAGTTTCAATGTCATTAAAGAATGGAGAAGGAAAAAAGGAGGAGAAACTGAACTGTTATCAAATTTAAGTGCATGCAGTAAAAAAGAGAAAATGTTATATGTGGGATAATATTTTTGAAATATTAGTTGATACATACCCTACCTTCCTCACTGAATCAAACAACTGCATTCCTTACTTCCAGGAGAGGATGAATATAACAAAGAACTAAAACGTCATTCTTCAGCTTTGATATTCAAAGATCTCCAGTAGCTGGGAGCAGAATCTGGAAAGCGAGGCTTTCAGATATTATTGTGAGAAAACTGATGTGGGTTCCAATGAGCCAGAACTTAAGTGACTCAGCGTAGCATTTATAGTATAAATGCTATATAGTATAGTATAAATGCTCAAGTATAAAACTTGAGCAGGGATAAAAGATGAGGTTTCCCAACACTAAAAGGTAGACAGAGCCTTTAATAAGAGGTGGGTGAGGAAGGGAAGAAAACGATGAACCAGGTGAGAGTCTTATAGGGGTTGGGCAGATTGTCACCTGCTTATATGGGTAGGTGCTGGACCCACTCTCTACCTACCTGCCCACCCCACTATGATTAAACCTGCAGAATAGAGGAGCAATTAAAACACCCATGGCAGAGATACAAATACTTTGTTTCTCAAAACATGGCCAGGGAACACTGTAAGCTCTTAAGAAAATTCCTCATTC
The DNA here is from genome assembly GCA_017311185.1 of Proteles cristata cristata. Taxonomy (NCBI): domain Eukaryota; kingdom Metazoa; phylum Chordata; class Mammalia; order Carnivora; family Hyaenidae; genus Proteles; species Proteles cristata. The sequence goes on along the minus strand of JAESUZ010002113.1, from coordinate 1,084,392 downwards.
ACTCTGACACCAAAGCAACATGGCAGAAGGGTCACCATCATGGCTGGGGAAGGCTCTAGACAGATGAGGCAAATGAAGCCTCTCAGAAAACCAGAGTCCACTCTCTGCATGGAAAGCAGCCATGAGTTCTTGAGCAGCCTCTAAGGAAAAACAGGGAAGTGTGCAGAGGGCCTGTGGCCTGAAGAGAGCCAGAGTTGGGGCATGAGGTGAAGTCTGGACCTCTGGACCAGGGACTCCACCAGGCCCAAGTATATCAGCACCAGATGCTGCACATAGGCGCAAGCACCAGAAGAGCCCTGCTATACATCCGTGGAAGGCAGCAAGGACCAGGGAAGACCCAAGAAGCAAGGCACTCTTCTGTGGATGCCAGGATGACTTATAACATGTCCAACTAGATCATTTCTAGAGATAATTGAAGAAGGGACCAGAAAAACAACCTCAGAACTGTACTGAATAAATTAGAAGTAACTTAACTAAGTTGAGGTGACAAGAGCAACAGTGTTTAAGTTACTATTAAGTCTATTCAGTAAGTTTAAGTCTATTTCAGTAATAGAAAAATAAACAATTCTGGGGCACCTGGGTGGCTCAGTCGGTTGAGTGTCTGACTCTTGATTTCAGCTCAGGTCATGATCTCACGGTTCATGAGTTCAAGCCCCACACCAAGCTCTGCCCTGACAGTGCAGAGCCTACTTGGGATTCTCTCTCTCCCTCTCACTGCCCCTCCCCTGCTTACATGCTGTTTCTCTCTTTCACTCAAAATAAATAAATAAACTTAAAAAAAGAAAAATAAACAATCCATTCTGTCCACATGAGTTATGACTGTAAATTTTAAGCCCACTACACTGTCTAAACAAGTATATATTTCTATGTAAAGCAGATCCACTGAGACCTCTTGGAAACTTACTGCCTGTTTCTTCTAAGACACTTTCAAGTTAACAAAAGCATGTAATCGATGCTATGTGCTGAAGTCAATAACTGCCACAGAGGAACAATCCCAGAAATATACAAATCTGACCTACAGCAATATATATTAATGGTTTTTGGTAATTGTTACAAGAGAGGACAGTCATTTATCTTTCAGTAATGGGTTTGCATTCAGCAGAAGAAAAATGAAGTGATTATGCATGGTCCCTCCTTCTTCAAAGGTGCCCTTCATCCCTTTCCCAGCGCAAGTGAAGTAGAACACCAGAAGGGAGCAGCATCTCCATCAGTCACTACAGGGCTGGCCGTGCACCTAAGCAATGTGTGCTTCCACAGGCAGCCTTTGTGCCTTTGAAACATTGCTTATTTTCCCACAGCTGTCTGACAGTAGCAGCCGAGTGCTAACTCATCAGAACATGTGGTGAGGACATCCAACATGGCTCTATCAGTCACATTACACTTGGACTAATCAAGGAGCACTCAATAAAGGGCAGCTAAGGACACTGGCTTGATTCAATAGTTCACTGTCTGATTAAACCAGGCACAGAGCATTTTTGCAGTTGGTTTCCCTGTTCCCCAACGGCTTTCCTTTGAAGAGAAGGAGGAACAAAGGATCATTTTTGATTACTCTGAAATGAACTTGTTCCTACAGTCTTTATTAATGATCATTTGATTTATTCCCCTTGGTACGCCACTGTCTGGTACATTATCTCTCAGGTGCCTCATCCAAGAAGCCCCTAAACTGCAAAGCTAGGAAATACTCCAAATGATTCCTTTACAGAATATAGATGAATTTGTATTGTTTTGGAAATTGAGATACACAGCTCAATACCATTGCTTTCGGCCCTACAAAACTAGACATGCATAACTTCCATTGGTAAGGCTATGTCTTGGGAATCTTACTCTTCATACAGGTTGTAACTAAGAACACAAACTCAGGAGCCTAACTGCCTTCTTCAGGTCCTTGACCCACCACTTACTAAATGTGTGAACTTGAGAAAATGGCCTACTTAACTTCTCTGTGCCTCAGTTCTAATCTGTATGATTGGAATAATGGTACTGCTTATCTCATAGGTCACAATGAGAATTAAGTAAGTGATTTGTAGGTAAAATGCTTACAATAGTATCTAGCCTCTAAGTGACATAGAAGTGTTAGCTACGTATTTATCATTGTTGTATCGCTATGTTTGCAATCTCAAAACACTCTACCCGTGAGCAGTTTTTATTTGCCCAAACCTCTACCCTAAATTTAAGCCTTCAGAAAGCCAAAAAACCCTTTTCATCTTTAGGGTCTTCTTTGAGACCATGAGACTACCATCTATTTAAGGCAGTGCAGGGACAATGATGGCTGACAGGACCATTTTCTCGAAGACCTTTGTAACCTAGGAGACCTGTTCAACCATGGTCAAAGAGTGTGATCTTCTAGGCTAAGTACTGCATGTGCCTTATCAAAACAAAATAAAAACAAAACCATAAAATTGTCCTATTTTGGACTGTGGCTAAGGCCTGTGTCAGGTTGGTAGAGTTCCTCATCAGGTATAAGACACCTGGATAGGAACCTTTTAATTAGTACCAAACTCGCTGGTTTCTTTAGAAATAGCTATCTCCTAAACCAAGGTTTCAATTGAATAGCTTCAAACTAAATATAAGCAATTTAATTTCGTTTTTATGGCACAATGATATTCACAAAATAACTCATTCACACCCAATAACACTAAATAGTATATGACGATCTACATCTCTTAAGGACATAATATTAAGCAATTTCATTGAACAGAACAATTCAGAATTCTGAGCATCGGCACAGAAACCACTTTGTGATCATCTAAAGCACGTAGCTTTCTTGACCCAGCAAACTTGAACTTCAAAAGCCAAACATAACTCTTACCTACTGTTTGTGCACTTCACGGCACGTGCCTAGTCCTACTAGGAAACAGTGGAAAGGCAGAAAAGCCTACACCGACTTCAGTTTTACACAGGCTATTTTGAAACCAGAAAATTCTTGCTGATTTAGAATTTGGGATCACTAAGTAGAAACCCATTCATTTAGCATTTTATCAGTTTCTCTTTCCATTCTGCAGAACAATTTTTGATCTAATACTTTCCAAGTAACACATTCCCCTTCCAAACGAGTTTAAGGTCAAAGACTAATTAACCTTTTCTCTTTAAGTTTGGAAATACTCCAGGCCTTGTTGCCTTATTTTCAAGTTTGGAGCTGCCTTATAACTCTCCAAAATTAATTACACTTTCCTTAAAAGGCCTCATAGTTCTGTGCAACCTAGTAGAGGCTAATGAAATGGTTAAACTTTCACTCCTGGGGCCCTAAATGAAAATTATGATACATAAATGTAGTATTAATCAGAGACCTAACTAATTTTATATTTACTTTTATTTTTTAATGTTTATTTATTTTTGAGAAAGAGAGAGAGACAGCATGTGAGTGGGGGAGGGACAGATAGAGAGGGAGACACAGAATCTAAAGCAGGCTTCAGGCCCTGGGTTGTTGGCACAGAGCCCAATACAGGGCTCAAACCCACAAACTGCGAGGCCACGACCTGAGCTTAACCGACTGAGCCACCCAGGTGTCCCCCAAGCTAACTCAGATTACCAGAAAACTGTGGAATTGTCAGAGTTAAACAAATACTGCACCCTTGAAAGAGATCATCATGTACATGAACCCATCAGAAATCATTGCTCTTTTCACTGACTTAGGAAGCTTGAGTTGCTAATTTAATACACATTAAGATATACATTTTTCCAGCAATTAAATAGGGAAAATTATATTCAGGGTCTCCATCTCAAAAGAACAATGGAGTCCAGAAAGCCAGGTACAGCACAGAATACTGAAAAACAGGGTTATGACGATCTATTTTTTGCTTAAATCTTAACATTCGGAACATCCCACAGCATGGGTAAAGTTTCACCTCATATCAAGGCCAAATTTACAATATTGGTCCCTAATCCCTCTTGATAGCAGGTTGTAAACAATTTAAGCAAACCATCTGTTCAAAACAGATTCTGCTATGAACTCCTCCCCATAAACAACGTTTTTCCTGCACTCAAAGTTACGTGAAATTCTCTAATTTTTTTTTTCTCATTCAGTAGGCCAAGTAAAACAGAGCTTGAGGCATAACTTCCTCAAATTTAAACAAATACTTGAATGCAAAGCTTTGGGTTGGATCGCCTCATTAAAATGTTCCCAATTGATTACTTTTATTGTTCACTTTTTCAGTAAGCATGGAATGATAAGTACCAAAGAAATAGAAATCCTAAAATAACTGGTAAATCTGGACAATTGAGAGACCATTACACAATGCTAAATAGAAACCACAGGAGCTAACAGCTCACAGAATTCTGTTTAAAATTACAGACTGAACATAGAATTATCTGTTCTGCAGAGTTCATATTTTTTCCCCCTGTCTTTGCCTGTTATGACTAAAATTAATTCCCCAGGGCTTTCAGCCCCAAGGCCACGATCTTTCAACTTGCATACAAGTTGCTCTTTTTGTCATCATTTCTCCTATATCAGAAACCAGCAATGTTAAGTCATGTCCTGGAGAATTTTCAAGCCTTGTAGTTTTATTCAAGCTGTGATATGGCAAGAGTATTTGGGATGATATTACCAGTTATTTTTCAAAAGACATATATAAGACTTAAGAATAAACATTAAAAAGTCATTACCTCATGAACATTTCCTGATACTAAGGCCATTATTCTCCAAGCTTATTGTGTATAACACTGGCAAGGAATGATGGTTAAAATGCAGATTCTTGGGCCACATACCAGTCCCACTAAATCTGAATTGCTACAGTTGAAACTGGCTAGATGCATTTTTAACGAGCACTCTAGTTCTTTCTGAAGTAGATGGTTGTCAGCTACATATCCACCAGAACTAGAGTATAAACAGAGGTTGGGGTAAAAAATAATTAGAGAGGCAGAATTTGTGATGCAGCAGGAAGATTCTGGAATTTGGCTAACTGCTGACTTTATTATTAGCACTTACAGCTACCACCTTAGGTTAAGCTATGTAATCTTCCTTTCCATCAGTACCTTCAACTGAAGAATGAGAATATTCATACCTACCTCGTAGCACTATTGTAAATTTAGGTTTATAGTGCGGAAAACAGTCAATGAGATATAACTACTAGAAATTGGCTGCCCCGGAAGTGAACGCCCCTCGCAGAAGGCCAGAAGAAAACATCTTTGCTTCAGGAATTGTGATGTTTATCCTTACGTCTCGCATGTGTATACCAAACACAATGGTCTCTGAAACAGGAGTCGAAAGCAGTCTAAAATGCAAGTTCTAGAGTTAAACCATCTGAATTTAAATGTTAATGCAATCACTTATTTGAGCAAATTAACATTTATGTGCGCTTATTTGAGCAAATTAACATTTATGTGCTTTGGTTTCCTCCTCTGTATAATCAACATACTGAGTACCTGTCTCTTGTAAGATAGTTGGCAGAGTACTAGTCAATGCTCAATCGTTTTTTGCTATTATTGTACCATAGGAAAGGGAATTTAATGGAGAATAGTGAATAATTTTATCTTATAGTTCAAGATAGAGGAAAAATGGATGCAGCTTATTTTATTATTGGAGATCAACAACATTTAGAAATGTAAATTGTTGTCATTTTCAACAAACATTATTCCAGATCAGAAGACTCTAATTCACTTAAAGAGTTCAGGAACTCCATCCATCAAAAATTGTATTTCATTAGTATATAACAACCCATTTTGTAGAGGAATTTGGTAATAGTTTTGCTCAACTTTTATATGTGACCTCATGACTTATGCTGGTCACTAAATTGTCTTTAATAGCAACTTTCCTATCATGAAGGTAATTATAAAATGGTAACCTTTACAAACTTACCAAGATATTGTAGTATTACACTTTTAATAAAGTGTTAACAGTCTGTAAGCTTTTTAAAAGTTAAGAGCTTAAAATCACTAAAATTCATTATAAGAAACTTGAAATCCATAAGAGATTTAGCTGGTGACAAGATCTGAAAATGCTTTTGAGTGAAAATGTCCATCCTTATATTGAGTGTATATCTCAAGTTGAAATAGAATAGAACTGAACTGACATGGAGCAATGAATGGGCAATAAAATGGAGATAGAATAAATGCAGTTAAGATGAAACCAAATAAAATCTATGCTTTACCCATCCCCACCCATCTCCACAATACTGTCACTTATTATCAGGGTGTCTAACCTAGCTCCTACTTCCAATGTAAAGGAAGACTCTGTCTCTTGCTGCTGGTGGAAGTATTGATCAAGTAGTGAAGAGTAAGCAAAATTATTCTTGAATGCTATGTTTCCAGATTATTTTTTTCCTTTCTTTTCTTTTTTTTTTCTTTTTCTTTTTATTTTTCTTTCTTTCTTTCTTTCTTTTTTTTTTGCCAGAATCAAGGGAAACTCAGGCTAAAATATCTCTCACTGTTTTCTCTCAAGAGGCTAATGTTTAGGATTTAAGCATGTGTAATGCAATAAAACCAACAACCAAGAGAGGGCAAATGAAAAAAAAAAATCTTTCCCTGGTCTATAAACCTGACTGGAGGAAATAAATAGTGCAAATGGACTCTGGTTATGGAAAGAGGTGGCCTCTACAATAGGTTCATTGTGTCAGAGCCATTAAAACTGAAGACAAAATTTTAAACTAGTTCCAGAAGAAAGTGAACATTCCTTAGCAATTCACTCTTTTCTCTCTTGACTTTAATTCAGTTAATATCACAGTGACTTCTTTTGCACCTACTAAGTGCTAAGCCTTAGGAGACTGAATGATGATTAAGCCATGGTTCTTTATGTCCAAAGAAACTGGAGGAGTCAGTACAAAATTAACTCCAAGGAGAGTTATTCTGTTCTTATGGCTATGCCAAACCTGACTTTATATCCAGCTCTATTTCACTATAACTCCCTTTAAAAATCTTAACTTAGACTTCTCACCATTGTGATAAATTCAAATATGCATAAAGCCTTCCCGCCCCGCCCCCTAAAAAAAGCACTCTATATTCCAAATTTTCCCATGGCATCACTATTTTCCCAATCGACCCAGGCTGTAAAAGTTATACTTTCTTTGATTCATCTTTTCCTCTACTGTCCCACTATATCCCACAGTTAGCCACCATATCCTATCAAATATTGCTGAGAATTTACCCCACAACAATCTTTTGCCTTCAATTCCTATTACTAACTGCACCTTATTTCAGAGTTCCTTGACTTTATCTATTACAATTAAAAGCAAGATAGGCTGACAGAGATGTGCCTCACTTACCCTCATGAACTTGAAACTAAATGAATAAGAATGTAATAGACACAGAAGTAAAGCATGCAACTCTTGATCTCAGGGTTGTGAGTTTAAGCCCTACATGGGGTGTTGACATTACTTAAAAATAAAATCTTGGGCACCTGGGTAGCTCAGTCAGTTAAGAATCTGACTTTGGCTCAGGTCATGATCTCACAGTTCATGAGTTTGAGCCCCATACCAGGTAAGCACAAGGCCTGCTTCCGGTGAGCTTGAGCTCCGTTTTGGGTGAGCACGAGCCCCGCACCAGTTGACCATGAGCCCTGCTTTTCTCTCTGTCTCTCTGTCTCTGTCTCCCTCTCTTCACCCTTGCTCACTTGCATCCTCTCTCTCTCAATAAAATAAAATAAAATGTAAAATAAAGTAAAATAAGATAAAATAAAATCTTTAAAAAGAATGTAAGAGACACAGTTGGAAAAGCTTCATAATTCACCAGTTATGCACCCAGTTTCTACACCATTCCTGCCTTTCCTGAGGCACTATTGTTTGGTTCATCCTTCTCTTCTTGGAGCTACCTTGGCATATTTCCAACAAATTACCTTTTTATTTAAACTTACTGATTTCTGTTGCTTGCAACCAAAAGAATCTTAACAAAAGCAAAGGGAAATGAGATTGAGAATGAAATGAATTAAATCAATAAATAGTAAAAAAGAGACAGAAGGTCTCTCAGATCTACATTTTTTAAAGCTTAATTGGTACTCTCAATACAAATAAAGATATTATGAATATTAAGTGGAAGCCAGTGTTGAAACCTCTCTTAAGGGGGTCTAAAGTAGCATTGTGTACATTAGAGAGGCTGTTGTAGTGTCACCAAAAAGGTTTCTGTTTTTTTGCTGTGGGGTAAAATTGTTTTGTCTCATCACATGGCAACCTAGAAAAATGTGACTCCAGACCATCACCTCCCCTTTGTTCTAATTATATGCCCCCTAAACAGCCACAATTAACTGCTATAACTTATCTCAACATTGGTAACAAAGTGACTTGTGTTGGGAATGTCAGCACTTTAAAGGGACAGCTCCCATTTTAAATGAAGAATATCGACATGCATTTAGTTACAATGAATGTCTTCCAAAAAGTGTAATAATTTCTCAAAGAACCAACAAAACCTGGTTTATGGTCCTAACATGTTAAGAAAAATAACCTTAACTGCCACATATTCAAAGGAAACTATCAGTCTCTGAGCCGTTAGTGCAATCTCTTGTCACTGACTCTGATCCCCTACTCCCACCCTGCTGTATCAAATTTCAACATCTGTATAACCATCCCCATCCCCAAAAGACTCTCATGCTCATTCATTTGTTTTTTGGCTTTTTAAATTTTAATCTGTCAAGCACTATAGCAGGTAATGGAGACATAAAGAGCACAAAAGATGGATAATAACTACTTTATTAATAACTAATAATTTATTTAAATTATGCTAGTGAATGTAACAAAGAACAAATAGAAGATTCAATTAGGACATATAAGAGGGTCACTTATCCAAGTTAAGGCTATCGGGGAATGCTTCCATGAGAAAATAAGATTAAAGATGAGACCTGAAGTAGGACCCCAGATCCCTCCCTCCAAACCTTCTTTCCGCCACTGCCAACTAATTTTGGTAGAGTACATCCAACACTTCCCCTATGTGCAAAATCTCTGCCTGCTAGGAATATAATTTAATTGAAAAGGCCCATCTTTGGGAACCATTGGATTAGGTGATTTCTAAGGCCTCCTATAGAGCAAAAGATTCTATGATTAGTTTTCCATATGTGTATAACATCCCGTATTACGGGACTCCTATTAGATGGATGTCCTTGATATATGTTTTTAATTTTTTAAATGTTTTTATTTATTTATTTTGAGATAGTGTGAGTGGGGGAGGGGCAGATAGAGAGTGGGAGAGAGAGAATCTCAAGCAGGCTCAGCTGTGTCAGCACAGAGCTCCAGGTGGGGCTCAGTCCCATGAACCCCAAGATCATGACCTAAACAAAAAGCAAGAGTCGGACAGTTAACTGACTGAGCCACCCAGTCACCCAAATCTCCCTGATATATTTTTACATAAGAAAAGTAAGTTACAAAGAACTGTATATGGTTACTTCATTTTTAGGAAAATGAAAAAAACATCAGTGTAGTATAGGTGCTTTTGTTGGTGCTTTTATACAATTTTATAAGCATGAAGAAATATGTACAGAAAAGCACGTCAAGCTATTAACAATGATTTCCTAATGGAAGAAAGAAGTAAGAAGAATAAAAAAGGGGGGAAAAGCTATAGAATAACTTACAAATTCCATGATTTAATTTTAAGTAAAAATTCAAACATAAATATCCTATTTATATACTATTTTTAAAAATCTGTAAACACTGAGAATAATATAGATTTTGGTCCTAACAAAATAGAAGTATCATGAGTAAATGACAGTATCGATTGTTGATTAGGTGACAAGACCATAGCAATTTGTATCATTGGTTTCTTTTTTCATTTTAATACTATGCTTGCAATTGAGTAATGTTTAAGCTTGTGATTTTAAATCGATAGCGCTTCCACTCCACTTCAAAAGATCTCTTCAGTTCAGTTTCACCCTCTATCTTCAAGCAATTTCCCACTACTTCCCAAATGCACCCACCAAGCACTTTTTATCAGTAACCTTCAGTTTTATGGCTTTTGTGATAAATTTCAAGGTGTGTGGGGAGGGGGAGAGAGAAAGATTTCTGGAATTCTGCTGTAGCATGCACTGTGCTAGGTTCTTTGCATTCATAAATCCATTGAATCCTTACAATAATGTTTAAATGGAGGTATTTACAATTAAGAACACTGGATCAATCACCCTTCTTCAGCTGACCACACCAAAGGGTCAGAACTTGAGTTTTCATATAGGACAGCCTAATTATAATATTCTTCCTTTATCCACTATGCTTGATCTCCTGTCCTCCTTTCCAAGCTCTTCTCCCATGAGTCTTCCAATGGACTCTTCATTCTAGAAGTCATGATGGACTGCTTGCATTTTCTAACACAGACCACTCTTTCTCTCACCCAATCTCCTCTTCCCAATCATTTCCTTCTTCTCCTCCTCCTTCTCTCTGTCTCCCTCTCCTCCTTCATTTACTTGGTTTGGAATATAATACTTTTCTTCCATCTCTGTATCAAGTAAACTTTAATTCATTTCTTAAGACTCAGTCCAGTTATCCTCTCCTTATACAAACCACCCATGGCATGGTGTAGCCAAACAGACTCAAGCCCATCCTCTGTGCTCCCATTATACCTACTTTCATACCTCTACTGTAACACTTGCCATTGCCATAATTATTTGGTTACTTAGCCACTATGCCACAATCAACTTTCCTACCCCAACTGTGAGTCATTGCTGGCCAGAAACTGTAATAAGCTATTCACTGTAATTTCAGAATCTCATAATGGACTCAGCACAGAGCAAAAAATAAATGCATGCTAAATGAAGAAATAAATGAAATGTTCCCTAGAGTTCAGCACACAAATCCAGGTTCATTTGAAGAAGACAGGTGAATGAACAAAGCAGAATGAACATGATAGTTTGCCCTCTGTTCTTAGAAGATAGCATAGGCTCTCAGATAAGCTAACTGTCTGAGAGAGGTTTTGCATCAGAATAATTAGCTGGAAAGTACAAAGTTTCAGATAAATTATATATTACTTACACGTACAAAATTTTCCATGGTGCACCTGTAAACTGAACCCTAACTCAGGAGTGTTCATTCACCTCAAAGATTCCCTCATCCTTGGTGTGGCGTAGATGCTGGATCATGGGTATTTCCAACAATTCGGATAGATGACTAAAGACAGTAAAGAGCCTCTTTATTTCTCATCCCTACAGGGAAGTAAGACTCTCATTAAGTAGATTTTAGGGGCACCTGGGTGGCTCAGTTGGTTAAGTATCTGACTTCATCTTGGGTCATGGATCTCGCATTTTGTCAGTTCGAGCCCCACATCAGGCTCTGTGCTGACAGCTCGGAGCCTGGAGCCTGCTTCAGATCCTGTGTCTCCCTCTGTCTCTACTCCTCCCCCACTCATACTCTGTGTCTCTGTCTCTCTCAAAAATAAATAAACATTTTAAAAAGTTTTTTTTAATAAAAAAAAGAAGTAGGTTTTATTTTCTGCCAGCCCTGTGGATGAGACTGAGGGTTGAATTTAAATTAGTATAAAAAGATAAATAAATGTGATACTTCTTACTTATATACTATTTAATATAGTTAGGATTACTAGGTGCCAAGCAACATGAAACTCAGTAACTTAAACAAGAAACATCGAAGATTTTGCACAGAAGGAACAAAGAATGAGGCCTTTGGAACCAACAAGAATTAGTCAAGTTCTGAAGTTCTAGGTAACAGAAATCAATGGCATTTATCAGAGTGCTATCTTTGAGCTGGATTCACTCCAATAATTTTCAATCCTTTTGTTACCTAACCTGACAGAGTATCTGATTGTTACAGCATGGTCATGTGTCCACAAATTGGTGAAGGGAGATTGGAGTAACTTAAACGGCAATCCCGTTAAGACTCCAATCAATGAAGGGTATGTTTCCCATAGGAATATTGGAGTGTAGCTATGCAGAAATAATAAAATAGATAAATGGAATTTGGAACAGCAAAAGTAACATTCACTATTGATTCATATCCCTACTTTTCCTTATTTAGAATGTAAGCTCCATGGAGACCAGAACTTTTATTTGTGTGTTCCCCAATATACCCTCATCACTATAATATTACTTTGCACATAATAAGCTTTCAATAAATATCAGCTAAAATAATTTAATACTCTAAATCCCTTTGGCTGTAGATATCTATGGGTCCTCAAAAGTAAGCGAATGATCAAAAAGCAAAAGTTTAAAAAAGGATCAAAGCCTGAGGCACAATCTCTGGATGAACAGAACCATATGAAGTTTCCAGAACTTTATGAAAGATAAATACCATAGTCCATGCTGGAGGGCAAGGCATAGGAAAAATGAAGGAAGGAAAATAATACTCATTAAGTGTCTACCTTCTGACAGCTTTTATATATGCTTTCTCACTAAATATGGTGCACCAAAATTTCAGGGAATACATAAATTATAACTAATGACTCCTGCAGAAATGCAATTTTATTTATTTCGTAATTGTGTGTGCAGTTGGCCTTTGACCTGAGGTACCCTCCATTAAGCACATATTTGTTTTGCATAATGGAGTCATTGACTTTGGTAAAGTGCAAAGGGTCAACATCACGGGCCAGAGAAACAGCAATCTTTCTAGCCCATCTCTGCCCCACTCTCAAGCACACCCACTACAAGAAATAATGCCAACCCCTTTTATACGTGCCAACATGAGCATTCTCTCTTTAAACATGTTTTCAGATCAGGCAATCAGGCATGATGTTTTTAAGAACTTCCTTCTCCCCAGCCCCTGAGTGGAAAGAATCTAGTTCACTCAGTCCTAAAAAAAAGACAGCTAGCTTATAGTAGAAAGGTGTTTCCAAATCATTATCTATACAGTTAGATCTAGAAAAGGCCTAAGGAACTTTGTAATATCTAGTCCATGCTTAATTTACAGATGACAAAACAGGGGCTTGGATAAGGAAAGTAAGATGCTCACTATCTCAGAGCTAATTAGTTTTAGGAAGAGTACCTCACTCTGACACTCCCATCTCCAAACTCACCTGTCCTTTTATTTCATCAATTTGTTTAGATACTAAGATTCTATGGTAGCTTTAAGTTGTTTACAATACTTAATCTATTAATAGAAATAATCTATTAACTACCTTAATTATTGATTAAATCTATTTTCCCTTGATTTAATTGTTTGCCTCTTTCAGAATGCCCAATGAAACAGTGTACTTTCTTTTCATAATAAACTTAGGACCCAAAGAAGAATCCCAAATCATGGGTTTGTGATAAGAGGTTTTAAATTTGAGGTGCTCTTTTTCTTTATGAGGGCTCACCCACACAATAATATGCTTTCTTTCTTCTGTCTATGATTGTAATGAGATCCAATGTCCACAATGATCTCTGGAATGTTTTAGATAAAAATAACATCAACCATCCAGATGAGGAAGTCCCATGATAGACAAGCCAATAGCACCCTCTGGTTGACAGCAGTACAGGCAAGCAACAAAAATTATAACAATCCAAACATTATATTATAACTGTCAAAAATAAAGTTTTATGATTCCAGAGTGGCTTCTTCCCATTTTGGATTCAAAAGTTCTGGAATGAAATATAATTTTTTGGTCTCCTTTCTTAATCTTCATGTCAGTTACATCTCTTAGTTGTAAATTACAAAATCCACTCTGGCTAGTATAAATTTTAAAAAAGTTTATTAAAGGGGCGCCTGGGTGGCTTAGTCGGTTAAACGTCCGACTTTCGCTTAGGTCATGATCTCGCGGTTCGTGGGTTCGAGCCCCGCGTCGGGCTCTGTGCTGACTGCCAGCTCAGAGCCTGGAGCCTGTTTCAGTCTGTGACTTCCTCTCTCTCTGACCCTCCCCTGCTCACTCTCTCTCTCTCTCACCTAGAAATAAATAAAAACATTTAAAAAAAAGTTTATTAAAGGGGAGCCTGGGGAGCTCAGTCGGTTAAGTGTCCGACTTCAGCTCAGGTCATGATCTCACGGTTCGTGGGTTCAAGCCCCACGTCAGGCTCTGTGCTGACAGCTAGCTCAGAGCCTGGAGCCTGTTTCAGATTCTGTGTTTCCCTCTGTCTCTGACCTTCCCCTGCTCATACAGTCTCTCTCTCTCTCTCTCTCTCTCTCTCTCTCTCTCTCAGAAATAAATAAAAACAGTAAAAAAAGTAAAAAAAAAAAAGGTTTATTAAAATGATAATACCCTCGGTATCATTATAACATGATCCATAAAATTTAAGAATAATAAGTTGTACTTCGTCAAAATTAAACACATTTACACTTCTACTTACTTTTAAGAAAATAAAAGGATAAGACATGGACTGGAAGAAAATTTGTAAATCATATCACGGATAAAAGGCTTGTACCCAGAATTTATTAAGAACTGTTATAGCTCAATAAGAAGAGAAATAACATGATTTAAAATGGATAAAATTACGGGCGCCTGGGTGGCTTAGTCGGTTAAGCGTCCGGCTTTTCGCTTGGGTCATGATCTCGCGGTTCATGGGTTCGAGCCCCGCGTCGGGCTCTGTGCTGACTGCCAGCTCGGAGCCTGGAGCCTGTTTCAGTCTGTGACTCCCTCTCTCTCTGACCCTCCCCTGCTCACGCTGTCTCTCTCTCTCTCCTAGAAATAAATAAAAAAACATTAAAAAAAATTTAAAATGGATAAAAGTATTTGTATAGATATTTCACCAAAGAAGATATACAAATGATTAATATGCACATGAAAAGATGCTCACATCAGTGGTCACTTGGGAAATGTAAAAACCACAGGGAGATATCCACTTGATACCTGCTAGGTGATCTATAATCAAAAAGACACATAATAGTAAGTGTTGATGAAAACGCAGAGAAACTGGAATCTTCATTCCTGGTAGAAATGTAAAATAAATAGTACAGCTGCTTGGAAATTAGTTTACCAGTTTCTTAAAAATGTAAACATAAATTTAGTATAAGACCCAACAATTCCACTACTAGATAGCTACTCAAAAGACATGAAATGAAAACATATGTCCAGGGACGCCTAGGTGGCTAAGTTGGTTGAGTGTCCGACTTCGGTTCAAGTGATAATCTCCTAGTTCATGAGTTCGAGCCCTGAGTCAGGCTCTGTGCTGACAGCTCAAAGCCTGGAGCCTGTTTCAGATTCTGTGTCTCTTTTGGTCTCTCTGCCCCACCCCCACTCACACTTGTATCTCACTCTCTCTCAAAAATAAACATTAAACAAATTAAAAAGAAAAGAAAACATATGTCCACAGAAAGACTTATACACAGATATTCATAGAGGCATTATTCATGGTAGTCAAACAATGTAAACAATCCAAATGTCCATCACTTGGTAAATGGATAAACAAAATGTGATATATTCATATAAAAAGATACTATTATCATAAAGAGGAACAAACTCCTGATAAGTGGCTACTGTGTAGATAAACCTCACAAGCTTCATAACTAAAAGAAACCAATGCAGAGGTGCCCAGGTGACTCAGGCAGTTGAGCGTCTGACTTCGATTCAGGTCATGATCTCAGGGTTCCTGAGTTAAAGCCCTGCATTGGGCTCTGTGCTGGCAGTGTGGAGCCTGCTTGGGATTCTCACTCTTTCCTCTCTCTCTACCCTTCCCTCATTTGTGCCTTCTCTCTCTCTCTCAAAATAAATAGGTAAACTTAAAAAAAAATTAAAAGAAGCCAATGCAAATATTGTCTGATTCTATTGAGATAAAATGTCTAGAAAAGGCAATTCAATGAGACAGAATGTGGTAGTTGTCTGGACTGGGGGTGGGAACAAAGATAATTGATTGCAAATGAGTATGAGATCTTCCTGAATTGTTGGAAATGTGCTAAAATTAAAATGATATGATGATGGTTATATAATTCTGAGAATTTATTGAAAATCATTGAAATGTACACTTAAAATGGGTGAATGTTATGGTATATAAATTAGAACTTAAAAATTCTCTTTGAAGACTTTTCTTTTTAGCTAAGATGGAGTAAAAAGGACTGCATACACCCTCCACCATGAAGGAATGACAGCAACAGAAATAACAACCAGTGTATAGGAAGCAACTACTTTTTAAGACAAAGGAAGCAGGCAGTTGAGATCAGCAGTGCCTGACACACTGACTACAGGTGAGGCGAGTGAAGACTTTTCAGGCTCTGGCTTCGGGTGTGGGGGGAAGAAGACTGAGGCAGGGTCCACTGTGCCCCCTGACTTTAGGAACATGAAGCTGAGTCTGGGGACCAAGAGAAGTGAGCGTTCTCAGCGCGGTGTGCCAGCGAGGAGTGAGCTACCCAGAAGAACACTGCAGAGCTGCAAAGGGTCCCCCTCAAGTATTCAGCATTTAGGTCTGATGAAACTACCCGGGAGTCCACAGAGCCACATTAATGGCAATTAAACTCGCATGGCATAACCACCTGAGTTTACCAATCGCTAACCACTTTTTAGAGGAGTGAGTGAACAAATCCCAGTAATCTGGATAAAATGTGTATTGTCCTGCATCTGACAGAGAACCATGATAGGAAATTATTAAAAATGGCTTGTAGTGACCAAAAACACGAAACTCTCATTTTGGAGAACGACTTGGGTTGATTAGTTCACAGTACAGCATAGTCAGAATGAGTTTCAGAAAATACAATTATTTAAGATAGCCTTCAAAGAACCATAATCTGTTTTGTATCATGTATTCCTCAAAGAACTCAAAAGCTATATGCTTCTATTAGATACAAAAACAAAACAAAAAAGAGGGAGGGGAAGAGGGGGGGGGAGAGAGAGAGAGAGAGAGAGCGCTGGAGGAAACAGCAATGAAAAAGAGGCTAACCTGTGTAAATGGAATAACGGCCATCATTTTTCTTTGTCATTACCTTGACAATAAAAGGTTCGTATGGAAGCTCCTGATTTATGGTCCTTTCCGGCAGTCACTGCTGAACAAAGCCACATTGATTTCCCAAGATCCAAGGTGGGGCAGTTCAAGGCCACTAACAATTGCAACTCACACTTCTGTTAGTTGAATATCTATGAATTGGATCTGACTCGGACCAAATTTATGAATGGGGCTGCTTTTAGCCTACCTGTCTTATCGCTGACAAATAGAAACCTTTACCTTGCCATAAGTCATACACATGTGTGCACCCTGGACTTCTGACCCATCCTGGTGCTAGCTCTCTCATTGGGAGACCTTATGACTCTCTTTGAAGATTATGCACCAATAAAGCATATTAATCTTTGATACCATTGAAACTTTACCTGCTGAGAACAGTATTATTATAGCAAGAGGACTAAGTTAAAGAATTAGGTGGAAAAGTTCAATGCATTTGTTCTTCATTTTCCTTAGGTTGGCATTATAGTACTGTTAATAAAGTGGGATTAAAAATTCCTTTATGAAATATTTCCTCTCTTATAAAACATTATGGGGCAAATATGCAGAGAAATAAAGTAGGGACATAGAGAAGAGTAGATCAAAACTTAGCATCAATGGACATATATTCATCTAAGCATAGAAGTAAAGAGAGAGGCTAATAAAAGAATGACAGAAACAGGGGCGCCTGGGTGGCTTAGTCGGTTAGGCGTCCGACTTTCGCTTAGGTCATGATCTCGCGGTTCGTGGGTTTGAGCCCCGCGTCGGGCTCTGGGATGACTGCCAGCTCAGAGCCTGGAGCCTGTTTCGGAGTCTGTGACTCCCTCTCTCTCTGACCCTCCCCTGCTCACACTGTCTCTCACTCTCTCTCTCTCTCCTAGAAATAAATAAAAAATATTAAAAAAAAAAAAGAACGACAGAAACAAAGCTAGTATTTTGTCGGAGGCCGGCTCCGGCAGGTCCAGGGGTCCCTGAAGGATGGACGGTGTCG
The DNA here is from genome assembly GCA_017311185.1 of Proteles cristata cristata. Lineage (NCBI taxonomy): Eukaryota > Metazoa > Chordata > Mammalia > Carnivora > Hyaenidae > Proteles > Proteles cristata. The sequence goes on along the minus strand of JAESUZ010002113.1, from coordinate 1,066,732 downwards.
GTGAGAGAGAGTGAGAGAGCCCCAGGATCCTTTCTGATCACCAGGCAGGCATCTCCTTCCTGTCGGTTTTGGTGTCTTTATTTATAGGTCAAATGTTAACATGGCATCAGGAAATGGAATGTTTATAATGGGTAGCTCTTTGTGATAAGGTGTTTTTGGAAAATGTACAGAAATAGGTTTTACAGAAGTCTTCTTGCAGAACTGCCCCAATTATAGTGAGGTTGAGTAACTAAGAAAATAACAAGGTGTCCACATTTTAATAACACTAAGATTAAATCATAGGTTTGTAGATACTCTTATCCATCCTCATCACAGCTGCCAGGGTAAGGAAAGGTGTTTGTGGAAAGTAGGCCTTAGGGAAGGGGCTGCTATACACCATCAGTTAGCAAAGGTGTATGTACTATGTATCTTCCGTTCTTCTCTCTAGGTTAGGCTCTTTGTCTCCAGGCAAGACTTGATTTTCCAGTTATATTCTTTACAGCACCGGAGAGCCAACCATACCTTTAAAGAGTTTAGCTTATTTCCAATACCTAGAATAGCCTCTACCAGTGCATTTACCTTTGTGTCTACTTTTGATTTCTTGAATAGCTAGGGCATGAAAGACATTTTTGGTTAGTTGATTTACATGTTGAGCTGTATGAACATGTAACGGACTAACGCAACGGTAGAAACAGAATTGTACATGTCTTTTATGAGTAAGGGTCATTAGCCTGTTCATAGCTCAAGGGAAAGTATGGAGGGAAACAGGACCTGCTGGAGACACGATGTCTGTTCCCATAATCAAAAGAAGACATTCCCACAATAAGTTCCTTCACAAGGTGCAATCACCATACCAGGGCCAGAATAAGGGGACAAGTCACTCCCAATATTGATCAACAAGGTACCCTAGGGGTCAGTGCTCAAGCAGAAATAATTGAGTGGGGGTGGATATCGGTCGTCATCTGATTGGCAAGAGACCGTGCAAACTTGCTTTAACCTCACCAGGAGTTTTCTCGACTAGTGGGCTCAGAATGGCTCCCAACAGTATTTCAATAAATAACTGATAAAGAGAAAGAAAACCTGACAGCAAAAAAATGATAAAGAAAGGAATTGGGAAAAAATTGGGTAAACAAAGAAAAATCAAAGTCTGAAGTATACAGCTGAGCATATCATTTAAAGGCTTTCTGGGGAAGGTGGTGTGGGCTGAGTATTGAGGACCAGGAAGGAGTTACAAGAGAGACAGCATGTGTGAAGATAGAAAGATGTGTTGAATCTAAAGAAGTCAGGGTATGACTAATGGGCAAAGCTCCCAAATACCATCTGTTAGTTTTATATGCATTGGTCCCTAACTCTGTCCCCTCTCAAGTAACACAAAAGCGAGTCAGGAAAAACAACAAGGATCATCCTCTCCGTTGTCTCCTTCCTAAACTTATTTAAGACTGTGTAGACACCCGCATGATGCCAATCACAATTAAGATGTGTGTCTTTCCTTGATTACCTAACCAATGAGAAATGGGTATATACCAGAATGCACGTAGGTCCTTCAGAATGGGGGAGAACTGGCTCTGGAGCACCCATTGAATCCTATACCAAAGGAAATACAGCTACATGAACAGGAAATACACACTTTCTTAATGACTGTCCAGTTAGAGAATCTATCCTTTTTAAAATTTTTTTTAATGTTTTATTTATTTTTGAGAGAGAGAGAGAGACTGACTGAGCAGGGGAGGGTCAGAGAGAGGGGGAGACAGAGAATCTGAAGCAGGCTCCAGGTTCTGAGCTGTCAGCATAGAGCCAGGTGTGAGGCTCGAACCCACAAACCGTGAGATCATGACCTGAACCGAAGCCAGATGCTCAACCGACTGAGCCACCTAGGAGCCCCAAACCTATCCTTTTTTTATGTGGGACTCCAATACGTGACTCTTTACCACCTGAATGAAGGGTGAAGAGAGTATTGCCGGTGGTGTCACATTGCCTCAGCTCAAAGATTTCCTCAACTACTTATCAGCTTTGTGGCATTGAGTAATTGACTCACCCCTGCTAGTGTCCTCACATGTAAAGTGGGGTTAACAACAAAACCCGGGGCATGACATTGGTGTGGGGATTAAAGGATAGAATAGTATGTCAAGTGTTTGAAACAGTATCTAGCAAACAATAAGCACTCAATAAATGTTAACTCCTAAAGAAAGAACTTTTTCTTGTATTTTTCTTTGTTTTTGCATTTTTTTGGTTGGTTGGTTGGTTGGTTTTTTAATGAAGATTGGTATCTGATGCTGCCAGATGGAAACCAGAGAAGAGTAAACAACAAGAGATCTTCACGGATGGACACACACCATGCTTTGCAAGGCTGTTCCAGGCAGTGACCCATCAGTACATGTCACTCGGGGAAGAAGAGAGCACAGTGGTATATCCTGGCACCGGCAGCACAGCATCTCCCTGAACGACAAGCAGCTGGGCTGGAACAAAGCCAGGGAAGGAACGCAATCTCTTTGGGAAACAAAATCATAACACGTCGTCCTATTTTGACAGCCCGGGGAAAAGAGGCAGCTATCTAGAATAAAGCAGCAAGCGCGCTTTGAGATCTTCCAATGAGATGTAGCAGAGAAGCACACCCTATTATTGTGCAAAACCCCTACTTACACGTACCCCCAGAGCTTTGGCCCTCACCCGAACGAACTGCGTTGTTAAAAGGAGGAGTTTGACTGTTTTTCCCTGATAGGCACATAAAATTCTTTCTTTCTTCCTGGATTTGGCTGGTGCTGCTACAGCTGCTGCAGAAGAAATCCCCTGCATAAGAATTTCTCCCAGTAACCTGAGTGTGTTCACGCGTCCAGGAATACTGTGTCTGAGTCATTTTTAGATTCATGAAATGTATCAGCCACAAAGGTAACAGAATAAAATATGATCCATTTTTAGCTGTAAGCAGATTATAAATAGTGGTTAGAGGCAGAAACCAAGAAAGGAGGAGAAAGAAAGGGAAAGAGAGAACAACGACAGAGAAAAAGAAAGAAAACTGCGGAGAAGATGAGAGGAGCACACACCTGCTGGAAATAGTAAGAAAAACGTGAGCTAATATTTATGCAGAGGTTCACGTTCTCTCTCCCTTCAGACAATAGAACGTTTATTTAATGAGTCTCTATCAACTTGTCAAGCAAAACAGCTGCACCTTCTGGGCCTCTAGCTCAGGGAAAGGAACTAAAGTGTCATGTCCCCACAAAGCTTCCTAAGCTAGGTGTCTTGAGTACATTGCCTAGGGAAGGCAAAAATTCCAAATAACCAGAAATCTCCTCCATCCCAAGAATTGTCTATGCCATCTAGTGGCAGCGTGTAATATAACCTCCCAAAGGTACAGACGCAATCCTTAGAGCTTCTGACTTCATTATCTATAGTTAGAGAGACCTGTGATGGAGGGAGGAGGGAGGAGGATGTGCTAGATGGGTGATGGGTACTAAGGCGGGCATTTGTTGTAATGAGCACCAGGTGTTGTATGTAAATGACGAATCACTAAATTCTGCTCCTGAAACCAATATTACACTATATATAAATTAACTGGGATTTAAATAAAAACTTGAAAAAAGAAAAAAGAAAAAGAAAGACTTAAATTATCCACACAGTCACAGGATGTGAGTGCTGAGGGAGAATGTAGCGAGACCAATGGTCTTGACTCTGACTGCACAAAGGAATCACATGAAGAATCCTTTAAAAATATATTAGTACATGGGTCTCATGCCCAAATACTTATGACAATAAAAAATAATTTTTACTGAAAAAACTTATTTTGCTCAAATAAAAGGAATTAAAGTTCAGGGTTCCTGGAAATGATGGGTTTTAAAAGCTCTTCAGGCCCCTTAAGCTGAATCTACCCTTCGGAACCAACGATCTAATCCAGCCCCCCACCCCTTGTTCTAAAGTGTGGAAAGGAGGGACTAATTACCATTAGTCCCTCTGCCAGAGGGGCAGAGATGGGGATGGAGGCCATACCCCAAATCGTGAGGTCTTGTTAGACCAAGGTGAAAGTCATGAGCCTTGCAGGGCAAGAGGGAGGCAAGAATCACCATCCAGACTAGAACTATGACTTCCCTTATTTGTTAATTATTATTTGTTTTTAATTTTACCAGTTTAGTAAAGGATATGATAAGGGATACGAATCAGTAGCCAGATGAAGAAACATAGAGGAGCTAAGCCTGGGGAAAGGGAAGGGACCTTCCATTCCTTCTCAGGTTCTCCTCTCTCCTCAAATCCCACGTATTCACCCAATGACTTCCTCTTAGAATGGGCTTGTTTTGCTCTTTTCTTTTTTCTCTCCCTTCTCCTAAAATATTTCCAAAAGCATTCCAACTAAATCAATATATGTTGACCTAAATCGACCTTATATTCATTTGAAAAGTTGATTTGACAATAAGAAAGCATAAATCTCCCCCAAATAAATAGAAGGTAGATTTTTAAAAATATTTTATTACACTTATTAAACTTTACCATATTTTCCTGGCATTAGGAGGTATAAAGATAAATTCTTCTTTATCTATAACCTGCCTCAATTCTAAAAAGATTTAGAAGAAAAGTAGATAGAGAACAGTATATTTATTTTTATTTTAAATCAGAAGGAAAGGTCATGGAGACCAAATAGTAAGACGAAATCAGAAAGAGTTAGTACACAGTTACTTAATTGCATCTTACACAAATTCTGCTGTGTTTATTAGGACTAATTTCTTTTAAAGGGAGATATGATCAGTTACAAGATTCTCATTCCTTATTTGATAAAAATAGACCAGTTGTTCAGAATAAGAGTACTCTTAGACAGAAAACAAATGAATTGAATCTCTACATAGTACTAGGTGGTGATAAGCGCTATAAAGAAAAATAGAGCAGAGAAGGATAGGAGTTGAATACTGAATGGGGTAACCAAGAAAAATGGGAAGGTGAGGCACCAAGCCATGCAGGGAAAATGAGGTCCCAGGCCATGCAGCTATCTGCACAGTAAGTTTATTGCTTACTCACATGAAATCCAGTGCAGGTCACTGTGATGATCCTAATCCATACAATAATTCAGGACCCCAGGACTTTTCCATTTTGTGGCCCTGCTCTCCCTCAGGGCCTCAGGGTCCTTCTCTCCATGCAGCAAGAGAATGCGGAAAGAGAAGGTGTTTGGGTGGGCAACACTCCTCCACCTAAGGAGAGTGGCATCACCCTCACTCATTCCAAAGATGAGAACCAGTCCTACGGCTCCATGTAGGTGCCGCAGCGCTGGGAAATGTAGACGAGTGGTGTGCCCAAGAAGAAGGGAAGAATATGCATATAGATGAGCATCCGCGGTTCCTACCCACACCCAGTTGGGAAGCTACTGCAGTTATCCAGAGGGAAGATCATGCTGATTGGGACCAGGGTGGTGACGGTAGAGCTAGTGAAAACTGAAAAGATTTGGGATTTATTCTGAGTCAGCTGACAAGGTTTACTGGGGAATCAGATGTTGAGTGTGAGAAAATGAGGGGAGACCAGCTGAAAGCCAAGATAAAAGAACTGCTGAAGTTCCCATGTTCCTCACAGAGGCATCTTGAGAGGATTCCTTTTGCCGGAGTTAATTCCTACATGGGTCTTATTTGTGGCCAGAGTAGGGAGTTTTTGAGGTTCTTTTTTTAAAGTTTACTAGTTTATTTTGAGAAAGAGAGTGCGGGGGAGGGGCAGGAAGAGGGAGAGACAGAGCCCCAAGCAGGCTTTGCACTGTCAGCACAGAGCCTGACTTGGGGCTCAAACTCACAAACCTTGAGATCATGACCTGGGTCGAGATCAAGAGTTGGACACTTAACCCACTGAGCCACCCAAGTGCCCCATGAGAGGAAGATTTTATTCAAAATCACCCAGGGAAGAGAAACAGGAAATATTAAGATGGTGGCTCTTCCTAGACCATGAAGATCTTCTCAGAGATGGATAACGAGCTTGTTTCCACAAATGGCTCTGGAGACAGAGACATACACAGTTTGTTTGTTTTTCAATTCTTCAAATAGCAAAATGTGTAATGGGAAATTTGGGCATTTTCACCAGCAAATCATAACACCTAAGGAAGCAGCAGATGCCATGGACACTTCTGGTGCATTTGAGGTGACCTGCTGTGTTTAACTTTTTGGTACAACATCGATATAAGACATATTCTGAGAAATGCTTGGTATAGGGGACAGAGCATTTCAGTGACAAGGATCTGAATCTTTGAGAAATAATAAAATATTTTATATTCCCTACCAATTTTTCTTTATTTAGGAAAAAAAAGGAAAAGGAGGGAGGTAAGATAGAAAGAAGGGAACAATGGAGAGAAAGAAAACCTATGGTACCTTATTCCCCAATTCTCTCTCTCTCTCACTCTCTCTCTCTCTCCATACCTCAAGTAGTAAATTCTGTGCTTAGTGACAAAAAAAGAGATGTGGCAAACTGAAAAAAAAAATGTGGGAGTTGCTCACTAAATACATTTCTTCATATTTTTTGCTTCCACATGTCTAAGCCCATTTTGGGGATGAGGATAAGTGAAAATGGTCCTAAGATCAAACATGCGGTAAAATATCAAAACATGAAGGCAAAAGGATTTTTCTTAGATTAAATGAAATTTTCTTCAATTGGAAGGGACAGGCAGGAAGAAAGTGCACTCTTGGTAGACAGACTGTATTTCCCAGAAGGAAAGAGGCTGCTGATGGAAGGTGTACACATCTTATATTTCTTTTAAAAATCTGCTTTTTTCAACACAGGTTTTTTTTTTTTTTGCATTAATTCAAATTTTTTAAAATTTTGCATTGGAATATGATTCGTGTTTTACTGAGTTTTGTGGCTCCCCTTAGTACTAGTTCTGGTGTCTGAATACAACACACAACAGAAAGATGCCAGTGTTCCAAGCACACCACGCCCCTAGACCCAGAATGTCATGCCAGTGTGATGACAGGCACCCAAAGGTAACCTCAGTGGGTGGATGACCTACAAAGAGAAGCTCCTCTGTTCCCCCAAATTTTGCACTCTGTTAGAACTTGGAACTGTGAGTGATGTAAACCGTAAGGGACAAAATGAGGTTAGAAACAAAATCGAGATTAGGAATAAAAATAATTTGAGTTCTGTTTCTTGCCCATTGAGTTCATAGATTGATGCTCACATCCATTGTATCAATAATTCTCAACATTGACTGCACTTTAGAATCACCTAGAGTGCTTTTAATACATACCAAAGACACAGCATCTCCCTACCCCAAGATTCTGATTTAATTGGTGTTTTATTTTTTAAAAAAAATTTTAATGTTTATTTATTATTGAGACAGAGAGAAACAGAGCATGAACAGGAGAGGGGCAGAGAGAGAGGGAGACACAGAATCCAAAGCAGGCTCCAGGCTCTGAGCTGTCAGCACAGAGCCCGACGTGGGGCTTGAACCCACAAACCTTGAGATGATGAACTGAGCTGAAGCTGGATGCTCAACCAACTGAGCCACACAGGCACCCCTAATTGGTATGTTTTAAAAGCTCTCTAAGTTATTCTAAACATGCAGCCAGGACTGGAAGCTATTGCCTTATGCTAACAAGCACCATGGTGCATATGCCACGGGCATTCTGACAGTTTAGCCTAGCAGAGGCCCAGGAAAACAGCAGTTCCCTCACTGTCTTCCCTACCTTCTCCTCTTATGTGGCTTCCAAAAAATCCCAGTGCATACTGCAGTGGAGCATAAAACAAAACCAAGCTCACTACAAAAGGTAAGAGATTGGGGCGCCTGGGTGGCTTAGTCGGTTAGGCGTCCGACTTTCGCTTAGGTCATGATCTCGCGGTTCGTGGGTTCGAGCCCCGCGTAGGGATCTGTGCTGACTGCCAGCTCAGAGCCTGGAGACTGTTTCAGTCTGTGACTCCCTCTCTCTCTGACCCTCCCCTGCTCACGCTATCTCTCTCTCTCTCTCTCCTAGAAATAAATAAAACATTTAAAAAAAAAAAGGTAAGAGATCTTGGAAACACAATTCAAACAACGAATTTAAAAGAATCTCTTCCCCTAAAGCTCATACAGTAGCAATTCTTTAAAAAGTGTGTTTGCATTTACATGAGCATTTCTTTCGAGATGACAAAGCCATTTGATAACAAGAAGAGTTAGGAAATACAGAAAACACAGGCAGAATGAAATAGCACAAAACTGATTTTAATTCTTTTTTATGAAATTAATTTATTTTAACTATTTTCCTCTCTGATGCATGACAGCAACAGACTCTACACCACCTTTGTTCATGATAGCCTAGAGGTAAAGCACACTTCTCTACTTTGTGTTAATATGGACTTGCTTTAGATGAGGTTTAACCCTGGTTTTCAAGGCGCTTATAATCTAATAGACTATTGGTAGTTCAGCATCCAGCATCATGACACCATGATCGATGTCCCTGAAATCGCTTCTGAACCAGGTTACAACTTCAGACAGCTTTATTAACCCATCTGTTCACTCATATGAATGAAATCATTCCTCTACAAACTACAAATGACTATCATTTCAAGTGACAGCACTGCAAATGAGATGTTCAACTTGAAAGACTATTTGCCTGCCCCTAGGGAAATGTTACTGCCAGGATAAATAGAACCAAGAGCAAACTGAAAAAGAACTACTTCCCCTGTTTGCCCAATAAAACCTACAACTAACTTATGAGTAGGTGAGAAAACAGTCAACCACAAGGTGAATGAAAGTTATCAGTAACTAACAAAAATATCCCTTTACCCATCTATCCAAGTGCCCAAAAGGAACCCTCAGATCCATGATTGGCAATAGATTCCTTTGGATTTAATAGTGCTGTCTCCTTGTAGACTCTATGTAAATATACATACTTAATATCCAGGTAAAGTCTAAAGCATTGTCGCTAACAATTAAATCTAATTGAATTGTTAATATCACTCAGAAGCACTGAGCACCTGACTTGGAGAAACGTTATGCAGAAAAAATGATTAATGAGACCAAAAAAAAAAAAAACCACCCCAACTTTATTACTTTATTATTTGATCTAAGATTCACTCGGCCTGTATTCTTACTGCAGTCATCTGTACCATTCGTTTCTCCTCCAACGAAGCCACCAGTTTGCTCCCTACTGGAAAATCTATTTGACACCATCTCAGACAAGCACATGATGGAAGATGACTCCATCTTTCAGTCAGAGAAGGAGTTCATAGAAGGAGTTCGTCATCTTGAACCCACAAACAGGGGTCCAGGAATCTAATTCAAAGGAATTTACTTATGTTTTTTATTTCTTTTTTTTTAATGTTTATTTATTTATTTTGAGAGAGAGGGAGAGAGAAAAAGAAAGGGAGAGAGGGAGAGAGAGAGAATTCCAAGCAGGCTCCATGCTCACAGTGGAGCCCAACACAGAGCTTGATCTCACAACTGTGAGATCATGACCTGAGCTGACATCAAGTGTTGGATGCTTAACTGATTGAGTCACCCAGGTGTTCCTGATGTTTATTTCTTATGGCAATTTTTCCAGACATACTGAAATAATGTATATATTGTTACTTTGTATTTGTGATGATTATTATTAGGCCAGCCACTAGACTCTGTTATTTAGGGGCACCTGGGTGGCTCAGTTTGTTGAGTGTCCAATTCTTGGTTTCAGCTCAGGTCATGATCTTGTGGTTCATGAGTTGTAGACCCCAGGTGGGCTCTGCACTGACAGCACCGAGCCTTCCTGGGATTCTCCCTCTCCCTCTCTCTGTCCCTCCCCTGCTCATGTGCTCTCTCTCTCTAATTCAAAATAAGTAAAACTTAAAAAAATTTTAGTGTGTAAATAAGAAGCACATATATTACTGTATCACAATTCTTAAATTATTTTGATAACTATATTTCCATGTGATTTGTTTCCTTCGAGTCCTTCGCATTTTATTTAAAAATGTATTTTTGAGGAGAAGTGACAAGCCAAAGCAGTCAAAACAAAAAAAAATTTAAGAACCCCCCAAACAGAGAACTTCTCTTTTCATTATAATTATTGGAAATTAGATTTCAGTGCTATTAAAGCCTTTCACTTGCGTTTCTCAAAGAAGAAAAGAAATTGTCCACTACCCATTCATGGTAGCTATCCTATTTCTGACTTCTATAGTGTCTTGTGAGAGGATTATGGCAATTAACTTAACCTTTTGGAACTTCTACTTCTCTATATGTAAAAAGCATAAAGCTGTGGGTCACTAAACTATACAACCACATCTAAAGGTTCTCGAGTGAGCAAACTCTGCTTTTGCTTAGAATATATTTTGAGACTTCCAGATGATGAAGGTTATATAATTATAAAATGGTCCAGCACAGAAGAATAATTCTGGAAGGATAGTGAAGCCTGACTCTTGTCAGTTGGTATATTGAGTTGGGATCAACCTAAAATCATAACAGTCAACTGTGTTGGCTTTGGCTGTGCCATCAGGTTTTTTATTACCAGCTACTCCCCAGTCACAGTGTTGGCTGCTGCCAGTGGGCCCGCTGCTTCTCACCAGCTTTGATACCACCCATGCCTAAATCTCTACTGAAGCCCCTGCCAAGTTAAGAAGATAGAACTGAAAAAGTGGAATGATGTGACTACCTTCAGGCTAACAGGCTGGAGGGAAAGCCTGGTTCTTCAACTGGAATAGGGCCCCCAGGAAAAGTTTCCTCTAGGCGAGAGGAATCTTTAATCCCCAGTCTTGACAGATCTGCTGAAGGTGATCCTGCATTTTTTTTTTTGATGGAGGAACTGGTAGAGACTTGGTTCCTCAATGGTGATGGCAAGGTGGTAACTGCCCATTGTCACAGGACACTCAAAGCACCAGGGAGAGCTAAACAAATCCGCAGACATCAAATGCACGCTAGTACAATCAATGCACTTCAGATACATCATCCAACATTTAAATCCAACATTTAAATCATTCCTGCATGAACTCAACACAGGCAGTAATTACATCATCCAAAGGAACAAAGCACTCCCTTATAACCAATTAAACTCATTCAAGTCAATTATTCAAACAATTCCTGCCAATATACAATTCAAACCTTATGTCAAAAGAATGTGTTTATAAACTGACTAATGGTGTTCCAAAATTAGCTTCCTGGAAACATTATAAAGTGTCCCAGTCCAGAGCATCACAGCCCTTCAGGGGATTTGCCAGCTTCGTCCCCCACAACCTTCTGCATCTTATTATACATGAGGAATCCAGAGAGCATGGAGTTTTAAGGGGCTGAGATAAGAAATTTCTGAGATAAGAGACTTCTGACGTAGAAACAGAACTGGACCCCCAAGCTAGGGCTCAATAGACAATATTCTTATTTCACACACACAGGAAAAAGTATAAACTAAGCTTTTCAAGAATTACGTTAACAGTCCCAATAAATACACTGTACGCATGTGTGCTGTGCGGCTCAAATTGTAGATGATACTTCATTGGTACAAAAATTGAATAATCCCACTCTCAATTCTCCAAGGAATCCGGCTTTGGTTAATTACGGTCATGGGAACCATGGGAAAAAGAGAGCCTCTCTTCTAACTGGATATACCCTATCACCATTTATTATGCCACTAAGGGCCCTTCCCAGTATCCCCACTACCTCCTGTAAGTATCCTGGCACTGTCTGCAGAGGCAATACAGTACAAATGCAAAACTCAACTCCACCATTGGAATGGGAGTTCAAGTTGCAGTGGGTGCATTTAGATGTTAACCTGCATCATTTTAAAATTTTCAATCCTACATTTAAAATGTTACTGTAAAATCACTTAGGACATAATTCTGGACTTCCTTATTAAAGTCATATGCATGTATTAGATACAAAATTCTCTCTTACAATCAATGCTGAGACTGGTCGACTAAAGCATCATAAAATCACATAAAGAAATTCACTCTGGCTGTGCAGGAGGGAAAGGAAGGAATTACAAACAATTACAATCTGTACTGGGGACAGTTTGTGGGGTGAGTGGTAGGTCTATCAACATACAAATACCTCCATAATATTTCAGGGTATTACTGTTCCCAACCAGTCTCCAGCTCTAAGAAATTTCCAAAATGGTGTGCTGAGCGGCAGAACAATACTGATAACATTACATGCTAACATAACACAGAATGTTTATGTCGAATCACCCTCCAACTGAAGCATGACTATATATAAAGTGAAATTTCTTTTTCTCTTTCTTCCTCCTTCTTTCCTATGTTCCCTCCTTCCTGTTTCCCTTTCTCCCTTCCTTCCTTCCTTTTTCTTTTCATTCTTATGATAGCATGGGGAAAGGCAAGTGTAACTGAGGTCCTGTGACTAGTTTATGGCTCTATCTTCCCATTTTATGATTTTTGGCTTAACCTACATTTCCATATACTTGATTGCTCCTTACCTAATATTTAGTTACTTGCTCCTATGACCTCCAAAATGGAAGTGTCAAAGTGCTAGCCAATAAATGCCCCAGGGAAGGATGCTTTTTCTCTCATGCACACATGAAAATAGAGCAGCCATGTTTCTGGGTCACTCAGCTGGTGTCAAGTCAACATGCAGGGAGGAAAGTACTCATTCCTGAGACACGTCAAGGGCCGAACCAGTGCCAACACACCTCCACCAATATTGCACCCAAGAGATTTCACCTGTCCTCTATAATGCTCTCTGGCCAGAAATTCAAAACAAAGTCAGCAGCAATTAATACCCTACTCTTCAAGTCAAACTAACCCTAGGGGCAAATAGTATCATGTGGGAGAGAAAAGAGAAAACCCCTTTTGTTTATTTATTTATTTCATGTTTTAATATTTTAAGTTTATTTATTATGTTTAGAAAGAGATTGCAAGTGGGGGAGGGGCAGGGAAAGAGAGAGAGATAGAACATCACAAGATCATCACATCACCTGCGTGGATCCTGATATGGGGCTCAAACTCACAAACCGTGAGATTGTGACCTGAACCAAAGCTGGACGCTTGCCCAACTGAGCCACCCAGGTGCCCCAAAACCCCTTTTCTTTTAAATTGTGGGGTATATGTTCTTCAGTCCTAGAAAATAAAGTCCTTCTTCAAGGCTGTTTGCCCTGATCCAAGCCTAAGAGATAAGCTTTCCCATCATCTATACATTTGCAGTGGAGACGAAATAATTTTTTCAAATGTTAAAATAATAAGTAATTTTCTTACTAAGATCTCCAATGAAAAAAATTGCAATAATCCTTAATAATCTATTGCAACTTTAATTTCCCAGATGTGTATGAAGGTAAAGTATTCACAAAAAGTATGAATCTGCAGTCCACTAAGACCTCTCTTAGATTCTCAGTAAACCTAACTTGAGAAATAATTTTTACTTTTTTCTATAAATATAAAAATAAACCTTTCTACCATTTTTCTGGCTAGGACATGCAATTATAAATTTAAACGGACAAGAAAGAGGATATCGGTGCAGTTGTAAACACAAGTTTTTAAACCCAGAATTCCCAAAGAGAAACAGTACTTTCCCAAGACAGATGTTTACGTTATTGTTCAAAAGATGGGCGGAATTCGTACCCTGATTAATCCATTGGTTGAGCCCTGCTCACCATGCACCCTTAATCTCTCAAGGCAATGGTACCTCTACACACAAACAATCACTACCACAGCAGGTGCAGCAGGAGTAGATAGAGAGAACAGGCAGCGTGCTAATAAAGAGATGGTTAGAAAACCGCAAGCTGTCGAGCCCTGGAAAAGAAATGTGATCATGAGCAAATTCAGCCTGCAATCAGAGAGAGTTTTCCCGGTATGGGTCTGAATGATAATGATGAGCCCAGACATATGTTGCCCTCCTTCCTCACTTTTCAAATAGAAAAGATGTTTTTGCTCCTCCTATAGCACTGAAAACATTATAATAATACTTTATAGTGACAACTGGCTCATCTCCCCTCTAAATCAGAGGAGGTGTATCCTTTCCTCTAACACAAAGGGGAAAGTTATACTCACGATCTAACAAACAGTGTAATTCAGTCCTGATCTTTTCTTTTTCTTTCAACCTTGGAGAATAGCCAACTTGTGCAGCTAAAAAAGAATAATGCAAGCAAGCCAAAGAAAAAGGTTGTAAAGCAAATCAGATATTTAATAAAGAAACGAAAAGGCCATTTCAATGCAGATTCAATTAGTTTCAAGTCCAAAGGTTTCCCACAGGTCCCCCACAAAGACCTGTGAGTTATACCGAGTGAGGTTCAGATGCCCTTTTTTTTTTTTTTTTTTTTTTAAAAAAGAACTAGGACATATCCCTGTGGTCCCTGACATAGGCAGGAAAACTGATTTAGTGGCCTAATTCCATTCTCAAAATTTGAAACTCCAGTATTGCATTGGTGCCTTCAGGGCATTTTCCTGACATTTCACTGATGCTAAACTGTTCTCCATTTGGCGTTTTACAAATTGATACATATAGCTGGGAGCACAAACATGTGTAAAGGTAAATTTACTATCCAAACTCTTGAGTAAAGAAAGACAAACTGTGGAGGAAAGAAAACTAGAAAAGAGAAATCAGACTTAGCTTTAAAGGGGGCATGGGGGCATCGCGCTGTGCTAAAGGACACCTAAGATGATCTTAAACACAAAGACAGCCAGCAGGTCATTCAAAGAACGCAGTTGCCAAGAAGTGGCTTGGAAGAACATGGTGTAATTTCCATCAATTTCCTCATCCCTTGTAACTTACATTGCACAGTTGATGTTTGTCTGTCTTATGTGAAATATTTTGCACATGCATGTTCGGACAATCCCAATTCTGTGTCCCACCCCATGAGACAGCTGCCTGAGCCACTCCCATGTAGAAATTCTGAAGCTACCACAAAATTCAGATGACTTAAATTGAATCTGTTATATATCAGGATCCACCTATGATTTGTACCAGCTCCATGTAAGACACCAGAGTGTAAACCTCCTGCTGAATATCTAGATGGCTAAGTGCAGAGGGCAAGGGAGAGATGACCATAAGCTAGCAGCGAAGAAGTGGGGGTTTGGTGTATCACTACAGCTAGGGCCAGACAAAAGGCAAGCAGAGTGGCACCGTTATTCAGTAGATTTTTCTGAGAAAACAACGTATAGATTCTTTAAGGTCACGAGAGGGTAGAAGGTGAATATACTTGAATTAGACTTCATGTCTAGAAATTGTAAGTGGGGACAAAGATGTGCTTCAGTGTGCTTTTTGTGTGTGTGTTTGTATAGAATAAGATTCGTGTACAGAGTGAGGATTTAAAGCAAGCAAAGACAGTCATAGGTCCTGCTTTAAGC
This sequence comes from Proteles cristata cristata, assembly GCA_017311185.1. Lineage (NCBI taxonomy): Eukaryota > Metazoa > Chordata > Mammalia > Carnivora > Hyaenidae > Proteles > Proteles cristata. The sequence goes on along the minus strand of JAESUZ010002113.1, from coordinate 1,051,573 downwards.
TTGGTTATTTGAAACTGACCCTGAGAGAGGGGTTGCGTGTAGGAGACTACTGCAGAGTCCCCTCTGGAATGAGAGTAGTAAAGGAGAGGGGCAGACTGAGCTGGAGAAAAGCCAGTGGCAATGCAGTTAAAACAGGAGATCCCCACCCGTCCCATGGGCAGCTCTAGATCTAAGGTGTCCCTTCAAATTGATCCCAGATTGAGGCAAGGGTTCTGGGCCCTTGTACTTACCAAAATGACTCGTCATTAGACGCTCTACAAAGGCAGGGTTAAGAAGATGAAAAAAACAACCCTCAGCACTACCCTGCCTTGCCCCTGGGTTTCATGATCAAGGCTTTATTAAAGAGCTCTGAGTTAGGCCCTATGAAAAGGCATACAATGGAATTATTCTGCCTGAAGAAAATCGAGGTAACATTTGAAAGTTTGAAAAGACATGTCCTGGCTTGTTGTTCTCCACCTTGCTCAAAACATGTCTCAACTTCTGGTTGAGACATATTAGGCTAGATCTAAGAAACAGCTCCTACAAGTATGAGGAGCTAATCACCAAAAGAAATATGGATGCTCCTTTTCCGGAAGGCTCTCAGGTGAAACAGCTACCCATAAGTAGAAGTTGTGATATGTTAAACAGACATTTCTCTTTCCTTTCTTTTGTTTGTTCTTCTTTGTTTTTTAATACTAGCCCAAGAAATACATTAGGGACAATAAGATGTCAAATATAAACTGGAGGCTAGAATAATTCACAGAATTTTCTAGTTACCATTTAGCACCACAGTTTTTGGATTCAAGATTCTCTCCTCTCTCTCTCATTCTCTCTCTCTCTCTCTCTCTTCATCTTTCTCTCTCTCTCTTTCTCTGTGTGTGTGTGTGTCTTACCAGTTATTTTTCAAAGTTTAGTCAGAATGACAATCATATGGAGAAGTTGTTCTTAAAAATGCAGATTCAACCTGAACTTCCTAAATCAAAATCTCTGGCAGTGAAGTCTGAAAACCTGTATCTTTAATAAGCTCTCAAGGTGTCATAATATATTAGAAATACTGCTCTAGAACTTGAAGTTACCAGGGAGAAAAATTTAGTCTAACCCTTTGAACTCCAAGTCCTGTCCCTCCAGGGGCAGAGAGTTGAGTCCGAGCATCTGATCCTTGCTTTCTCTGCCAACTCGGACACCGGCTCCAGCGCCCAGCTTTAAGGCTCAACCCAGATTTGGGGACCATGGCAGACAAGCCAGCTCTGCTCCATGGCTACAGCCCTTGTTCTTGTAGCCCCTCTTGTCTACACTGCAGCCATAGGCCGACCAGTAATGTGGTCGGTTCCAGATGATCCTACATGGCAGCAGCTGAATTCCTAAAGTTTCCTTCCTGATCTAAGTTAGACTCCAAAATCCACTTTGCTCTACGGAGCAGATTCACCCGCCTCTTACTAGAAGCTAATCTTCTCCCATAGTTACTCACCGATGCGTTTGAACTCTTGCCTCTCATGGCAAATAGAAAGGAAAACAGTAGCACGAAAAACGTGGCTATGAGGCAAGTCAGAAAATTTTGAAGTTTCTCTTTTAAATAATTGAAAAGTACCTGCTGTGAGGCAATTCTGCAGCTTAAAAGAGAGGCTATATGGGCCACAGTGTCTCTCTGTTGGTTACTTTCCCCAGGACTGCCAGATATGCCAAAAAATACCTCAAAATGGGGATCTATCTTATGGGGCTTTGGCAATACGTCACCTCCATTCCATACGTGAGTGTTATATGGTTGACTGGGGCCAGGGGAGAATGTAATATTCCTGATTAATGATTCATTGCTGCAAGAAGGCTGCTCTGGTAAGGGACACTCTCCATCTCTACTTTCATTATGCATTGTAAGCATATACAGAAATGGAAACCTGCATAATTTTCACCATGCAATGTAGGTACATATTTTCAACAATAAAGGGGAAAGCTCCTGTTTCATTTTGCTTGTAAAGACACAGGCTAACACGGTTGATCAAGATCCCTTCTCAAACATTAAGCATAGAGAGGAAAAGACAGTCTAAATGTTTCTACATTTTTTTTTACCGGCTTTCTGTGCTCACAGTCTTTAATCTCTTAAGAAAACCCCAGCGCACCTGTGTTTCACATGATAGCGGCTCACACCCAGCAGGTACATTTAGAGAAAAGAATCTGTCAGCACACTAATAACAGTCCTGACAAGGGAGGAAGGAAGCACTGCCAGCACCATAGGAAATACCATCTCTGGGAAATTAAAAGTATACTGCAGTGTGTACGGTGTACGTGTGTTTATGTTCTTGTTTCCTTCACTGGCAAAAGCTCCTGTCAATCCACGAATTCTCTATTATGAATGAAACAGAAAATTGCTTCAGTATTAAAAAGTCTCAGCTAGGGGCGCCTGGGTGGCTTAGTCGGTTAAGCGTCTGACTTTCGCTTAGGTCATGATCTCGCGGTTCGTGGGTTCGAGCCCCGCGTCGGGCTCTGTGCTGACTGCCAGCTCAGAGCCTGGAGCCTGTTCAGTCTGTGGTTCCCTCTCTCTCTGACCCTCCCCTGCTCATGCTGTCTCTCTCTCTCCTAGAAATAAATAAAAATATTAAAAAAAAAAAAGTCTCAGCTGGATGTTAAACCAACAGCATGGTGATTTTAAACTCAAAGCTTAGATAACTCTTGCTTTATGCTTCTTTGAGCTGAAAAGGAAAGAGGGTACTCTCCACAACAGATGCAATACTGAGGAGAAAAGTGTAAAAAGTAACAGCCATTTGACTAATTTTGTGTGTGTTTTGTTTTGTGAATGGGGAGAATTTTCTAGAAAAAAGACTACGGAGTCTTCTGATCCACCTTCTACCAAAGGTCAATGACCTCGTTGCCAAGAAAGCTCTAGGGAAATTAGGAGGAAACAGAGAAGGTGTGGTTGCTAGGAGGTCAGAGGCAGGGGAAATACCACAGAAATTTAAGCATGGGGCCCCTTGGATAAATAAGATACACATAGTAGCAGTTCTAGAGCTGCCATTATGAATTGGAGCCACTGACTGGCCACCAAAAGCGGTCCTCCCTCTTTCATTGTGGCTAGACACTCAGCAGCTCAGCAGAAGGCTTTACTTCACAGGCTTCTGGGCAGCTAGAGGTGGCAATGTGACTGACTCCTCATCTGTGGAATAACGTGGAACAACATGTGGGAGGCGATGGATTCCTGATCTGGGGCTGAAGGCATGTGCACCCCTGTGTTTTGCTGACCTTCCCACAGGCTAGAATACAGATATGCCTGTGACCAGTGTCGATCTAACAGACAAGGGTGACACAGTAAGGCAGAACGAATCTGTAATCCTGAATGGCTACATGGAGCAAAGCTAACCTGAAGTAAAGAAAACCCAATGTGTTTATTTCACTGCCATGTTTCTGAGCCTCTTTGTCACTATAACTTAGCTTTCACCCTAACTAGTACACATTATAACATTCTGAAACTAAGGTCTTAGAACAGAACTAAAGAGACCTCAGAAGATACCTGTTTTCTCAGTTTAGCATTGACATGACCAGATTTCCAGAGTATTCTGTCTTAAAAGCAATAATACAGTGATTATTTCCTGAGAGTTTACATGAGGTACATTTACAAATTAGGAGAAGGAGCACTATAATACATTTTCAAAAAAAATTATTCTAAATTTATCAAAAATGAAATGGTCCTTGAAAAATCAACAGTCAAAACTATATTAACTACAAATGTGTTCAGCCACGATAGCCATAGATGACACAGTACTGTTGTGGGCTGAATTGCTTCCCCTTCCCTAAATTCATAAGCTGAAGCCCTAACTCCAAGTACCTCAGCATGTGGCCATACTTGGTGATACAGGTTCTTTAGGGAGGTAAGTAAGGTGAAATGAGGTCATTAGAGTGAGTCCTTCTGCATTAGGACTGGTTTCCTTATAAGAAGAGATTAGAAAACAGGCTACAGAAAGACTACGTAGAAGACACAAGGAGAAGGCAGCCATGTGCAAGCTAAAAAAGAGAGTCTTCAGAAGAAATCGACCCTGCCAGCACCTTTGTCTTGGATATCCAACCTCCAGAACTGTGAGACAATAAATTTCTGTTGTTTTAGCCACCCAATCTGGTGGTCCTTTGTTATGACAGTTCTAGAAGACTAACACAGCTATGCCAATGCCAAACATTTTTCTTTTTGAGCCAGAGCTAGGGAGAAATTCTTTGGGTTGCTTCTCTAACAAAATGAAACAGAAGAAATGGGTTCTATATGATTTCCCGTAATTCAAATCTTGGGATTCTTCTTACTAACAAAGAGAGAACTTGTTCATACTTTGATTTATCTGAATTTTCAAAACAATTCCATACTCTTCCCATAGTAAGTTTGGATCCATGCCTTATGCTATATCCAAAAGTAAACTCCAGATAGGTTAAAGATCTAAAATACAAGAAAATAAAATGCAGAAAGCCATCTTTGCAGCCTAGGAGTAGAGAAACACTTTTGGACGTGAAGCTAAATTCTCAAATCCCAATGTTAAAGTTGGATGGGTTTAACCTCATTAAAATGAAGAATTACAGTTCAATGAAAGATACCCTAGAAAAAGCTAACAGACTAGAGGAGATTCTGCAACACCTAAAGCCAAAGGGGATTAATATCTGCAATATCCTCCCCTTCAAAAACAAAAACATGACAAAAGACAACTCCTGCAAATCAACAAGAAAACAATGAAATATCTAAGAGAAAAATGGGCAAAGGATATGAAGAAGTAAATCTCAGAGAAAGGGAAGATGTCTGACAAGTATATGAAGAAAAGCTCAGTCGACATCCTTAGCAACAAAAATACTGAAAGTTTAACCGTCAATGATATTTCCACATTGTCCATTAGAATTGCAAAATCTAGGGGAACCTGATTGGCTGAGTGGCTCAGTCGGTTAAGTGTTCAACTCTTGATTTTGGCTCAGGTCATGATCTCACAGTTGGGAGATCGAGCCCCACATCAGGATCTGCAGTTGGCATGGAGCCTGCTTAAGATTCTCTCTCTCTTTCCCTCTCCCCCTTTCCCCTACTCTCAATCTCTCTCTCTCTCTCAAAAAAAGTTGCAAACATTAGAACACTAAATAACATCTAGTATTGGAGAGGATATGAGAGTGACAGAAACTATTAGACACTATTGAAGGGAATATAAATTAGATTTCTATAAAGCAATCTAAAGGGACTAGGGAAACTAACTATAAGATGTCCTCTGATCCAGCAATGAGGACAGTAGTCCCCCCTTACCTGTGGAAGGTACAACCCTCAGTGGATGCCTGAAACCACAAATAGCAATGAATCCTACATATACTATGTTTATACTATGCATACTAGGCATACATACCTATGATGAAGTTTCATTTATATAAGAACCAGTAAGAGATTAACAACAACAATAATAGAGACATTATACAAATATATTTTAATAAAAGTTATCTGAATGTGGTATCTCTCTAAAAATATCTTATTTTTAATTTTGTTTCTTTTATAGTTTATTAATTATTTTGATAGAGGTAGAGAGCAGGAAAGGGTGGGGCAGTGAGAGGGAGATAGAGAATCCCAAGCCAAAGCCCAATGTGAGGCTCGAACTCACAAACCATGAGATCACGACCTGAGCCAAAATCAAGAGTCAGATGCTTAACTGACTGAGTCACCCAGGTGCCCCAAAAATACTTATTGTACTGTATCACACTGTAATCACCCTCCTTCTTGTGACAATGTGAGATGATAAAATGCCTACACAGTGAGATAAGGTGAGGTGAACAACGTAGGCATCATGAGGTTGTATTAGATTACTATTTACCTTCTGACAATTTGTCACAAGGAGGATCATCTGCTTCCAGGGAGAAATCGACCATGGGGAGCTAAAATTGCAGGAAGCAAAATCGGTGATGAGAGCAGACTCCAGTAAGTATCTCAGATATAGTCACATCCAGATACTTCTGAGAACATGTGCCTGGATTTACCTGGCTGTATTATTTGTGATTTGGAAGTGAGAAACAATGCCCATCCTTAGGGGAAAGGATAAGTAAAATGAGGTGAAGACAACTACGAAAATATTATACATTATCCAATACAGCCAACTGTAGGCAGAGCAACACAGATCTAAATCACAAGTTGTTGAGTATTTGTAGCACTATTCCATTTATCAAAAGTACATAGTGGGGCGCTTGGGTAGCTCAGTTGGTTAAGCAGCTTTCTCTTGATTTCAGCTCAAGTCATGATCTCAGGGTTCCTGAGTTCGAGCCCTACACAGGGCTCTGCACTAACAACAAGGAGCCTGCTTCAGATCTTTTGTCTCCCTCTCTCTGCCCCTTCCCCACTCGCACATACTGACTTTCTCTCTCTAAAATAAATAAATGTTTAAAAAAAGTCTTTAAAGTGCATACCTACAAAACTCATATTTTGCAAAGGATATATAAATTAAACATATTGTGGTGACTGCCTTCTAGAGGAGAAGAATGGGTTGGGAACTGGGAATAAGAGAAAAATTAAAATAGAATAGGGTCTTGTGTGAACCAATAATGTGATACTAAAAACCCAGGAGTATAATTAGCTCATTGCTGCACCTGAGATTTAAATACACACACACACATACACACACACACACACACACACACACACACACACACACACACACACCACAAAACCTCTCCCCAAGTTCCTCCTCAATTTTTCAGCTCATTATTCCAGCAAGCTAAATCTTCAATGAGGATATTGGAACTAGACAGTTGCCCAATCTTATTAAACACTTTTGGTTACACTCTCTCGTATTCACAATCCAGGGGTAATTTGTTGCCCCTCCTCCCAGGAATAATTGGCATTTGGCAATGTCCGCAAAAACATTTTTGGTTGTCACCACTTGGGGACCGGGTGCTACTGGCACCTAGTGAACAGGGCCAGGGATGCTAAACATGAACAGGGCCGGCAACAAGGAAGCATCCCTTTCTTTCCAAATATCATAGTGCTGAGATTGAGAAGCCCTACAGTCCCTACACTACTCCACTGCATTTTCCATTTACTTCTTTGATCTTTGACAGGCTGCCCATTAAGCTGACCAAGATACTCCTTTCCTCTTCCCCATCTTACTCTTCCACCTACTCTCCTTGCATCTTTCCCCACTTCTACTCTTCTTTTATTTCTGCTCAAGCACAATCTATGGTCTTAGTTTGCCTCTCTCCCTGTAGTAGTCATTAATCTACTTAAATATCACACTGATTTTAATTGCTCATATAAAAGCTGTGGATAAGATAAACTGATAGTATGCCATTAATAATTCAAGAAAAGTAATTGATAAAGTGCCTCTCCCTCTCTTTCTTCTTCTTTCTTATGAGTTCCTCCAGCACACATCCATCTATTAAAATAGGAAGGGTATCCAATTTAAGATTCAACCAGGGTCTCTATTAAATCTTCATGAGTTGGGTGAAGGAGCTAACAAATGTGTTAGAAGTAGCAGTTAAAAAACAAACTGAGCCAGAAGGGGTCAGAAGCCAAGGTGGGGGTGTGGTGGTGACTGAGCTTCAATAATTGGATGTTTGATGCTTGAGAGTCCTTCATTGAAACCAGAGGAAGGCAAAGAGCAGAGAGAGGGATTGTTCTGACTTTTTAAACTGAACTCCAAAATTCTCTGAGCAACAGAATGGGCCTAACGTGTACCAGGTAGGATTTAAGTGTAAAGGAAAGGACTGATTTTCAGATTATGGACACAGTTAAACATTGAATTTCAATGTTGTGGATGTCCTGCTCTGTTGGACTTTGTTATTTTTTTAAGTATTCCTGTACACAATATTACAGTCCAATTTAAGCAAATGAGCAGATCAAATTCTTAAGAGCTGTGATTTGCATTTTTATGCATTTTCCTTGAAGTGTCAATTGCCATTTGACGGCTTGTCCCTTAGACATTTACATCTCTTCTTTAGTGCCTTGGGAGTTAAATTACCAATTATCTCCAAAGGATCTTTATTCAGCTCTTCAACATAACCCTGTTTTCTGTCCTTGATGCTGCCAATTAGTGGTGGCAGAGGGGTTTGTTTATTTTTCTTTCTTTTCTTTTCTTTTTTTTTGGAACAAAAGAAAAAGTTTGGAAGGTCTCTGGAGAGACATTATCCTTACCGTTTTATTCAGTCTGAGAAGTAGAGATACGAATACGTTCAGCTCTGGAAGCAGTCTTTTTTCTTCTACAGATAAATTCCTAATTTTTATGAATCATGTGGACTTGAATTATTTTTTTAAATTAAAAATATTAAAAGAGAAGAAAGGCAGGAAATAATGGGCACAATTGCACTTTACGCTAAGATACGTCCCCAACCCAACCACCCAGGAATTAATCCCCCTCATAGTTTTTCGAAATCACACTGCTGTCTCTTTAACAAACCGTGAGTGAGAACGGGGCGGGCCTCCAGAGTATCGAAGGTTCCGATTGGTCCGACTGGCAGGAAGTGGGCGGTGAAAGCGTGGCTTCTGTTGGTGTCCGAGACTGCAGGGTGAGAGGCTGAGGCCTGGCCGGGCCTCAGGACGGTGAACCTGTCGTGGCTCAAATCGCTGGAGTGGGAAGGAAGGGTGCAAAACGGGGTCCCTTCACCACTGTGGGCGCGGGGCCCTGACAGCCTTTTCGCGGAGGTGCAGCGCTCTAGCAGCCGGGCCGCGATCGGCGCGGGGTCCACTCAGACCACCGGGGCCGCGGGGTGGCCCAGAAGCTGCAAGGAAGGTGTTGCGCGGCCGCTTCCCGCTGCCCCGGCAACTCGGCCGACGCCCTCATCTCAACCTAGGTTCTTTTTTCCCCCTGTTCTACAGGCTCGCTTCCGGCGTCATGGCTCAAAGGGCCTTCCCGAATCCTTATGCCGATTTTAACAAATCCCTGGCCGAAGGCTACTTTGATTCTGCCGGGAGGGTGAGTTTGGGATACATCTGCCTGCAGTCCCTACCTCCAGCCAGGCCCTGGTGTTCAGAAAGGTGCTCAGTTTTGCCTGAAAGAAAGGGACGAGCATCCCCTTTTAAAAATATATATATATACATATATATATAATTTGAAGATAAATATATAAAATACGTGTCAAAATACGCAGTTTGAGTCCTAACATTTCTATAAATCATTGTTATTAATGTTAATTTATAACTGAAATAACCTCAGTCATTGATAATTTAAATTATAACAATTGGCGAATATGGCGTTTTCCATGTGATTTTGCAGTTTTGATCAATTTTGGTATGCATTTTACAGGACAGGGGAGGAGTCTTGGTCTGTCCCATGTGCTATGTTACTGCTTTACATTTGTACTCAGATACGGCATGGTAAATGATGAGAGTAAGTTGGAGAGTGTGGTAAGACATCTTCAAGCTGAAAGTGCTAAGACAAATTAGGGACATAGGCCTGAAATTCTTCCTGCTCTTGCCACTCTGCAGAACATCCCCACAGCTGGGGGGAAAAAAACCCACCAACAACAGTAAATTAATGGTTAGCACTTTATATTATAAGCCACTGAGTAAAAGAGAAGCTGGATGTAAGATACCAGAGGCCTGTGTTTTCTCATGTCTCTTTGAGTGAACATTATTGTGAAGAGGGAATACAGTTTTTAGAGATACCTAGTTGGGGAATCCTCAGAGTGCATTAGGTTGGAAGAGTGATCTCTTTGGAGTGCACACACTTTTTAATTCTACCAGTTATTTCTTCTAAACTCATCATGCGTAAAGCGTTTCACATGAGTTATAATGGCTTTAGAGATTTCGAATCTGCCACGTCAGCTTTATGTTGCCCTTTTTGTTTTTAAAGCACTCGGTCACTCTAGATTAACATTAGTAATGCAAGTGGGAGGGATGAAAAGGATGGAGAAGAGCTGCAGGATAGAAGGGCACCAAAGTATGTATGAATCTAGAGTCAGTCTGATTTTTTTTAGACCAAAATTGAACTACCCAAGCAAAGCTTCTTATAATAATCTTAATGTCATATGGCTTCCTTTAGGCCATTTGGACCTGTGTTCTGTCTAGCTCTGCAGATCCTGAAGCTCAAGTATTTTGTCTTGTCTTGTTGGAGAAAGACATGCTGTTTCATGCTATCTTGGCAAAGGGAATGTTTGAGGATTTATCCTAAGGACAGAAGCCTTCAGTAAAATACAGCTCACTATTCAGGCTGTTTATGAATTAAATGCGTTTATGAATTTAACCACTTCCAAGGGAGAAAAAAAAATATTCATAAATTTAAACTCTGCTCCAAAAATAATAAAGGAATTTATTACCTAACACACGGTTTTGGACAGATTCCAGGAAGAAATGCGTATACCAGTTCTAAAATTGTTTAACATTGAACATCAAGGATCAGACCCTGGAGATCTGTCCTCCTTAATTTGTTAACACAGACCTTTCAATAAGGAATTGGCCTGTTTTCTGGCATCTAAAAAAAAGGGCTTTTGGAGACTCTGCAAATTATTGCTAGAGTTTGAATAATTTTGTGGTCTGCCACAAGCAATCAATATTCTCAGGCAGGTCACCTTTATTAAATGTGATTATATGACAAATAGAAAGTGATTTCCCTTCCTGAGACTGAGGCATTCTCATTCTTGGGCTCAGAGTAAGGCCAGGCAAGCTGATAAATTATCCGTGATCTATGAACAGAAGACGACATGTTCTCACATAGATGCACTCTTCTATCTAGTTGAGATTTATAGACTTTTTATATTAATACTGAAGTATATTTTATCTTATTAAATGTATTTTCAAGACTTGTTGAAGTCTGAAGCTCTTGGCAGAAATTGTTAAATAATGGGAGCGTGTCTGTCAATGTAGTTTTCTTCTTCACAGGATGAAAGAAAGTATCATAGTGGTGCTTCAGAATAAATAATCCATTTATGGTTGATAGTCTGGTTTGCCTTATCAGAGATGCTCTTCAGAAGTAAAATTTAATATCTTTTATAACCTGTTACTGCCTTCTTACTTTTTTCAGTGTTAAGACGCCCTTTTTAAAAAATGAGATTATGATGCTAACAGGTAGTTAGGTTTGTTTTTATGATCCTTACATGGTGAAATAAAATGTTCGTACCCATGTGATATTCCTCAACCTTTCTGAAGTTTTACTGCTTTGTAAAATCCAAGTCTGGGAATCATAGCAGGTTCCTAAAATTGCTTAGGGATACATTAAAGTGATCTTTTAAGACAGTTCATGATTCAGTGTATACAGAACTTTTCAAAATATTTTTCAGTTGCCTGTAGGATCATGATTATGTGGGCCTCACGGTTTGCCCAGCACCTGTGGGCCTTCATATGGATGTCACTAACCCACAGCCCTAACCTTAGTGTGCTTTTATTCCATATCCAACTTATTACTTGTTATAGACCCTTGGACTGCTTAACTTTTTAAGAAGTATCAACATTATATCCCTGAATGTGAAAGATCCAAGGCACAGGATCTCATTTGATCCTCAAAGTACTTTTTGAAATTGGTGGGGCGGGTATTATTATCCTGACTTTATAGAAGTAACTGAAGCATAAAGAAGTTCTATGTAGAGTAAAATCACCCAGCTAATCACAGATAAAGATATAGGCAGCCTCATTCATTTGGACAATATTTATGAAGCCCCTGCTTTGCGAGGCACTGTGCTGGGTCTGATGTTATTTCCACTCTGCCTAAGGCTCCTCATATCCATGAATTTATTTTGATTTTCTTATCCTACTTCTACAGTTTTTAAAAATTTTTATCCATTTTCTCACAAATGGACTTTAATAAATGTTTATTCTCATGTTTTAAATAACAAAAGCAACTAAAGTGTTTCTTTAGAAAATTAACATTGCTGCAGCTTGAATGGCTAGAAAACAGCAAACATATTATGATTTGTGCTTAATTTATTAAAGTGATTTTTATTATAATAAAAAATATTGGCTTAAATAACAGATGCTTCCTAATAGGTGGAAACTACTGTATGCCAGTTTATCCCCAGAAGTCTATTGTAGTATTTATTTACAAATTTTATGTAAAATATTTAAATCACAACAAAAGTATTTCCTGTCTTGAGTAGGAAAACATAGTAGCACTTTTAAGTTTTATTAATTTGTTTAGAATAAAATGAGTATCCAGTTCTCCCAGGCAGAAAAATGTGACCTAAGTGGAAATGAAGTATCCTCTGAATTTTGATAGCCTATAGTCCGGGAAGTTGAGTGGTCCATATTTTTTGATACTTGTTTTCCCTTTAATATCTACAGCTAACTCCCGAGTTCTCACAACGCTTGAACAATAAAATTCGAGAGCTTCTTCAGCAAATGGAGAGAGGTCTAAAGTCAGCAGACCCTCGGGACAGCACTATTTACACTGGCTGGACAGGTATGAAGTGCTGACCGTGAGCTGGCATAAGCCAGAACATTACCTTTGGAGAGCTATCTGACAGAATGGGACACCCTTAAGTGCATCTGTACATGAGTATATTGCTTCCAGGAGAATACGGTGCTCTCATCCTACCCTGGATATCTTTGAATTTTTAACAGTGCCTACTGAATTTAGGGCAGGGTAAGCATGTTCATGGAATTCATACCTGACACAAATTTGGATGGCTGCTTGTGGAAAGAAAACATCATGCTAAACATTACATAGTTAATATGGAGATAGAATTTCAGTGGGAAGAGTTGGGAAGCATCCCAGAACAGAGCATGTGAAACAGAAATAAGGAGAATTTATCCACGGGAGAGAAACAGGGATCCACACATGAACACAGAGTGAACCATAGATTGCATGAACTACTCCTTCCAGATAGTCATCGCTGGTTGGTTTACATTCACTGTCTTGCTGATCATTGAGCTGGTGGAGAAAGTTTGGGAAGAAAGAGTCAATAGGTGTCAAGGAAGTGAAAGAGAGGCAAACCACGGGAAGAATGTTGAAGAACTTCAGTTCCTTTACTAAGGCAGAGAGACAGAAAGATAGCTTTGTAATCTTAAAGGAGCACAGTTCACAGACTCCATGTTTTCCAGTGACTCTGAAGAAAGGAGGCAAAAAGAGGAACATGTTTTCAGCTTAAGGAATTTGATTTTAAGGCAATGGTGCTTGTCGCGAAAACGCAGGTTCTTGGGCCTCACAGTGGAGATATCAGTTTAGCAGGTCTTGAGCGGGGCCCAGGAATACGCATTTTGCAAGCCTCAGTGGTCCTGATGTAGATAGTGCTTTGTGGACTGCACTTTGAGAGTTTTTTCCTATAGCAGGAATTTACTAATAACAAACCTTTTAGGAATGACAAGTGATTCTGTCCTTACGAGGATGGGAAGGCAGATAAAAATCAGAATAAAATTCTACTGACAGGGATGTGTAAGGTCATTATTTTCCAAAATAAGAAGAATGGACTAGTTAATGTTGGGCCCTCCCACTTACCTTAGTTTTATGATTTCTGGGGATTTTAGAAGCTTAACACAAGGTATATTAAAAATGAGAATAAATGTGAAAGTATTTTGCTTCAAGAAGGAAGTTATAACATCTGTCATTTAAATGAACGTTACTATTTTCTATTTAAAATTAGAAGAATTTGGGGCCCCCGGGTGGCTCCATCAGTTAAGTGTCCAACCCTCGGTTTCGGCTCAGGTCATGATCTCACAGTTCGTGGGATCAAGCCTCACATTGGGCTACACGCTGACTGTAGAAAGCCTGCTTGGGATTTTCTCTCTCCCTGTCTCTCTGTCCCTACCCCACTTTTTCTCTTTCTCTCAAAATAAATAAACTTTAAAAAAATTGAAAAAAAATAAAATAAAATCACAAGTATTTGAGCAAAACAGGACAAGTACAATGCATAGTTATCTTTAGCTTCCTCTTGATTTCCACATTGTCTAAAGCCCATACTTACAGATCTTTTCCTAATATATTTGGAGTTTCTATTATTTTGTTATTCCTGGCCAGGAAAAAAAAAAAAAGATACTGAGACGGATGGCTAGATTTAATTGCCTAACTGACTACAAAAAGAATGACTGAAATCTTTCCTACTCACTCATTCAAGTGAGCTTATATTATTACATATTATAAGGTACTTTGCTTTAGGAGGAAAAGAAGTGGGGATTGACTTCCAGTTTGAATTAGTAGTTTGACAGTGTTAGGAAAAAACGATCAGTCAGGCCCTCTGCTGCTGGGGCTGGTTCAGAAACTAAAGGTTAAATAGAAGAGGAAATAGAGAAGGAATTCCACTCCAAAGCAAAATGCAAGTGTGGCTAAATGTTTTGGCGGTATCAGTTTCAGGTAACATCTCCTTTGAATGTCAATATCCTTGAGCTTTTTGTCTTTAAGTATTTATGATACTTACTGCTGGCTCCTGAAAGCAGCTTATACAGCAAGTGTCTTGGGCAAATTGGCATACTAAGCAGTTTGGGTTGTTTTATGATGTAGCATAAAATCTTAGATAAATTTGCTAATGGCTTCGGAAGGAAGGATCCTGATGTCTGCTAATTGAGCACTGTTAAAAAGCCATTATTCCCACATAAAATGGACTGTCTCCTCCAACGTTTTCATAAGTAAAATGCTTCTGTCCCCTGCCAGTGTTCAGACAGTCTGAATAGCATAAAACTCTGAGTTGCATAAGAAACTACGTAATGTCAGTTTGACACATGAAATCATGTCAGTACCGTCTCTTCCTATTGTTCTCTCTTGCCAAGTATCCTCTCTTTGTTATTGCTTTTTTATTGCCAAAAAATGCATTCATAAACACTTTAAAGTAATAAAAACACTTGGTGTTGTGTGTCAAACCAGTGTTTACATAATTATATATTGATTTGTCTGTTACTCTTTGTGTTCCCCTTGCTGTCTTCCATAAAGGGATATTTTTTAGAAAATAAGGATTCTATTTTGTTACCTTTGTTCCCCAAATTTAGTGTCATATTTTTATAAATATTGTTATTTTTGTTGCTAGCTTATCCAAAATTATATTACTTTGGGAACCACTAATTTATTATAGAAAACCTTTAAAACTTGATTACTTTCTTCAACATTGGTATTTATTGAGCATTTGTTGTCTACAGTGAAAGTTTTCACAAGTGATCATTATGTAGATTGTATGAGAAAACTTTATGATTATTATTAACTTTATATATTATTATATATAGTATATATATTATCATATATCTCTATATATTACTATATAGCTTTAAGTTACCATCCTGTTTTGTTATGTTTCATTTCCCAATGGCAGCATGATCTAATAGTTAATGCTTATTCAGATAGAAATAGGATTTAGAATAGGGTTAGGTTCCGCTGCACATACCCGAAAAAATAAAAACTACAGTGAGTTAAATAAGATATAAGTTAATTTTTTTCTTCTGTAAAAGAAGGTCAGTGCAGTTCAGGGTTGATACAGTGGCCTCAGGATGTCAATAGGAATCCAGGATTCCTTTCTTTCTGCTCCATTATTCCTCAGCCACTGGCTTCTACCTCTTGGCTATATCACTGCTGAAAATTCATGCATTACGACAGCTTTTCAGGAAGCAGAAAGGAAAAAGAGGGGAAAAAAAAAGTGCATTCCTCTCCTTTTTTTTTTTTTAAGTTTATTTATTTATTTTGAGAGAAAGAGTACAAGCAGGGAGGGGCAGAGAGAGAGGGAGAGAGAGAATCCCAAGCAGGCTCTGTGCTATCAGCCTGGAGTCCGATGCAGGGCTCTATCCCATGGCTGTGAAATCAAGACATGGGCTGAAACCAAGAGTCAGAAGCTTAATCAACTGAGCCACCCAAGGGCCTCTTGTCCTCTTTTAAAGGACTTCCTGGAAGCCCCACTTAACATTTCAATTCTACCTACTTTCCATTGGATGGCACATAGTCACATGGTTACACTAACATCCTAAATGTAGTCTCTTAGCTGGGGTTAAGTGGATTTGGGGTAAAATCCTTGTATAATCTCTGCTGTAAGTCCTATATAACAAGAAAAGTGATTTTTTTTATTGTTTGGACAAAGCATTGGGACAATGAGCCTTAATTTTTTCCATCTGTAAAAAGATCTCTAACGTCTGTCCATTTGGGGGGACGTTTTTGTCTATAAAATATTTTGAAGTTTCCTAAGCAGTACTTTGCCTGCTCTGTGTTTCTAGGGAGACTCACATTTGGAGTTTGTTTCAAAACACCTTTATTTTAATTTTGTTTTTATTTCAGTAAGTAATAGTCCTTTCATAAAGCCTGCCACTGAAAGGAAGTATGATAAGAATGCCAAATCATAAATAATTTTTCTGGTGTCAAGTGTAACTTCTATCAAGAAAGAGGCTGCAGCTGGTTCTATGTTAGCGTTTTCAATGCTTGACTAAACAGTTACCTGCCTCTCCTTTTCACATCCCCTAACATTCTGGCTTGCTTTTCACAGGATTATAAAATCCTTCATTTGTTTGTACCATGCATTAATCCATAGTAAACCGCATAGTCATGTCTGTGTTTCTGTTTCGTGACTATAAAAAGCTACAAAGCTGAACTTTCCAGCTTCATCATACCTCATTCATGCTATGACCAGATTTGCCTCAGGTGTTCACTTGGTCTTGAAAACAAGAGGGTTCGTGAAGAAGCCCATGTGTTTTTAATATTACATAGGCACTTAAAGCTGAAAAGTTGGACTCCCATCATTTTTTCCCACTTTCTGACTTTTTAGGAAAAATTGAGACTAAGAGTGACAAGCTACTTACTAGAATTTCTGTACCTGTGTTCTATGTGCTTTAGAAAACACTGTGTGCTTAATGCTTTATTGGTAAGGGTGATGTGTACCAGGTTAAATAAAATTTTAAAAGAAGCAAGTCATTGCTTTAGAAAGTCCATTGCCTTTACAAACTAGTTTATGACTCAACTTATCTTGCCTTTTATTATAAAGTTGAAGCAGAGGATATAACATAGTGACGAGAATGGTCAATGTAGGCTTTTCATAGGATCCAGGCATTATTTTCACCAAAGCCCACATATTTACTCCTGTGGGTGTCCAGTGCAGTTTTACAATCTGTATTCCTGACTTTTACCTTTTTTAAAAAAATCTTTTTAAATGTTTATTTTTGACAGTGAAAGAGAGCGTGAGTCGGGGAGGGACAGAGCGAGAGAGGGAGGCAGCTCCGAGTGCTCAGCACAGAGCCCAATGTGGGGCTTGAACTCACAAACTGTAAGATCATGACCTGAGCCGAAGTTGGAGGCTTGACTGACCGAGCCACCCATGAGCCCCTGACTTTTATCTTTTTTGATTCACAACAGAGAAATAAGATACCTTGACCCTAGGAAAGAAAGGAGGGAAGAATTATTCAAACCTGCACCTGTCTCATACTGACCAGTGAGGCAGCTATGGTAATAAATTGCTCTGGGGTCTCATGCTTATCCAGGAATGTGAATAATCAATTTGGTAGGCAGTAATTGAGAGTTAACAAATTATTACTGATGTTCAGAAACAATTCTGTAATTTAATAGTAAAATATATTAAGTTTTGGCTTCCAAGGGAATGAGGATCATCAATACGCAGTTTCATGATCATTTGACTGATAAAGGACAGGAGTAAAGATTTGACTGATAAAGGACAGGAGTAAAGGTGAAAAAGGATTCCTATTAATAAAATGTTGCTGGGATTGATATTTGAATGGTAGGATCCAGAGCGTGGGCACATACGCCAGACACCATTCTAAGTGCTTGGCATTTATTAACTAACCCAAATCTCGGAACACCTCTGTGCTGTGGATACTCTTTGTATTCCCATCTCACAGATGAGAAAACTGAAGCAAAGCAAGGCTAAGTATCTATTCCCGGTTATATAGCCAGTAAATTAGAAAGTTAAGATTTAGCTCAGCAAGTCTGGCTTTAGAGGCCCTGTCTTTACCCCATGAGCGTGTGTGCCTGTGTGTGTATTTACTCTCCATTTCCACATCTGGGTTCACTCCATACATTTTAGATTGTATAACATATAAAGCTACAGGATGGTGTCATTTGAGCAGTGATAACATGATGATATTCATGCTTTACAAACATTTTAGAAGTGGCTAATAACTAGTCAGTTTTAAGTGTTTTAGAAAAAACTTAGACTCCATAAAACATGAAAGGAGTTTGGAAAGAAAGAGGGAAACAGTTAGATAGGCAAGAGTAATTACTATTCAAAAATCTATAGGAAGAAATTATTTGGGATGGAAAGATTTATGGGCATTTGCAGCCAGAAAAATTAAATCTCCAGCATTGTACTAATAGAAGTTGTTTCCATGCTTCCTAATCCTGAATTAATATATTCACCATGGTTTCACGATAAAAATTAACTGGGCCAGAACAGCAGCTTTTCTTCATAATTGCTTGTATTTGAAAAGGCTTGTTGCGGATCTTCTCATTTGAAGTATCACCATTAGTCTGAAAACAATCAGTAGCTCTTACAGCTGTTAATAAGCGATACTTGAAATGAACAGGCCCAGTTCTTCTCCCTGAAATCCTCCTTTATAGAATTTAGAACACTGAAGTGTAATGCATCATGATATTGATGTATGACATATGCCAGCAACAAGCACTGAACATTATAGCATTCTTAGCTATAATCCTTTCCTGCTGGACTTACCACGGGTTCTTTACAGAATGCGCTCCCAGCTGAAGCAGCAAGGGAAAGGTTTTGGTTCTTTAGGTGCCCCAGCAGGAGGCGTTCTTTATGCCTGTGCCCTTCATAGCAGAGGGTACGGACAAATAACAGACATGGAGGCCTCTTAAGAGCAAACCCAAAGGCCAGCTACTAAGTGGTCCTAGGTGGTGTCCCAGAATCTGTGGGGAGTCACTCGAGAGCCTAATGGCACCTGCCTTTGGGGTGTTTGGGGTTTAATTCCAGGTAGCTTGTAGGTTCCAGGGAGGAAGAGATTTTAAAGTACCTTATAAGATAGAAATCACAAAACACTGGTGAGAAATTGTTATTATAAAGAATTAAATGAGCAGATGAAGTATTTTTTTGTGTTAGAAATAAGGGGTTAGGAGAAAAGATTGCTTCCCTTGCAGATAACATAGTAGGAAAGTTAAGTAAACCCAAGAGATAGCTGATCTCACTAGTGTCTTTAAGAAAGAATGAGGGAAAGTGCTAGCCTTCATTTAATTTCATTTTTTCTCTCTCTTAACTATGATGATTCCTAAGGGAAATGATGATCAGCTCACACTTAAAAAACACACACACACACACAGGACTCTAGGGGCTTTAGTTCTAAAAGACATAACCCAATCTTCTATAACCAACTCACAAAGTTAATGAGGCTAAGATCAGCATATATTTCCTCTTTTCAAGTATTAGATAACATTTTAAATAAGAAGATACGCAGCATAATCCCTGGAGTAATATTAACTTGCGCTCTAAATGCAAGTCATTAAAGTGTTTCAAGATGCTCTTCCTCTGATCTGCCAAATGTATAGCCTTTGAGCTACAGCGTTAGCATGTGAGGCTTAGTTTCTGCTGATATGAGACTTATTTGAAAGGATTCACTCTGGCCAGGTATCTTTTCTTTGCAACTTGATCTTTTTATTACATAACTTTTCAAGGAGAGCCAGGATTTCAGTGTCTAATCTGAGCCCCAACCAAGTGTCCTTCACCTTCATGAGAAGTACCTGTGCCTCCCAACCAGTGCTGCCAGGGCAAGTGGAAAGAATAAAAGGTGTGGCTCTATACCTGGTTCATTAGAGCCCTTCACAGTGACCACTAGATAGAGAACTGCCAGAGTATCACCTGCTTTCTTTGTGACTGCACTTTTTATGGTGTTGATTTCATTACACTGTAGGTTATTTTAAGTGGCTAAGATACAGGCTTGAAACAACTATAGGGTTCAAATGCTACCAGTGTGCTTAGGTGACACACAGAACAGGAAGAGGATGTTGACAGATCAGAAGAAATGGCAGGAGGAAAAGAAAGAAGACCTATCAAAGCAATTTGACTTTTGAAGACAACACCAAGGAGGCTGGGCTATGTTTTGTCATTTTGAGTATCCGAGTAGCTTCAGCATTTAACACAATGCCAGGTACATAGTTGGTGTTTAATATTTGTTGAATTAATGAACGAACGAATGAATGAATGAACAGAGAGTGTCCTACCATTACTATTCTAGCTACCACCTATGCAAACTAAAAACAGTCACATAAACAAAACTAGATGGAGTGGGAAAAGAGTGGGATTCAATTCATTTCACTTCTGTTAGGATGTACAAGAGTCAATTACATCTCTTTCCCCTTGACTTCTGATCCAGTTGAGAAATGAACTTGGAAATTAGGTAGGGCTCATGATATCTGCTTTATACTTGGTAAAGCTAGATAGAGAGCCTGTTGTTTAGACCTGAATGTAAAGTGGGTTTCTTCCTTCTTGCCACCTGATTTGAACTTACCTCCTTAGACTCAGAGCATCGGATAGCCCACATATGGATTGCTGCATGGGAAACAGAAGAGAAAAGAGGGAGAGCCTGAAGACAGAGAAGACTCCCAGAAAGCTCAAGAGAGGGGCCTGATGGCACATGTATAGGAAACATTTTTCTAGTCAGAGGAGCCAGTGAGGGTGGAGAGAGGCAGAAACATGGGAAGAAGAGTATAGTTCCCTCTGTACTTTCTGTCCCTTTCAATCAGCCATCAGACATAAGGCAGAGTGACTGTTTCAACACTCAGTGAAGTTCACAGTATAATGGAGTCAAGCATTTATTTAGTTACTCTGTGCTAGGGACTTGTAATCAGCATGATTCACAGTAACTGTGGAGTAGCTACTATTATTTCCATTTTATAGATAAACTTGCTTAGGCACAGAGAGGTTTAGTAAATGAGGTAAAATCATACAGCTAGAAAGCAACAGAGTGAGGCTTCAGTCCCATACATCGATTCCTGAGCCTGTGCTCTTAATCACTACTATGTTGAAAGATTTATTACATTAATGGCAGTCTGAATAAAAGACTAAGAGCACTTCCTAATTTGATAGTTATGATGCCAGGCACTCAGGGAAGGAAGAGGAAAGTATGATGTCTCCTTTTTGTAAAATCTATTTTCCTCTCGGACAGTCAGCTCTGGAAATGCATCAAAGAGAAAAGAAGACAGGTGTTCCGAGTGTTTGTTTACCCTCTTTCTTTCCTACTTCCCTGTTTGGGATGATACTATTTAATTAATGGTACACAACTGGTCTTCTCTCCATATTACATGTACTCTCAATGGGCAGCGGCTTGTGATGCTTGGCTTTCCTCTGACAACTGAGCAGATCCGCTGGTCCGGGCAGTGTCTGCTGCAGGCTCTGTGGAGAGCACTGTGCACAGCAACAACCGTGACTAGGAATCGTGCCCTGAAGGCAACTGTAATTGTGTTGAAAAAAATATACAGCATATTAGAAAGTACCAACATGATGTAAAAAGACAGATGATCATAATGTGTGTGTTAATTAGAGCAAACAATAACTTAAACCTTCATAAATCTGAAAGGAAAAAAAACATGGTAGTTGATGAACTTGCAAAGTTTTGACTAGGGAACAGTTTATTTGAAACTCAACCATCCATCACCCTTCTAGGGAGTTCCTGTACCCGTATCGCTCAGAGCTACTGAGACCCATCTTTGGGTGTTAGCTGAGCCCCTTTGGTGACTCCAGCAGTATTACAATCTGAACACAACTTTTCCCACTAGATTACACGAAGAGAATCTTGAAAAGACCGTGACCTGCAAGCAAATACTTTGTAAAAGGACACACAGTGGCAAAGGTTTTTACATCCATGCAGGATGGTCATAAAATAAATGAATAATGTTTAAGAATAATCTCTAAAATGCAGACTCACAGACAAGTGTTTCTGAGAGTCATACATCTGTGGAGATTTTTATCATCTCCATATACATTTGAGACACACCAAGGTCTTGATTGGTCAAGATGAATAGGACTAATGATCCCTCAGAAATTCAAAGGCTTAGTATTAATTATTTTGCAACAGCTGGCTAGATTTATGGTACTACTGGGGATAAGTAGCTGAGTAAGGACATTACAGATTTTAGAAGTGTCCCTAAGCAGTTTATCTTCCCTTCCCCGAGTAGTAGCTACAGAAGGAAACCGAATAGAAAAATCTAGTTCAGAACTTCCATACTAAAAACCAGGACAGATTCCTATTATGGCAAAGTTTTCCTTGGTCCTCACGGTATCATTTTTTCTTTCCAGTAAATTAGGTTCAACATTCCAGAAACAGATTTCTAGGATGAACTGTGGGGGCAGTGCCAGACTTCCTGAACTTCTTATGCAGAATGACATCTGTCTTTGTTGTCCAGGGCAGTGCTGTCCTTAGAACATTCTGCAGTGACAGAGATGTTATTTCGTTGTCCAGTACGGCAGCTGCTAGACACCTGTAGCTATGGAGCATTTGACATGTGGCGAGTGTGCCTGAGAAACTGAATTTTAAGTTGTTCACTTTTAATGAACTTAAATTGTGTAGACACTTACGGTTAGAAGCTGTCATATTGGAGCCCCAGCTGTAAGCAACCAAACAAGCTCTAGGAGCTGTGAGCTCTAAGTAATGTATGTCTGGGCTACTTCTGGCCTTTCAGACCACGAAGTAGTTTTTTGTTTTTGTTTTTGGGTTTTTTGGCTTGCTTATTTTGTTTGTTAATTAAAAGCAACCCCTGCCTCCATGGGATTGATGAATCTTGCAGTCCACTTGCTCCGGAAGTGCATCAGAGAATCATGGACTACGCCAGTAGTCACATTATTCCCCACTCTTCTGGAGGACATGTATCCAGCCTTTCTCTCCTGAACTCCAGACTCCTACGTCCAGCTGCCTACCTGACCCCTCTGCTTGCATGTCTAATGAACATCTCAAACCTGCACTGTACAGGTTTGGCTCATTCTCTGCCTCTTCCCCACTGCCAGGCCCTGTGTTAGACATGCCTAGTGCCCACCCGTATCTGGTGTCCCTCTCCTCCTGAACTCCTAGGAGGATTTAACGTCTCCACTTCAGCGTAGTTAGGTGAGGCGACCTCTTCGAGTCCTGCGGCTGCAGGTGGAAGCAGCATGTAATTACAAGCCAAAGCGTGTAATTGCTGGTGTATTCTTCATACAGTAGGTGTCTAGGATGCAGTTCCCTAACAGTCCTGCATGTTCAGTCCCATCTCGGAGGACCTGGACTAACCCATAGGGTTATCTTTGAAAAATGCCCTTTTTAAAAAATACTCCTCCTCTATATAAACCAGCCATAGATGATCATTAAACCTAAATTTCTATGTCTGGTTTTTTAATAATTTGAGCCCCCAAGGAATCTGTCCTTATTAACCATGTCATCCCCTAGCCTACTCATCCACGTGGGTTTGCTTGAGGTAATTCCACTTGCTGGGAGCACTGTGCACTGGCTCATTTGAGCCTTCCCCTTTTGGTCTACACCCCATCATACCTCCTTCTCCTTGATGGTATACTTTTTCCCCCTGGGATGAAAGGAATACTCTACCTACTTCTGTCCATTCTTCCTCTACCAACCCAGTATCCAAAGCTGTAAGTAGCTAAGGAATGCACATGCCATATCTAAAGCATTTACTGACTTCACATGCTTGATTTTAAAAGATACTTGATTTTTTTTTTTACTAATGTTATATTTATCTGGATTTGTATATAAAATAGAAGGGGTATCCCTATTACAACTTTACTGTTGCCTTTACGAAATGAAGTACGACCCACCAGAGTAGCAATAATCTCTTGTTCCTGGAGGAGAGCACTCATTACTTAACAGAATTAGTTACCCCAGATGTTTTATTGGTCACCTTTAATGACTTTTGGATTAATGGACAAATAATGGATTAGATTTTCCTTTACTCATTTCTTAATGTATCTCTCTTCATATGGATTATTTTTCCATTTAGAATATGTCAATAAGTGTAAGTCATATATATGAGCAAATCTAACAAGACAATAAAATTCAGACCAAAAAACCATTAGTGTTCATAACCTAGAGACAGCAGTTATCATGGAGTGGACCAACTAAGAAACAGAATATTTTAACATCAATTTTATGTCAAAATCCCTCCAGATTGGGGGGGGACAGTTTTCTTTATTTTCTTTAACTTTTCTTAATGTTTTTGTTTTTAATTTATTTTGTGAGAGAGAGGGACACTGCGAGCAGGTGAGGGACAGAGGGAGAGGGAGAGACAGAATCTGAAGACAGGCTCCAGGCTCTGAACTAGCTATAAGCACAGAGCCCGAGGTGGGGCTCGAACCCACAAACGGCGAGATCATGACCTGAGCCGACGTTGGACGCTCAACCGACTGAGCCACCCCGGCACCCCTGGTTTTTTTTTTAAATGTTTATTTATTTTTGAGAGAGAAAGAGTGCTCGCACAAGTCGGGGAGGGCAGAGAGAGTGGGAGAGAGGGAATCCTAAGCAGGCCTCTCACTGTTAGCACAGAGCTCGACATAAGGCTCGAATTCACAAAATGTGAGATCCTGACCTGAGCTGAAACCGGGAGTTAGATGCTTAACCGACTGCGCCATCCAGGCACCCCCTTTTTTTCTTTTTATAAAGTACTTCTAGGGGCGCCTGGGTGGCTTAGTGGGTTAAGCGTCCGGCTTTCGCTTAGGTCGTGATCTCGCGGTTCGTGGGTTCGAGCCCCGCGTCGGGCTCTGTGCTGACTGCCAGCTCAGAGCCTGGGCCTGTTTCGGTCTGTGACTCCCTGTCTCTCTGACCCTCCCCTGCTCACGCTGTCTCTCTCTCTCTCTCTCTCTCCTCTCTCTCCTGAAATAAATAAAACACAAAAAGTACTTATACAATCTAAAACTTTTTTTAATTTTTTTTTTAATGTTTTATTTATTTCAGGAGAGAGAGAGACAGCGTGAGCAGGGGAGGGTCAGAGAGAGAGGGAGTCACAGACTGAAACAGGCTTCAGGCTCTGAGCTGGCAGTCAGCACAGAGCCCGACGCGGGGCTCGAACCCACGAACCGCGAGATCACGACCTAAGCGAAAGCCGGACGCTTAACCCACTAAGCCACCCAGGCGCCCCTATCTAAAACTATTTGAAGTATATTTTTACAACTAAATGCAATCAAAATTTATTTTTAAATGTTTATTTCGAGAGAGTGTGTGTGAGGGGCAGAGAGAGAAGCAGAAAGAGAATCCCAAGCAGGCTCCGTACTGTCTGCACAGAGCCCCATGTAGGACTTCATCCCACAAACTGTGAGATCATCACCTGGGCCAAAATCGAGTGGGACGCTTAATCAGCTGACCAAGGCGCCCCAATGCAATCAAAATTTTAAGTCTCACTTTAGTCTTTTCTGTTCTGGAAGAAAAGGTAAAAGGGTAGAAGAAGGAGCAAATCTCCTTTATCCTACCTTTTGCTTAGTGAACAATATAGAAGGAAATTTTATCTGCTGCTCAAATTTAAGTCCCATATACCCTAAGTAGCACATCCTGTGATAAAAAGTAAAAGGAAACATTAAAAAGATTAAACTCCATATATCATCCTGTGTTGAACCTCATGACTAGTTTGATGGTTGTTACGCTAGAAGCCAGTACAAATGTTCTTTCTCATTATATTAAATGTCATTTAGAGACTGGAATCATACATGGCGAAGAGTTTATGAATGGATACAACTGTAATCCCTCCCCAACCTGGCCCTGCTCTAGAAGCATATTATCTTGGTGGGTGAGAAGCATAGTCAGCCTTGCAGTACCATTTGACTTTTTCCATGAAGAACAAATTTATTTTGATAAAAATTAACATTTGAAAAGAGTTTTTTAAAGCATAGACTGATACCAGGGCTGTGGGTATATGTAAGGGGACTGGGGTGCGTTTTCCCTGCGGAGCCTTCAAGATTGTGTTTATTTCCCACCTTGCCAGTTGTCTCTCAGCATTCAGTATTTATGCAAAGGTGATGTTATATGCATGAATACTGCTAAAGGTTGGAAGAGCAAAGGATCAGCTTCAAGACATTTAGCCACACACAGTTCCCCCATTTTTTTCTATTAAATTAGGTCTTCTGGGGTATGCAGTATTGATAAGTCATTAAATGTTTTTGACTAATACATTTTGTCCTATTTTCTGGACCTAGAGTCCTTTCTAGTAAGCTTGCACAGGAAACTTCTCCAAATTGGCAGCAACACTCCTCATTTGAAACCCTTTTCATCCATGGGTGTCTTGTGATGGAGGTAGACACCGTAAACTGCGAGGCACAGGGGATCGCTGAGCCAAAATACAGGGACACTGAGACCCAGAATGAGAAGGAGAGAAACAGCACCTGAGGCTGTGGAATCCCCAAAGTTGGGAGGAAAATTCTCTGCTAATCAAAAAGAAAAAAGATTTTTGTCTAAATGAAATATTATGGACTGGAGAAATGACTACCTGTTTTTTGTTTTGTTTTGTTTTTGAGAAATGCATCAAACCTTACCAGTGCAAACTTCAGTGGGTTTTGTTTGTTAAATATTTAGGCCAAGAGGAATTGTTGATAGTGAGAGACAAAGGTTTGAAAAGGAAAACAATCATTGGGCTTGTATTTAATCACTTTGCATTTTCTCAGACGTCAGTCATGTCATTATCTGGCTGTGGTGCTTACAGAACTCAATTAGAGGAGTTCAGGGAGCATTGGGAATAGGAGGCCAAAATGAAAGGGTAACAATTTAAATGGATCGCCAGCCGATGCCTGGTGTGGATGGAGATGAAGCCATTTAAGGACATAATTGCAGAAGAAGCTCTTGACATTGATCATTTGTGAAAAGGAGATTTTTTTTTTTTTCTTACATACATGGTTTTGTACACTTAGTCTGCAGACCTTCAGCATTGGTACATCCGATCATCAGCTTGTGGAATTACTAACACCAAGCCACTTTGAAAGAGCAGACAAGGTTATTAACTTTGGCAGGAAATGAAAATTTGGCCTTAATATACATGTGAAATTGAATTGTCTGTATCACAAAGCTTTGGAGATTACCCATGCAAAATGAGAAAACTATCTAAATTTAAAATTGTCCTCACTACAGTGAAAAGTAATTTTGCAGACTGCATTTTTACTGCACTGGAATCCATGAAGAGATTGGCTCTATTAATTTAGATTTAAACAGAGGCTCTGTATCTTCTAAAAATGGTAAATGAGATGGAAAATGTACTTTAAGGGGAGGAATGAGTTTCTGGAGATGCTGCAGGCAGATAGGTTCCCTCCTCCACATCTTTGAGTCTGCCCTGAGACCAGTTGGCTTCAGAGGGAAGGCTCTATCTACTGTGACAGGCATTCAGACAACGCCTCAATTATATACATAGCCTTCTCTTGAAGGATAAGAATCACGTTGAGGAAGGCCCAAAGCAAAAGTCACTGGCAATTTTTACAGTATAATTTCTCAAGTGGCGGAGTCCTTGACAGAGAAAAGAAATTAAGGAGGAATTGAATTTATTTTATCAGATCTCAAATAACTAAGTAGTTGTCTTATAATCCTTGCCTGGTGATACTGGGGTAGGGAATTTGGTTACTGTACCTATGCTCACATTCCTTCCATAGAAAGAGAAATTGAGTTTTTCACTCCCTAGTCTTTGAATTTCTTTAGCTCGCAAGAATAAGTATTGCTTGTTTACTTATTAAGTAAATGATTATTTGTTAAAGAGGTGACTATTTGTTTAGAAGCATGGTTTTGATAACCTGTCATTTAACCATCAAGAAGAATACGTTTACACACAGTAGAGTGCAGCAAGGGTTAATGAAAATTTAGGTTAGAGTTCATACATGGTCTCAGAGTTCCTATTATTTACAGTTGCAGTGATGAAGAAACAAGTGCCTTTGTCTGGTTCTTAGAGCTGCTGAGTCTAGAGCTAAGGTCACCCAAACTTCTGGAGAGTTGACTTACATATATGTTATGGCTTATCGACAATAGGCACTGCTGAGTAGGCAGCACACCAGAATAAAACAGTGGCCCATTCTTCATCCTTATATTATTCTCTTGTTGCTTTTCAGGTATCTCTTTGCTTTACTTACATCTTTATGATGTGTTTGGGGACCCTGCTTACCTACAGATGGCACATGGCTACGTAAAGCAAGGTCTGAACAGTTTGACCAAGCGTTCCATCACCTTCCTGTGCGGGGACGCAGGCCCCCTGGCGGTGGGCGCTGTGGTGTATCACAAGATGAACAATGAGAAGCAGGCAGAAGACTGCATCACCCGGTAATCATGTTTCTTTTTGAGGATTATTATCTAGACGTCGTTACATATTCTGTCTGTATTAGCAAAAGAACATTTTAGTCAAGTTACTTTTCTCCCAGCAATAAATCTTACTACTGTTATTTGGTCACTTCACACATCGGAACAACCATTATAGTTCCTATATTGTTGTATGATGTAATGACATGGACACATACCAGATCAAACATTAGTTTAATAACAAAAATGAGATCAAAATCCTGGTCATGTGATGACTAATATAAGGTGCTATCCAAGATCAGTAATTCAAAAAATGTGCTTTACTTCCTATGGTGGGCTGGGTAACAGATGACAGACTGACTCAAAATTGCTTTTCTT
The DNA here is from genome assembly GCA_017311185.1 of Proteles cristata cristata. Lineage (NCBI taxonomy): Eukaryota > Metazoa > Chordata > Mammalia > Carnivora > Hyaenidae > Proteles > Proteles cristata. Next base: position 1,023,213 of record JAESUZ010002113.1, on the reverse strand, counting down.
AGGAGCAAATAACACGCAAATCCAGATTCTTACTTTTAATACAGAGCAGGGCAGCTGACTAGGAGCTTGTAAATTACAAAGAAATACTAAACTGTGGTACTAATAAACTGTAATTATTGTTTGACTAGAGTTTATTGAGCACAAATTCTATCAAGAAACCTCGTTCTATGCAATACTGCATGTAGTGCTGTTAGACTCCACTGGGCATGTTAACATAGAGAGAGTTGCAATTCCAGGAAAGGTTTTTTGGTTTTGTTTTGTTGTTTAATAGACTTTATTATTTTTTTAATGTATTATTTTAGAGAGCATAGTGGAAGAGAGGAGCAGAGGAGGGGGAGAGAGAGAATCATAAACAGGTTCCATGCTCAGCATGGAGCCCAATGCAGAGCTCCATCCCAGGACACTGGGATCTTGATCTGAGCCAAAATCAAGTCAGGTGATCAACTGACTGAGCCCCCCAGGTATCCCTAGGCCTAGCTTTTTAGAGTAATTTTCCATTCACAGAAAAATTGGGAGGAAGGTACAGAGGTGTCCCATGTACCTGCTATCCCCACACATGCATAAACTCCCCATTATCAACATTCCCCACCAGAGCAGTGCACTTGTTACAGTGGATGGACCTGTGGTGACACATCATTATCACCCAAAGTCCATGATTTACGTTAGTTTACATTAGTTACATCTTGGTGTGGTGCAGTTGGTGGGTTTGGACAAATGTATGATGACGTGTATCCATCATTGTACTCTCATATGGAGTAGTCTCACTGCCCTAAAAATCCTCCCTGCTCTGCCTACTTATCCCTCTTCTCTTCTCCCTAACCCCTGGCAACTGCTGATCATTGTACTGTCTGCTTGGTTTTGTCCTTTCCAGAATGTCATAGTTGGCATCATACAGTATGTAGCCTTTTCAAATTGGCTTCTTTCACTTAGTAATATGTATTTGAGGTTCTCCCATGTCTTTTCATGGCATGATAGCTCATTTCTTTTTGGTGCTAAATAATAGTCCATTGTCTGGATGTACCAGAGTTTATCTGTTTACCTACTGAAGGACATCTTAGTTGCTTTCAAGTTTTGGAAATTATGAATAAAGCTAATATAAACATCCATGTGCAAGTCTTTGCGTGGATGTAACCTTATAGCTCCTTTGGGTAAATATCAAGGAGCACAGTTGCTGGATCATATTACAAGGGTAGATTCAGTTTTGTAAGAATTTCCAAACTATCTTCCAAAGCGGCTGTACCATTTTGCATTCCCACCAGCGATGAATGAAAGTTTCTATTGCTGCACATCCTGCCAGCGTTCCAGATTTTAGCCATTCTAATAGATGTGTCATGGTATCTCCTTGTTTCTTGCTTGTTTTCTTTTATTTTTTATGTTGATTTACTTTTGAGATAGAGAGCACAAGCTGGAGAGGGATGGAGGATCCAAAGCGGGCTCTGTGCTGACAGCACAGAGCTTAATGTGGGACTCAAACTCACAAACTGTGAGATCATGACCTGAGCCGAAGTCAGATGTTCAACCAACTGATCCACCCAGCCCCCCCACCCCTGGCCTCATTTTAATTTGCATTTCCCTAACATAACAATGTGAAGCAAGCACCTTTTTATATACTTATTTGCCATCTATATCTCTTGTTTAGTAAAACATCTGTTAAGGTCTTAAGTGCATTTTTTAATTGGGTCCAGCAACATTTTAATTAGTGATTGCCCCCAATTTACCAGTTTACTACGGTTTTTGATTCCCACTACTCTTTCTTATAAATTACTGTTAGAATGGTATTATCATCACTGATTTCATTTGTGGAGGATATTTGGTTAAATTTATACTGTGCAGTGCTGTGTATTTCATTAACAGGCTTTTGGCCTAAAATTCTAATTACTAGAGTTTTTTTTACCCCCTCAAAACTTTATTATGAAAAATTTCAAACATACAGAAATCTTGAAAGAACAGTGAATACCTGTGTATCTACCCACATAGATTCTAGCATTAACATTTTCCTGTGCTTGCTTTATCACAGATCTAATCCATCATTCCAGTCCTCTATCCACATTATTCATCCTTTTTTGGCAGGGGATGCATTTCAGAGTAAACTGCAGACATCAGTATCCTTCCTTCTAAATACTAAAGCATATATATCATTTACTTGGGTTCAGTACCTGTTTAGTTTTCTTCTTTTGACATAAAGTTTATACACAGTGACCTGCCTGAGTTTTATGTATATTTGTTGAGTTTTGTTAAATGCATATACCATCTAAATTTGCACTACAGAAACTACCTTTCTGGCTTTTTTAGCTATACATCTGCTTTATAGACTCAGAAGAAGTCTCATTCAGTGAGTCATTCTTAAGTATCATAAAAATAAGCTGTAGTGGTCCTGGTATTTTATACGTAATGCCAGCCTTTCTCAACATATGTACAACCAGATAGTAATTGTTTACTATGTGAAAAATGAAAACAAGATTTATGTATTCAGATTGGGGAAGCACTAATTAAACAAAGTTAAATATGTACCTTTACTGGCTGCTCAGTGTCTTCAGTTAGCTTCTGTGCCTGGGGGACACTCGCGATTCCAGGAAATGGCATTTGCCAAACTTGTCAAGTAGACAGCCCCTTTTCTCAGGACTTTTAGGGCTCACTGTTCTAAGAAACGCTCTTTGGGGAATAGTACCATATATTTATATTGGTTTATTATAAAATACTCTTAATGGTAAACTAAAATTTCTTTTTTTTTTTTACACCTTGACAATAAAGGTGTTTTTTGTAATTTATATCTTTTTGAAAACTTTATCGACATTTCATTTATCAATATATGGTAGGAAAATAGGCTATTTATGGCCACAGTTTTGATTTTTCATTTCTAGAGTTCATGGCACAACAGGAAGAGAAAAAAGGAATTATTTATAAATGGCTTTCACATTTCTTCCCTTTTAAGGGAAAACTCTTAAGTCTTCTCAATTCAATTGAAATAATTTGATGTCATCAGATATTAAACCTCCTAGTTTGTTTCACTTGTTACTGACCCTTCTTTCTCATATCATGCAGCCCTTGGGAAATAGCAGAGTTGTGTGTGTGGCGCCTCTTCTGCCCCAGCGCCAATATCCCTTTTCATCTTAACCTTTCCTGTATTTTCTTAATATGATGGTCTTTCAGAATCATCATTTTGAGCACTAGAGACAAAGAAGTCAGTGTTTCCGTAAGGTAGGGATTCTTAACCTGAGAATCTTCAGGCTTCAAGGTCTATATAAAACCCCAAATTGTATTCAGCACAGAGAGAACCCTTATGCTTTTCTCAGATGGGTCTGTGACTCCCCAAAAAGGAGTGTGTGTCTTTTTGTGTCTGTGTTCATGTTCAAAATGTCCTGCTGTTGGTGGGGGCAGGTGGCAAGGAAGAGAATAGACAGCTCAGAATTTTCCTTCTGTTTGATTTGTACCATGTTTGTTTTCACCCTTCCCTCCACACACGGCGCCACTGTGCAGAGAGAGCATTGCCTACTGACAGTCCCCAGCTCAGTGACTGATGTGACATATGTAGTGCTTTGGGGCCAGGACTTAGAATGATGAAGAATTTTGGCTTTCTGGTCAGAAAGTGTCCACTCTCTCTTTTGTAGTGTGATATGTAAGAAAAGGACTGCTTTTTAAAAAGTTACAAACCTTTCCATTTCTTCTAAGTTGTCCAATTTGTTGGCACAGGACGACACGTGAGAAAGTCACTTCCCCTGTCTGTACCTGGGCTCACCTCCATTACATGTGCTTCTCCCTTAACAGAGTCTCATGGAGACAGTTACACCTGAGCAAGTCACCTGGGGATATGGGGACTCAAAGCCTTCTCCAGGTACCCTGGGGGGCTTCAGGGAGGGTGTGCTTCCTCTACTACCCCTATTAATTTTACCATACCCATCCTGCTTTTTATTAAATCCCTGCACACTGTGACAAATTCCCGGGGTACATGAAAAAAAAAACGATTAAACATCCCCAAACACCTGAACTCATGAAAAAAAAAAGTTACAAACCTTTCGATGATACAAGGTAAAAACTCTCCCCAGTAACACCCTCAGGAAATGTTGTAGGAGTGGAACAGAACTATCCTGGTTTTAGAAGTCTTCATTCTTCCTTCAGTGACATTTGAGTAATGTGTCTCTTCTGAAGATTGGTTGCTATTAATATCATAGCAAAACAAATGGAGGTGCAATGATGTGCTCTGGGTTTGAGAGTTTTTGAAAACACATAAAATAACCTTCAAGACTATACATGCTATCATTTCTTCACTTTATCTTGAGAATGTAGCTAGTAAAAATACAGTTAAAAATCCTACCTTTTGTAATCATCAGACCCAGCTAATGAGTTTTAAGGATTTGTATTCAAATCCAGAAAAAAAAAGGAATACTTCCTTTCTTACCCTAAACTCTTAAGTATTATTTTAAGGAGATGCTCTGAGCAGTACTTCATTTTCAAGTATCTGAAAGGAGTTTGCTATCTACTTTAAACTTCCAAAACACAAATGAGCTTGGCTGCAAAATAATTGGAATGCTGATTATGTATCGCCACCTAGTGGTAACATAACCTACAATGTTGGCCTATAAAGGAAACGTGGTTCAGACACATTTAGGTGAAAACATCATTGGAATTAATGCAGTAATTGTTCTGAGTAACTTCCATAGAACAGTATTTATTTTAAAAATTCACAGTAATTTTCCTTTTTTTAAATAATTCAATTTCCCTTACAAAAGTAAACCAAAAATGCCTTTTCATATCTAAATACAATACAATATGCTTTATTTACATTAAAACTTGATAACAAATTTTTAAATCAAAACTCTGAGGTATTCCTTCTGTTTACTACAACAGTTGAGTTTGTATCTAGCAAAAAGATTTTATTTTGTTAAGATCTCAACATTACTGAATTGCCAGTTCTGGCATAAGAATAAAATAGAATTTTTTTAAATAAATGTTTTAAGTTCTTTAAAAAATATTAGGGGTATGTCTGTATGTGTGTGTCTGTGTATGAAATTGAAGTAGAAAACAAAATGGCCCATAATTCTACCATCCAGGCAGGCCTATTCACATTGGGGAAAAAAATCTCCAGAAACAACAAGCAAATTGAAAGTGACCTTTGGCCACCATGTCCCTATTCCTAAGATAGCGACTGCTCCACTGCGAGTTTAATGCCTATACGTATAGAAGAAAAAACATGCATGAGCCAGCATTTGAATGTTTAACCAACTTGATGAGATGCCTCCATTTGTTGAGGTACAATATAACTGTCAGTAACTGCAACCTGACATTCTTTTTCACACCCCTCTTTCCTGACAGGTGGTGAGTTCCCTTAAGGACACTTTTATAAATTTTATGCAGTCTATTGCATAACTGTTAGCCCCTCTCAGTCATTAAAAGCATCTCATTCTGGTTATTAAGATGTGGTTTTTAAATTTTATATTGTGAGTGTTTCCCTCCCCTGACCACAACCTTATAGAAGTGGAGGGGAGGGTTGGGTGAGGGGAATTGTCTGTTCTTTCACAAGTACCCTCCCTTGGGAGCCAGGACACTCTTCATTATACCCATTGGTTATAGACTGGTGGCAGCATTTGTTAGGTTTCTGTTTGCTTGTTTGTTTTCATTGTTTGTATATATGGGTGGCCTCCAGAGATTAGCGGTAGGAGCTGTATACCCTTCAGCTGTAACCTTAACACAAAGTACTCAAAATGAAAGCACAAGCAGTGAACCAAATTCTGCCAAATAAACAAACCAAGTGTACAAAGATTGATTAGGAAGAAGATACACACACATACACACAAGTAGTCTCCTGTTCTTGTGACTTAGAGAAAACCACATTGTCCCCAGACAGTCTTCTCAGGTCTTATGGATCAAGCGGTAGTAGAGCCCGGACCATCTCCCAAACCTTCCACCTGTCTTCATCCCTCATCCCACCAATAAAAAAACATCTTTAAATTCTTTACTGTACTTATCAGCAAATCCTCTGGTGTAGATTTTGATAAACTTATTTTAAGTGCCGAGTGCCTCTGAATGGTGATTCCTGATAAGACTAGTTCAAATATAGCCAGTCACCCCAGGGGTGTGATTTTGGATATTTCAGATGCTGATTATAGTGCTTATATTGTATAGTGCTTATATGCTTATAATAACTAAAGTTAGATGAAATACTTGCACAGGCACTGTTTGTACTTAACTACTTTGAAAGTAAATTTCTACATAGACAACAAGAGAATTTTACAACCAAATAATGGCTTTGTCCTCAGGTAGTGTGGTCAGTGTCATACGCTACCTGACGCCAAAGCCACTATTACTTAGTAGGGCCGATGTCCTCTCCTTACTGCTCTTTTCCTGGAATTCCCTGGCTCTTCCCTCCTACTTTTCCCGTATGCTAATACTTTGTCAAGTTTTCCCCCAAATTATATTGTTTTAATACCTTAAATGGTGTCATATTGAATATATAGGATAGTTTAGGGGTAGTTGGGATGTGCTTTCAAAATTTCATGTGAAAAAATCCAAAAGAACAAAGACATTTTCCCTACGTATTGTGTTTGCTTTCCAACCCCTCCCCACTACCCACCTCCAGAAGCAAGAAAGGCGCATTCTCTGAGTTCAGCCTACAAATATGGCTGTTTTCCCAAGCTCGTTTCCTTGTGACCTTCACCTACTTTCTGGTTCCCTGGGGCTTCCCTCTTTGGTCCTCTGGAAAGAAATCCACTCTGCCAAGTATCCCCACCTGCATCTGGGGCTAACTGCTGGGAAGGCAAGAAAGGAGTGAGGCAGTGGAGGTTCACCCCATCTTCCTGGGGCCACAGCTCCTTCAGCCTGTGAGGAAGGGTCTCTCCCTCCAAGACTTGGCTTCTGTGGGCTCCCGTTGTGTTCGTTTCTGCCAACAGCGTGGGATCACTTGTGGCCCGACGTGTGAGTAAATGGAGGGTAAAAGAGGGAAAATACAGACACCTGAGACACTTTACTCAGTCTCTGATATATTAGACGTGCTCTTTCCCGTTCTTTCCTGACGCAGAGCTACAGGGCTTCTTCCAGGACCCGTTAGCCCTGGCTGCTCACTTCCAGGTTTGGGACTATTCTGAATTTAGGCCAGAGGAATACTATAGACAAAAATATGGTAGACTCACCACCGTTTTGGTGGTACTTCAAATTCTGGTCTTCTCCACTCTGCCTGCTGCTTTTACCGTTTGGAGTCCTTAAAGAGCCACCTTGAACATTCTCTCCAAGTCTTGGAGCTGCGTTTACCAGGAGAGGGAAGATGGAGTGTGTTTACTCCATCTTACCTGGAGCCAAAACCAATTTTTTGTGTCAAGCTGAACTGAGTCCATCAATAGGGAATTAATACCTTATAATATACCCATTCAATGGAATCCTATACAGCTATGATAAAGAATGAAACTACTTGATGTGCTGGTGTTAAATGTTTGTCAAGATGTATTGATAAATAGCAAGCCATAGGACATTTGGGGAGATACAGAAATGCGTAACTATGCTTCTGTGTGCATAAAATAATTCTAAGAATATCCAAGAATTTGGTAACCGTGGTTGTTTCTGAAGAGAAGGACTAGAAGGCTGGGAGACTGGGGAGACAGGGAGGCTAACAGAGGCTGACTGAGGCCTCGGTGCTATCTGCACATTGTATCGGCTGTGGTTCACCAGGCCGTTGTACTGACACTGCACCTAGGCCTGATGACATGTTCAGAAATAAACCAAGGAAGGAGGTGATGGGAGTGCAGCAGGCTTTCCATTGGGTGGAAGTAGATTTCATTCCTTGAATTCGTTTGTCGTTTCTATTGTGTACTGAAGAAAAATTTAGTTGAGGGATAATTTTGTACCCTAACTACCCTTTATGGTCTGGCTTAATGTATGATTAATGTATAATAATATTTAACATATATTTATAATATATAATATATAACAAGTTATAATATAAATATATGAAAATATTTAGTTTATATGCTAATTATATTTAACATATAAATTAACATATAATATTTATATACACACATTTATGTGTGCGTGTGCACGTATTTTTTGATGTACTATTTTTAAGTATATACCACTATCCGATCCCTTTCAAGTTATCTTAGGCATGTATTTTTATTCCCAGGCTAATTCACCTAAATAAGATTGACCCCCATGCTCCAAATGAAATACTCTATGGACGAATGGGCTACATCTATGCTCTTCTCTTTGTGAATAAGAACTTTGGAGCGGAAAAGATTCCTCAAAGCCACATTCAGCAGGTACCACATTTTTGTGCTTTTAGGAGTCTTGTTAGGCTCCCGGTTAGAATCCCGTTGTTAGGATACCTGAACTACTGGTTTTGTTTCTCCTGTTAGCGTAGCCCCGGTGGAAGGCAGGTGTGTGTCATTCTCTAAAGATCAGGCGGGATCAGAGAGCTGACCGTGTCCCGCTGAGTGCTGTTGGAAACACAGAGAGTGACTGGGAGTGAGAAGTGCAGCCTGCTCCGTGTGAGAGTGTCGCCCTTCCAAAGATGAGGGCCAGATCTCACCTCCCAGGTGCAGGTGTCTTCTTTCACGCCTGAAGGAATTCATGCTTTCCTCTGACAAGTGAATTCTTGTAAGCTCTAGTAAAGAGAGTTCACACTCCATCTTTTAGGCAGAATACAGTCACCACTGCTTTCTGCCAGCAGAATTAAACTGTGCCCGTCCATGGCCGTAAGATTGTGTCCTGTTCACTGTGTTCTCCATACCTCGTAGCAGAAAGTTCCACCAGGAAGATTTTTATTCAGACTCTCTCATGATTCCTATTGGTTTTCTCCCTGTAGGTTTGTGAAACAGTCTTAACCTCTGGAGAAAACCTAGCGAAAAAGAGAAACTTCACAGCAAAGACTCCACTGATGTATGAATGGTACCAAGAATATTATGTGGGGGCTGCTCATGGCCTGGCAGGAATTTATTACTACCTGATGCAGGTAAGAGGGGAAGATGGTAAAGCTTGCCAGTGCGCCTCCCGATTGGACTGTCCTGGTGAGGACGTTGCACTCTGCCGACCACTGCATCACCCTGCGTACAATTTCCCGACCTAGACAAACAAGGGCAGCGTTTGCCAAGGTGCATGTGAAAGTGCACACACACAAAAGGCACCGCACTGTGAGATGACATTCGATTTGTAGGTGACCGTCCTTGCCCGCCTCGTGCCACTCCAACGGACTGAACTGTTCTCCTGTCCTTCTGCACGCCGTGCTCTACTCTGCTCTTTCAGCAGATGCCTTGAATTAATATTATTGCATATGATTAGACGCAACCCATTGAAACAAATTCCAGAAGGAAGAACAAAATCAATAGAAAACAAATGAGCATATGTTGCCCGAGGCTCACTTACAGAGCAAAGCCACAGAGCCTTTTTGGCAGATTTTGTGTAACTTACCTGAAAAATAGCTGAATACGCTGTGCCCAACAGCTCTTTGGATCTAATACTGTAGAGGACGTTAGTAAAAGTCGAATAGACTAAAGCTAAATAGAATTTACTGCAGCAAGGATAACCTGGCAGGGGGGTTCAGAAGAGGACTTCTCATGAGGACATCATTTCCGGGGGCTTATTCAGCTCTCTTTAAGGAGAAATTGGCACTCGGGAATAAGAATTCATAGCAAAACAAAATTGATTTTTAATGGTAGCAAAGGTGCCCCCCTCACCTTCCCAAAGTACAATGCAGCATAAAGAAAAGTGTTTCATTAATATGTTCAACATGAGTGCTTGGATATACATACTATTAGCTGGTTGAGTAGCTGGCTGCAATAATGCAAAATCAATGTCAGACTTTCCCTCTCCCTATAGCTAAACAATGACAACGAAGCTGAAAAACTCAAGGTTATTACTGCTTTTGAATGCAAAGCCACACTTGGAGTGTTAGTGGCAGTGAGACCAACTTTTGTATTTGTTCTGCACTTCTCAGTTAAGGGTTTTAGAATGAGGGGTTTTGGCAGTTCAGGCTTAGACTCCTTTATTTTTCTGGCATAAACCTCCACTGGTTCTGTATTTCCAGAAGTAAATATATATTCTTAAGTTTTCAGGAAAAGAGAGTTCTTGTATTTTGAAGTTTAAAGGTGAGGTAGAGTCCTACATGTCAGTGACTGGTCGGCCTCATGACCATTCGTCGAAGCAGATCATTAGGAGTCATTTTACTGTCCAGATGCCCCCTTTTGGTGGCCATAGTGAGAAACCTAGAAACGTGCGTTCCAAGTTTTCCATTGGCGGATTATTGTCTATTTGAGATTATTTAATTTTTAATCCTAAAAGTCCATTCCAGTAGGTACTTATGTATCAACATAAACCAAACTATTATTTATAGCCCATTTTCGATAAATTCTGCAAAATGAGAATGCACTCACTCTGCTCTAGCTGTTTAAACTGAGCTTGAACAGTATTCCTTGGGTAAAGTGGAATTTGTATATGCCCTGGAGAAATTCGTGCATGGTGAGCATGTTTGCTTCACGACACTGCCTGTCCCCTTACCCCCACATGCCCATCCGCTGCCTGAAAAGACAGCACTTTGAATCTGTTCTTTGAAGAAGTGAGCAGGGCAATGAATTAAAGACAGGACCAAAGGAGAAACTGAAAACTTGTATCAACAGTGGAGACTCAAATGCCCTGTGGCAGTGTGTCCCATCAGTCTGTACATCATTGTATCAAAATAATCCTGTGTAAATATCAGTGCCAAATCCTCTGCAACAGGCCTAATCTAGAGGCACATATCAGTTTGGGATCTAAACTCCAGGTCTTCCAACTTGTTAGCATCCTCTTCGGTTGGAAACAGCTACCATTTCTATCAATGTAATAATGAAAGTTGCGCTTGTGTTGTCTAATGCATCTCGTTGTGGCTTTCAAAGTTTGCTTAAGGTATTAAAACCTTAGGAAATGTCTCTTGTGCTCACGTATTGACTTAGGAAAATTATTTGTATGTATGTATACAATGATAAATATTGAAAAATAGTATGTACCTAAGGTCCCAAGATGCCCTAATTTAATTTGTTCCAGTAGGTTAAAATAAATGGAATGGAATCCAAATCTAGTTCCTTGTGGTCATGTTTTCTTTCTGGTTTAAAACTCATTTTAGGAAGATCTGTTTGCTTCAGCAGAACTAATGATTCCTTTTCTCGTTTTTAGCCCAGCCTTCAGGTGAGCCATGCGAAGTTACATAGTTTGGTCAAGCCCAGTGTAGACTATGTCTGCCAGCTGAAATTTCCTTCTGGCAATTATCCTCCTTGTGTGGATGATAATCGGGATCTGCTAGTCCACTGGTGTCACGGCTCCCCCGGAGTAATCTACATGCTCATCCAGGCCTATAAGGTACTATGAATTTTCTCGTTTTTAAAATAAATTGGAAAATGTGACATAAAATTCTGTAACTTAAAATTGTTTTCATGTATAATCTTTAAAGGAGCAGTAGATACATTACTTTTTGGACCTAAGATCATTTTGCTAAATGGATTCTAATCATTCTTACCGAATCCCTCTACACCAGAGCAGGCACTGTTTTCCTAGGTCAGGAGATTGCTTCACTGACAGGGAGAATAGCCAAGATTGTAGCGGCAGGAGGAGAGCCCAGAAAAGTATCCCAGAAGTTCAGTTAAAACAGAGCCTTTATTGGGCAGTGCTGGTGGCATTGTAAACTGGTGCAGCTGCCATGGAAGATAGTTTGGTAATTCCTCGAAAAATTAAACGTAGAATGAGTATGTGATCCAGCAGTTCAACTCCTAGGTATATAGCCCCCAGAATTTAAACACAAGGATGTACACACGTTTCCACAGCAGCATTATTCCCCATAGCCAGAATACAAACTGTGTGTAGCCCCGTACACACACAATGGAATATTATTCAGCCATACAAAAGAATGAACTTCTGATCCATACTACGATAGCAGGGACCCTGGAAACATGCCAAGTTAAGTAAGCCAGATGCTCAAGGACAAATTCTTTATGATTCCTTTTATGTGATGTGTTTCAATATACAGCATCTAGAACAGGCAAACGCATGCAGGGAAGAGCAGAAGGGAAGCTAGCAGGGCCTGGTGCCTGGGTGGAAGGGATGGGGGGCAGGTGCAGGACACTTCATGGGTACTGAGCTTGTTTGGGATGATGAAAACATTTTGGAAATAGTGGTGACGAGTATACAACATTGTGAAGGTAGTTAATGCCACTGAATTGTACACTTCAGATGACTAAAATATAACTTTTATATTGAGAAAATATAAATAAGATAATTATTTTACCACAGTAAAAGAAATGCAAATATCATTTCTTAAAAAGCATGCTATGGCAGAGCCATAATCAAAGAACAGGGTTTTATTTGAAAGAAAAAGGAAAAAAATAAGTAAGTAAACCAAGATATCTATGTGCGTTGGTGCCAAATCTATAAATTACAAATCTGTGGACTATAAATAGCATTGGTATCTCATAACGCTAAGCTTTTATTTAGTACATCAAATTTTACTTTCAGAACGTTGGATATGATGGGAAAACTTTCTAAACCACCTTATTCTACTTTTAAGTATTTTAAGAATACTTAGTTTGCAATGAGATATTAAAACTGTCTACTCAGAATATTTCTTGAGTCTCTGACCAATATATAGGAGGCCACAAAAGATTGTAAAAATGTGTCTCTATTTTTCTGACAAAGTATAGTGTTTTATAATCAAATCAGTTTTTATAATCAGTTTTATACACAGTTTCTTCCCTGTATGTAAAGAAACTTCCTAATAGTAAAGGGCATTATCGTTAACCAAAGAAGAGAGCATGGGGTGCTTTGGAAAGTAACTGATGATAATAGCAGGTCACAAGTAAAATCAATGCTGCTTCACCACTAGCACCTACATATATACACACAGAGTGCACAGAGAATGTAGATGGGGCAGACAAGGTCACGTGCAGTTATTTAAAGGCAAGAAAAGCAAAGCTAGTCAACTTTTATAATTTGTCCCCACCCACATGACACATCTCTCTGGCTCTAAATCCCTTACCCTTTCTTACCAAGCCACGTCCATCTCGCATCTCCCCTCCTTTCCCATCAGGAAGGAATGTCAGTAGAAGTTTCTTTTCTATCCCTTGTAATAAAACTTTCCCTTGGCCCTGCAGGTGTTCAGAGAGGAGCACTACCTCAACGATGCATATCAGTGCGCTGACCTGATCTGGCAGTATGGGTTGCTGAAGAAGGGGTACGGGGTGTGCCACGGCACCGCCGGGAATGCCTACGCCTTCCTGACACTGTACAACCTCACACAGGACATGAAGTACCTGTATAGGGCCTGTAAGGTAGGCGCCAGAACCCCCAGAAAGAAAACCCCTTCCCCCAGAAGGTTGAAGAGAGGGCTCCAGTCAGTCTGATTTAATTCATTTACCTTTTAAACCATGAGTCTATAGAGCAAATCAAGTTATTTAAGAAAAACCTTCTAAACCCATTCAGTTGAATTCGCTTTCTTGTATAAGGACACAGTATTACTCGACAGCACTTATTGGGGGGAAAAAGGAAAGAGATTTTCCTCTGATAACCTCAGAGACAGTTGCTCAGACGGCTCATTACATTCCTCCCTCCCATTCTTTGTACTATCTCAGACTGTTTCTCTGCACTAACCCCTTTTTTCTGCCTTGAGGATAGTTTTTGACTTTTCAAAATAATTCTTATGGAATCTTTATCAACTTTTGGGGGTCTCCAGAAGAAATCACCACCGTAATTATCATGCTCTCACTTTCAGTTTGCTGAGTGGTGCTTAGATTACGGAGAACACGGATGCAGAACGCCAGACACCCCCTTCTCCCTCTTTGAAGGTATTTTTCACACCTTACTTAGTCACACCTTACTTAGTGTGAACTTAGTGACTAAGTTCGAAGTAAGATACATCTGTATCTTACTTAGTAGATACAGATAATGTCAGTATCTACTTCTCTGCTTGGTAGTTAATGTATTTGAGTTTGAGCTTTATCGGCAAGTTAATTTTGCAGTCATTACTGTAACTACCTCTTTACTTCCTAATATGAGAACTCGTTATTAAAAATCAAGTACTACATGGACCATCTTAGACCTAATACAAGTAGTCATAATGGTGACTGCCCTTTATGGAGCCAAACACAGGCGTCTCATTTTGCAGACGCCCCCATAAATCATCTCACCAAAAATACACCGATGTTATTATCCTTGTGTCTCAAGTGAGGACACGGAAGCTCAAACAGGTTAGTGGCCCGTGGTGCTGTGTTAAGGAGCTGACGTGATAAATGACGGCTGTGCCTTGACCTTCTCTGGCTCAACTCTCCCTCCTGTCGTCCACCTGGATGAAGAGACCGAGCACTTCACTAGCGATCTCCTCTCATGTTGACCTGCATCATATATTAAACAGATGCCTGTTTCATTGAAGTCATTGTCATTAGTATTGTAATGGTGGTACAGAATGAAGCTACTCTATAAAATGGAGTCATGTGGTATGGTAACCTGTACCTCTTTTTCTTCCTTCAGGAATGGCTGGAACAATATATTTCCTGGCTGACCTCCTAGTGCCCACAAAAGCCAGGTTCCCTGCGTTCGAACTATAAAAGGAAAGCCTGCCCCCTGTGACGCACTGCATGCCCCTTTCTGTATATCAAACCTGGGCTAAGTGCTTTAATTGCTTTTCAAGAAAACATAGGTTCAAACCGTGTACTTGATTTAGTTGATTTTTTTAATTTCATAATTTGTCTTCAGTTTATTTCCTTCTGTTTATCATTTACTTTTACTTAAAAGTATCCAAGGAAATCTTTTAACTTTAACTTCAGTTTCTTCCTAAAGGAAGGGTGAGTGATATGTACAGTGTTTTGAGGATATATGTATTTCAGAATGTGGATGAAACCTTACTCTTTCTTAAGCTTATAAACATAACCATCCTTTTCTGTTCTAGAACTATTTAAAAGAAACTAAATGTAGATAAAGAAAAATATATGGTTATTGTTGGATATTGCCATCTGCCTCTTTAGTATTTTTCCTTGAACAGGGTAGATAGTTTTAGAACTTTGTTTTTCTTTAAGTGGTTGATTATGAAGGGGGACAAAAATATTAATAACTGTATGCTTCTGAGACAAAAGTTGCAAGAGATGCAAACTGGTTTAAGGACATAAATACCACTTTTCAAATCCACAGTGCTTGTTCAACTAGATAATGATACTTTCAGATTTTCTTCTTTTTGGTAGTAAAGCATCCAGGTTCCAGAAGTCAAAGTTTTTTATCAAAAATTTCTAACATGCAATAGTGGTTTTGAAAATTCTGGTATGAAGATTAGTTCAAGAAAAGCTACGAAAAGTTTATTGTTTATTCTAAAATAAGTTAGTGTATCTTTGAAGTATTTATTTACACTTGTTTGTTCCTTGGATTTAGTATAAGATCAGGAAACGATTTTCTATATGTGAATATATGGTGACTTAGGATTTGAGTTCTCTTTGTCCCGCTGACCTTCTAAACTTTGAATTGTGTTTCACTTCCTTGGCAATGACTATGCATTACTGCTTGCAGTTTGGTAGAAGCCATAACCTATTTTCCTTCCTTTCATTATATCTGGATGTTTGTCTTTTCACTGAATAGTACAGTAGTCTACATCTCTCTAAAAGGGGAAAGGGGTGCTATATAGCCAATAACTCGAACAAAAACAGTAAGCTTTCCATTGAAATGCTGTTTATTTAGGAGGTATTTATCCAGTGAAAAGGTTTAGAACAATTGCATCCCATCTCTTTGCATATCCTAGGCTTAACACTTAACGGCTTCTGAGCCCTCAGGATCGTGTATTTACCTGGTAGATGAAGGGTCCCTGATGCTTCCTGTTCTGTACAGATGTTTTCACTCATCAGCTTCCCCTCCTCCTCCTTCCTTTGCTGCTTTTTCCAGGCTTGTTTCATCTTTTCTTCCATGTTTTGACTGATTTTAGAACATTTTGCAGCTTTGAGAAACAGGGTCTAAGAATTTTAAATGTGCCTATTTCGTGGCTTTCTTGGTCACAAAAGCATGTTGTTTTTATTTTAACTTGGAACCAAATCCCAATGTGGGTATATGTTGGTTCCTCCAGAGAGTAGTCCCCTATTATTTTCCATTTAGCACCAAAATAGCTTATATTATTGGAAATTGTCTGACCCTTTAAAGGCTTCTGACAGAAGGATCTAAAAAGCAGCCCACTGCTCAGTTCCTGGGATTAGCTTATTCCTCAGCGACTCGCGCTAGTTGAGAAAACCTTGTGCCTCCAGATGTCTGCAGCTACTGCTAAGCTGTGCCTTTCTCCTGAGCGTTTCAAATGAGCAGTGCTGGCGTTCCCAGCAAAGCTAATTTGCCTTTGGCTGGATGTCCAACTTGAAAAAATAAAACCCATTTGGTTTAGTTAAATGTCTTACAGTACTGTGCCTGTACTTGTAGCTACTGTAATTACCAAAGGGAAAGAGAGCAAAACATACTTCCTCTTAGCCAGAGGAAACTTGATCACGGCACATCTCCAACATCTTGATTAATTTAACCCCAGGAAGACTCCTCGGTGGGGAGAAGAACACTTTGAATAAGAGTTGTTAATATTTAGATTGCAATTTACTGTCTTCCATGAACAAATTCATCAATACAAACACAATTCAGGTTTGTTGTTGTTGTTTTTAAGCTTTTTAGGACTTTAATTAAACTGGTAGGATTTTCCATTCATGAGGTAAGAAAATCCGATAGGATTTTAAACTCCAACAAAAGCCATAAAACTAAGAGCAGTATCCTAACAACATGGTGGAAATCGAGAGAAACTTTTATACCAGCTTTGTTAGTTTTAAAAGGAAGAGACGTCATTGCGGTTCTGTTTCTGTTACATCATTGTTCCCTCAGATACTTTCTTTTCTTTTGGTTAAAAAAAAAAAAGCCTTTCCAAAAGTTGCCTCCCCAAAACTTCACAGTATCTCTTCCCTCCCCGTGCAGAAACGAGGTAGTAAAACCTTACTTGTTGAGCAGTATTCATTTATCCTGTCATGCGTTTCTGCTCCT
This sequence comes from Proteles cristata cristata, assembly GCA_017311185.1. NCBI lineage: Eukaryota > Metazoa > Chordata > Mammalia > Carnivora > Hyaenidae > Proteles > Proteles cristata. The sequence goes on along the minus strand of JAESUZ010002113.1, from coordinate 1,006,233 downwards.
GTGGTGATGAGAAATTACAGCAGTTAACTGTTCATCATGTAAAAGCGTTAACGTTCTCACAGCCATTTCCATCATCCCACTGGGCTTTGGTCTCCAAGTTGTTGGCCTTTAAGCATCTTTGATTCCCTTTTCATCTTTGATGTCAGTCCCAATGACTTGGCACCAGGAGCCTTGATGGTAGGAAGAGTTTTAGGTAAAAGTGGATCCAAGATGACTTTCTCTTTTCACTGCCACTTCCCCACGTAACCGAATTGAGAGACCTACTCTTGCTCTTATATCTTCAGGTTAATTTGTGTCTGATCTGATGGTGCCCTGCCTGCTACTGGCTGATCTGAAATATAAAATGTGAAGGGCCAACAATTATTCATCTACTCCTTTGGCTTCTAGAACTCATCTCAGTCCTTTATTATTCATACCGAGTTCTAATTCCACCTCTGCTCCCTGGCAGTAGGTCTGAGGCACCCCACTTCTCTCTTACGGAGCTGTAGAACCGTTTCTCTCCTATAGGTATAGAACAGAGTGGGATGTTCAGGGAACCCACCCCAGTGTTGATATTGCCACTTAGTGGGAAGGGCTGGGGTCATAAGTATTTCTATGTTCTGTAAAGGATTTCACCTACTGATTTCTCAATAAAATTTTACTAGGACTGTATTTGTCATGTGCTTTCTGTTTTCTTTGGTTTAAACTTAAGAAAGCTTTTCCTTATATCATAAATGAGGGCTTTTTCTCTATTCTAGGGTTTGTTCTGACTTTTTCTTCATTATTTCGTCAAACAAGATTTGCAATACTTTCTGAAAATAGATTCAGAGGGAAGTATTTTTAAATCTGATTATTATGGAATTAGGAGGACTCTACTAGGATCCAAGCAGAGCAGTGTATCACCCACCTCATACATATGAGAACCCAACCTGTGGTTAATAAGTAAAGGTCTAATTCTAGAAATTGATTTCCCTGCTGACCAGTTCTGAAAGGAACTTTGAACAGTGGAAGAGATTACATGAGGCATAATTATGAAATGTATATTCAGAGGTGGGAAAGCAGTTCTGCAGTATCACCTGGAAGGACTTTGTGGCACTTACTTTTATGCCACAGCTGTGTGGTGTGACGGCACAACAGAGATCTGCCAAATTATAAAATACTTGTTTTCATCCCTGAATTAAGGTTTTGTCCTCTGGCACATACGATTAAAATGCCCTTCATACCTCTAGGCTTCTGTCTGAATGACTCATAATAGGAAGGATAAATGCACCGTTATTTTTATTTCACTCCTTTGAATGAACGAATGTATGGATGGTGATAATCACATCTTTAGATGCGGGCAGTGAGGCGTGGAGGAGATAGTGCCTCACAGAGGCCACCCAGAGACTGCAGTGACGCCTGGAGCATCCCCGCTCCCTGTAGGAAGACTGCACTGTGGTGGATCAGGCTTGCCATCACTGCTCTCCGGTTTACCATGCCCTGGCTTGTCCTCCGAACGGGAGAAAAATAATGACGGGCATATTAAATTGCACCACACTCAAGCTCGTGAACAAACAAAACCTGAAGAACTAAGTCTCCTGAGACTTAACCCATAGGTTTTTTTCCCCTAACTTCGCATTAGAAAAGACCTTTGCCTCCCTCTTCCTTATACTCTCTGAATAGAATAATCCTTTTTTTGTGTCATTTCTTTTTCCCTAGATAGTTCCCACTGTGGATTCAGTGTCATTAAAAGTTTTGTGCATTCTCCATTCTTCTAAGCGTCATTGAAACAGAAAAACCTATAAGTCAGTCCCTGATGATTTGCTTTCACAGTCTGTCTTCCCTTCCAGACCTGCCCTTTTCCTTCTCAAGCTGAGGGTCAATTAACAAAGCAAGAGAACATTGGCTTTTTTTACAATGGAGAACATATTGGCTTCATTGGTTCCATTATGTAAACTATTGAAACAGTATTTTCCAGAAGCCCTGTGCTTGTGCGTCCTCAGAGACTTATTTGACAATTTCGTGAGTAATGGGAGAAAGCGCACACAATAAACCAAGAGGTGAAATAATGAGCATAGAGAAATGCATCTTAGCAGGACCACTGCTCATACTCAGCCAGTTTAATTTCACATTTCTGCATTATGTTAACTTCTGCACATGCAAATGACAGCCATGGTGACATTAAATCTGCAGCCAATGTTCTGTCACTCTACAAATAAGTGTTCGAGAAAGCATTTGTGAGGCACTTAGTCATTATGCAGGGAAAGGCAGGACTCTTGATAAATTAGTTTATAAAGTAATGTCATAGCTGCCTAATTTCTCTCCCCTGATGGAGCTGGGATAGTAAGAAAGGTATTGGCCCAAAAAACTACTGCAGTAGCTCACTGTGAAAGTTGAAGGTTAATATTGATCTCTCAGGATTCAGCATTTAGGAATTAACATGGACACCCCTTGCTGGTATAATCCAAAGTGGTGGCACTATTTACATGCTGTAAACAAGCCATTTCATTTAAACGTGCCATGAGCAATGCTTTAACCATTTTATCCGCCAAATTCATTATAAACGTGTATGTCTGCATGCAAGATGCCTGGCAGGGGCATTCTGTGTGTATACAGTAGACATCCCCACTCTGGTGACACAGCCTGGTGAGCAGGACCACTGATGAGTCAGGTTACAGGGAAATGCATTTGAATATTCCTGCTCACCCCCCACCTACCCTTCCTTGTTCCACAAATTTCAAGAATACCCAGGTCTTTCCTGTGACTCATGGTGTCTGGCTCTATTTGGAGATTTAGAGTGTATAATCCTGCAGGGAAGAAGACACTAAAGAGTCTTTTTTTAAAAAGCCATCCAGCCAGTCCAGAAGCACTCAGAGTTCTTAAATTTGGATCACCCTGATAATGGGTGAAGTGGAGGAGAATTTGAGCACATAAAGTCACTTGCCCCCAAAATTACTTTCACTCAGTTGGCTGACTTCTTGAAAACTCCCAGCATCAGCATTATTGATGATTTAGGTTAAATCCACTTCCTTCGGGAATCCAATTAATATCCAAAAGTTTTCAAAAAGGCAGTTAATCAACTTGCTATTAGTCATTAGCATTTTAGTATCTGGTTTCATAACCTACGTAGCAATTAATTTGAAGAACTCCAATCCCAACGATATTAATTGTGCTACTAGCATATGCTAGGTACAGCATCTGGCTAGGATTATGAAGATGACACCTGCTCACAAAAGACTTTAAATCTGGAGATAAATATAAGTAAATAATTTCCCTATGATAAGGAGCCTCTCCAGGACTCACTCTTGGTGAACGGGGGAAAGACAGGTGTAGGAGAGTCAAGGAAACTTTTTAAAAAATTTTGAGGTCAGTGCTTCTCAACCACATATACATACAAATCACCTGGGGATCTTGTTAAAATGATTCCAAAATGCCATCTGATGGGGCCTTGGACGCTATAGTTTTAACAAGCTCTCAGACAATACCTGTACTGCTGTCCACAGAGGCTGCTTTGAGTATGATGGACCCAGATAGTCCAGCATAGAATCCCGACTCAGGAGAGAAGGAAGTGAGGTCATGAGTTGGCTGATGAGTTGAAAGGATTTATATGTGTGAGTCAAAGAGCACAAGTACTAGTACAAAGAGCATAAAAGCTGGAATGATTGGAGTCTTATTTTTTTTAACGTTTACTTATTTATTTTGGGAGAGAAAGAGCATGAGTAGGGGAGGGACAGAAAGATAGGAAGAGAAAGAGAGAATCCCAAGCAGGCTCTGCACTGTCAGCACAGAGCCTGACACAGGCTTGAACCCACAAACAGGTCATGACCTGAGCCAAAATCAAGAGTCAGATGCTGAACTGACTGAGCCACCCAGGAGCCCCTGGAGTCTGATTTCAGATGTGGCACAGTTCCACATAACATCAGGCAATAAGGTCTTGTGGTGATTAATTTTCCATGGTGGTGATCGTAGCAAGTAAAAGAAACAGACTTGGAACATGTATTTGTTTATCCTTTTAATGGAAAATTTGCCAAAGATTTGGTATCTTTTCAACCCAAAGAGAGTAATAAGCTTCGGGTAATATAAGAGTCATATGGAAGATATCTATACTAAAGCGTTAATTTGAGTCATCTGGGATCCTCAAGTCTTGTATGAGGAAAATTAGACCCCTCTGCCCCTTGTTTAGAATTTATGAAGAGTTAGCCAGCCAACTGTTTGAAGGTGTTTGAAATGCAAGAGCAGGTCAATCACATTCCTTTTTCCACTTTTTTTCCTCAGCATGTTCTGAGTACTAAGTGTACACTAGAGGTGTTGTTTGTCTTTATTTGCCATCATCTTTCATTTGCCGTGTTTCCTAAGAATTCCATCAAGTGCTATGGGTCTACAGTGTCTCAGGGATTGGTGTCATTTATCCAGGGACACCAGAGCTAAAGAACAGGGCTGACCCAGGAGGTTTGGAAACTTCACTGGAAATAGGACAAGCCCATTAATTCTCAACCTCCAAACTAAAAGGCTAATACACCTAAGTGTGGTCATACACTCCTGTTCACATAAGTTTCCTGGGTATTTCCTGGGTGTTCCATACCAGGAACTGATCCACATTTAGACGGCTCACATTATCAGTGCATGTTCTACCACTTAGTACAGAGAATGTTTATCTTTACAAGTTCTTATGTGCCCTCTTAAAAATTGAGTTGTGTTCACATTTTATTGAAATATGTTAAAAAGAACCTCTGTAGGTCTGGCTTTGATGGCCTTTTCTTCTTTTTCCTTGAAAAGGCCAAGTTTATCATCCTCTCTACCTCTCCTTCAAGTTGCCCCTTCAGCTAAATTTCCTAATTCAGTTAATGGTGTTATCTGGCTGCTTAAGCCAGAAAGGGTGAATTAACATCCTCACACCATTGGTTCTCAAAACACAGTCTCTGGACCAACAACATTAAGTAGCATTACCTGAAACTTGTTGAAACTTGTTGGAAATGTACATTCTAGGGCCCAACCAAGACCTACAAAGTAAGGACCTCTTGCAGGAAGGGGCGCTATCCAAGGTCTGGACCCACTGTGTAAGTACTGTGTATTCCGCACACAGAGGGCCCAGACAATGTGTGTTAAACGTTCAACTGAATTATGATTTGACCAGCTAGAGAAATGGACTTAGAAATCTTTACTTAGATTTACTACATGCTGATCTTATATTTAGCTTAGTTCTATTTTCTATTTGTTGAGATCACCTTTGCTTGGTTGTTTTAATAGTAACCATCTAGTTAGTGAAACCCGAGCATTATTATGGGGTTGGTAACAATGAAAAACAGGTTTTGACCAGCAGATGTCAGTAGAGCTCAGTTTAATAATTTCGATTGTTAATGAACTTGAAAAATTAATGGAGATGGTGAGAGGGAAAATACTTGCAAGTAAAATAGGATTTCTTTGTTGACATTTAAGAAATGGTGTCTACAACAAAAACTCCTTACACCAATTCAGGCATATTGGAAATGGCTGCAAGTACTGACTTCACAACAATATGTGACTTCAAAACAACCATGGCCTTAATGGTAAGTTTCTTCCACTTCAAAGTGCAAAGTATTTTATACTGGACATCAGGTTATTGCTAACTAGAGCCAAAATCATGAAAGATGGGAGAGAGCAAGTATATATAAGATTATATAATCTTACATATACATATATATGGATTATGATACAGGTTGAGGCTGTTTTCTGAAGACCAGAACTTTATTTCACTTTACCAATTATTTGGACTTCTTTCTGGAGAGTAATAATATTAAATGATACTTTAATACTTCTGGAAATAGAAAGACCTTTCCATGGCTTTACATTTAAAAATGGGGGGGGGGGGGCAAAGTAAAAGTAGTGTGTGTGTGTGTGTGTGTGTGTGTGTGTGTGTGTTATTGAAGGAAAATACATTTCAAATTCACCAAACCCAAAGTATTTTGAAAGAGACTGACAAAGCCACCACACTGGATATATTGTAATTATCATTAGTATCATTAGGCTTTTCCTAGCTCTGAATGTCTAGTTTCTTTATACCTAAGAAACATCAGGTCCTCCTGGTAAAGCTTAAATGGCATATCTTCATCTAGCACCGATTGTCCTGGAATTAAGCCCCGTATCTTTCCACCTCTGACTCTCCCTCCAGGCTCCATTGTTGGCACTGCAGCTGCACCTTCCTTCCATTGCCTTGAGGACAGACTCATGAAATTCCACTGAAAACCCTCAGAGGTCAGAGCTTGGAGGTCCCTGTCCCTGCCCCAGGGATAGGGCAGGGAGAAGCAGATAGAAGGTGGACTGACAGGCCTTGGGCATCCTGCCACAAGTCAGCAAGGGCAGGTCCTTGTCAATCGAGAAGCTATTTCCATTTTATTGGCTTATTCCCAGCCAAAAGTAAATGAAATGGCTCTTTTGAAGCTCAGTCCTCTCCAACACACACACACACACACACACACACACACACACACGATCTCAACCTCAGGGCTCAACAATCTTCGTATCCCCCAATACTTCCCCAATCCACAGTCTTGACACGTCTCACACTGCCCTGAGTCCCTGAGGTACCATTCACGATGGATAGGTACTTTTATAAAATCACTTTCCTCTGCAGTAGCCCATTACTGTATTTTTTAAATTACCATATCTTAATGGGGAGAAAGGAAGTTTATATTCTCACCCACATTAGAGGATAAAAAAAGACAAGAAGCAACTGACTTTTATTAATAACTTTGCTGGAAAGTGGCAAGGCAACATCTGGAATACTTATTACCCATTTGGCATGCTGTTCATCTCCATGGATAAGATTCAACATGACAAGCTCTGTCAAAAGGAAATAGGCTCCATCTAGTTAAATTAGAATGATTAGGGTCATTTAGACAGAGGAAGTTTAATTTGTATGGATCTAGAAATTTTATACAAACTGGAATACCTAACTATTTAATCTTCCCTGAAGCTCAATTTAAAATTGAAAGAGACGATTGCATAGATCTATAATGAAATGAGACATAGTAGAAAGTAATTTAACTATTACTGCACTGTGAGCATGTAGCCCAAGAAATCAAAGAAAGCGTCATTTGCAGTTTGTACACAACAATGGAATGCTCTGCTACCACTCATTAACTATTGTATTGTTTTATGAACTCTTTAAATGGAAACTTGAGCACCCAGAGTGAACTTGAATTTTTGGTACTGCTTTTAAGAAAATTCTCCTACCAAATTTATGCTAGAGAGTAAATATGAGTAGAATTCAATCCTAACCTTACCTTCTACAATGAGGCGTCATGGGTCTTTCTAGCAATCTATTTCAGGCTGTGGATCCCTTCTCAGAACATGTTTTAAATAATATAAAATAAATACTTTGGATTTTTGTTTTCCGTGTGTAAATAACATCTTAATATGTAAGATTACCAAAGAGACCAACTGTATTGGAATATAGATACCAAAGTAGTTTTCATTGTGATATAGTATATGTGCTTCTTTATTAGCACATCTAATAACAAAATCTAGTGCTGTATCTATTATTATTTTGAAGTAATGATGAATAGAAATAACTGCTATCATGTGATTTTAAAATATGGGTGATTCCCAGCAATGACAAAGTCTTGGGGAGTGCAAATACTATTGTTTTTCATTACCTACATTAATAATTGAGGGAGGGGCGCCTTGGTGGCTCAGTAGGTTGAGCGTCCAACTTTGGCCCAAGTCATGATCTCATGGTTTCAGAATTCCAGCCCCACACCGGGCTCACTGCTGTCAGTGCAGAGCCTACTGCAGGCCCTCTGTCCCTCTCTTTCTCTGCCCCTCCCTGGCTTGTGCTCTCTCAAAAATAAACATTTTTTTAAAATGAGGGAAATGGTTAAGTTCAGTTAAAACATGGCAAAAACTAAAATGTGATTGTTTTCCACCCATATTTGTAGACCACCAAATCTACTTAGGAACCACCAAGGTTGGTTAAGAACTGCGGTTCTATAAGTTAGGTAGATGTGTATGATGCCACCAAGACTAAGGGTGGTCCCTAGGCTGGCACATGATGACAGCAGAAACAGAATGCAAAGGGGATTAGCAATTCCTTCGTTAGCTAATTACCAGCCTGCATGAGGGATGAACCACCTACCTCAATCACAGCAGAATTTTCAGATCTCCATTCCATTTCATTCCATGTTTCCAGACCACATAGGCCTATCCCAGACTTACGAGAGGACACTGATTCCAATTACCTGGCTTAAAGAACTGATCAGAGCTCCTAAGTCATTTGGCTAATTCTATATCTTAGTGTACTCTCTTATTTAAAATATCCTTTGGCAGGGGGTGGGGCATGGGGGTGGAGGGAGGTGTCCGGCTGACTCAGTCAGTTAAGTGTCTGACTTTAGCTCAGGTCATGATATCACAGTTTGTGAGTTCGAGTCCTTGCATTGGGCTCTGTGCTAAAAGCATTGAGCCTGGAGCCTGCTTCGGATTCTGTGTCTCCCTCTCTCTCTGACCCCCCATCTCAAAAATAAACATTAAAAATTTTAAATATCCTTTGGGGGCACCTGGGTGGATCAGTCAGTTAAGCATCTGACTCCTGATTTCAGCTCAGGTCATGATCTCAGGGTTCATGAGTTTGAACTGTCAGTGCAGAGTCTGCTTGGGATTTTCCCTCTCTCTCTCTCTTCCTCCTGTGCTTGTTCCCTCTTTCTCAAAATAAATAAACTTTAAAAATAAATAAAATATCCTTTTTACCTTCTTTATTGTAAAGACCACAATACCTTCCTTGAAAAGGTCATGTTTCATTCAACAACATTTGTTCTGTGCCCATCTGACGCCAGATGCTACAAGGGCTAAGTGTTGAGGAGCCAAAGCTGAGCAAGACTTTGGCACTATCCTCCCTTTAGAAAACTCATAAACTACAGGAAGAACCAAATGAGTAAACCCCTAAATCCAATACCAAGTTGTAATTCTCATGGCCAGTGCTACCAAGTAATATTGGACCACACAAGAGAGACAGTCCTTCTGAGGCTCAAGGAAAATGAAGGAATGAAGGGGAGCTGGGATATTTGTCTGCAACACGTATAAAAATCTTAGTGACAAGGAGGAGTGGGAGGGCAATTCGGGGGATCCGTACATCCAGGGTCATGCAAAGATGTGAAAAGGGAAGGCACATTTGAGGAAAGGGTGGGGCGAGGTGGGAAGTAAGCACAAGGACAAAATTGTTGACAGGGTCTTAGGGTTCTTGTTAAGCCGTTTGGATTTTACCTTGTTGACTGGTGTTATCGGAACCAGCATCATCAGCATTATGTGGGAACTTGCTGGAAAAGTACATTCTCAGACCCCATCCCAGAACTCCTGACAAGAAATCTGAGGGTACAACCTACTTATCTGTGTTTTATCAAGCCCTCCAGCCAATTCTGACTTACACTAAAATTTGAGAACATTAGGGAGCCAAACCACTAATGATAGGTCCTGAAAAACCACAAAAATGGAGGGAAAAAATGATCCTCTTCTATATTCATCAGAGTAAATGATATGGCTAGAATTGCAAATGGAAAGATTATTTATGTATTCCCATGGAAGATGGATTGGAAGAAAGAAAAGGCTAGAGGCAAGAAGGCCATTCAGAGGCTGTACAATTTCTCAGGGAAACCCAGAAAAGGTCAGAATTCAAGAAGTGGAAGTGAAGATGAACAGAGGGGGTAGCCCAGTCATAATTCACAGGTGGGGGGCCAGTTGAACATAGGTGATGAGGGGAGGGAAATGTTAATGATGACCTATTTCTTTAGCAACTGCCTTGAAAGGCTTGATTGGAATTCCTTGAAGCACACCTGGCTTTTGATAGTGTGGTCAGAACTCACATGCTGGGTTCTTTTACAACTGCAGGAATATACAGGGGCACCTGGGTAGCTCAGTCGGTTGAGATCAGACTCTTGGTTTTGGCTCAGGTCATGATCTCCTGGTTCATGGATTTGAGCCCTGTGTCAGGCTCTGTGCTGGCAGTGTGGAACCTGCTTGGGATTTTCTCTCTCTCCCTCTCTCTCTGCCCATCCCTTGATTGCATGTGCCCTCTCTCTCTCTCTCAAATAAATAAATAAACTTAAAAAATTTTTAAATAAAAAGGAATATACAGTCCTACTATTAATGACTGATGATGCATATATTTGAGTTGCTTTAGGAAAGAACCTATCCAAGTCTCAGGATCTTAGGAACAAAGAGAAGAAAACACTAAACAAAAAGACTGGATATTGAATTTCTTATAGAAGTGACTGATTCCAGGTTTGGGCAGAAAGGGGAAAGATGAGCCTGAAACCTCTTTTGGTGCCACAAAGTAAGGAAATGCTCCATAAAAGGTTGAGGGAATGTTGAAATGACACAAGATCCAATTGAAGCTGCTCCTAAGAGCCAATGCTGAAACAATTTAGCAAGAAAATAAATAATAGTATTGGATTATGGCCCAGGAGCACATCATTCTGTAGTGTTCTTGCCAAAAATATATAACCTCAATCTAATCATGAGAAAACATCAGACAACGAACATACTGAGAATCATCTACACAATACTTGGGCAGTATTCTTCAGAAGAGACAAGGTCAAGAAAAAAGACTAAAGAACTGTCAGAAACAGGAGAGACTAAGGAGATAGGACTGCCCAGTGCAATGTAGGATCCTGAATTGGATCTTAAAATACAATAAATGAGTGGTGAAAATTTGGTGAGAAACTGGTAAAATTTAAAATCTGTAATTTAGTTAATAGTATTGTAAGAATGTTAATTTCCTGGCATCCATAATTATAGATGGTAAGGTGTTAACATGATGGGAAGGTAGGTGAAGAATATATGGGTACTCTACATACTATTTTTGTAATTTTCTGTAAGTCTAAATTTATTTCAAAATTATTTTTAAATAAAGTAAATAACTGTCATCATTTGAATCCTTTCACTGGCCTGCAAAACTGTTCCAGGTAAATAAACATTACCAGACAGCGTTTTGGGGGTAGTTTTAATGGCTACAAGCCACTGTAATTTTTCTAAAGGCTGGGAATCCTATCTTATGTGTCTTGATTCCCTAAATAATTTAGGGAACTTAGAATCAGATTTACCCTGAAGCTTCATGAAGCTTAAACTTTGGGGATGTTCACCAGCATAGGCTCCATTGAGTACTAAGAGTTGCTGGAAGCTGTAGAATGTTCTATCTAGGTAAGGAAATGAAGCCAGGTTTCAGTCAGAAACATTCCTACATAAGGAATTCTGGTAAATTGCCTAAAGAAAGCTCAAACAAAGGGACTTAAATCTGTAAGCCTCCGTATCGTGTTATGATTGCTTTTCTCAATCCAAATAAATATTCACTTTTGCATCTAAAGTTGTATTTGTAGGGGCGCCTGGGTGGCTTAGTTGGTTAAGCGTCCGACTTTCACTTAGGTCATGATCTCGCGGTTCTTGGGTTCGAGCCCCGCGTCGGGCTCTGTGCTGACTGCCAGCTCAGAGCCTGGAGCCTGTTTCAGTCTGTGACTCCCTCTCTCTCTGACCCGCCCCTGCTCACGCTGTCTCTCTCTCTCTCTCTCTCCTAGAAATAAATAAAACATTAAAAAAAAATTAAAAATTAAAGTTGTATTTGTAATTGCCTTTTTGTAAAGAGAGTCTCCCAAATTATATAAGATTCACTTCCAACAAACCTGGACGCTCTTCTGTATCTAGCACAGGCGCTCAATATACACTTCAATTAAATTATTAGAAAAATCATCTCTACTTCTGTAAAACAGAGTTAATGGTATTGATCAGTCACCTAACAACAGAGTTGGAAAGGGCTAATTTGGGGAAGACTTTTATGTAATAATTCTCTTCACAGCAATTTTAATCTTTTTAAAGCTACTCTTACATTTATACTCATAGCATTTACATGTTGGCACTTTGAAACCCCTAAGAGGTCTTCAAACATTTCCTTTTGTAAATGAGTGAACAGTCAATCCCAAAGAGGATAAGTAATCCAAGGGCACACAGCTAGCAGCAGATTGATGGAGGGAACAGGCATGGGGGCAGGCACAGGCCTACTGACCTGGAGGAAGGTCAGGAGACGGTTGTCACGATTTCTGTACACTGCCCTTAAACAAAAGTCTTCTATTTTTTTTTCTTATGGATAACTATTTTCCCAGAATAGCAAAAGATAGTTTACCCCCCTCTATACTTTCTACATAGTCCAATTTTAACAGGCAATGGTTCACTACTGTATTAAGGCAGCCTACTTACAAACTCTACTAAAAACTCTTAAGTCTAAGCAACCATGTGCCTGTATCAAAAGAACAAAGCAGAGAAATATAGGGGAAGAGTTGGGGTTGGGCTGGGATGGGGTCAGAGGAATGTTTCTGAAGGGGAGAATGTCTCTTCAGACAGTTTGTGCTCTGGGGACACTTGATGCCTACAGAGTTTTGCAGTGACTGCAGTCAGTCACTGCTTCACAGTAACTCCAGGCTGAAACCAAATCCACAGTTAGTTCATCCCTCACCAATCTGGAGTCAAGCCTAGAAATAGTTCACTGCTCCTTAATGGCATTTGAGATGGGAGCAAATGTTCTACACTGCGGCGCCCGTTGGCTCTAATCAGATAAATTAAGGACTTGAGCATGTTTCCACCATTTGGTTTAGTCTTATTTTAGTCCCCAAGTCCCTTTGCTCCCATTTTAAGGCCTGGAACTTTCTCACTGGTGAAGTCCATACTGCCTTAACCCTGAGAGAAGCTTCCTCAAGTAGAAGCACCGCATGCCGTGTCCGTCCGGCCAGCCAGTGTCCAGCAGACCAGTTGTGCAGCTGTCCCCTAACATCACACAGGGTGTCTCCTTGTCTTGACATGCTTAAAATCACCTCTCCTCAAAAATAAACTAATGAAGTCTTCTTGAGAGAGCACACCACATGAGGTTTTAGAGTTAATACAGTGTTTTTCAAGATCAGGATTAAAAAGTGAGCAAATAGACTTGGTTTTTAGAGACGGCATCAAGAGGAAAGAATAATCTCTGATTTTGTCTTTGAAGAGATCTCATATTCAAATCACAGATTCTCTTCCATTGCAGTAATAGTTGAATCATAACCTTGCTATATGCTACTGCTCTTTGACCCACAAAACTGCAGTTTCATAGGGTCCACATAAATATTTATTATTCACATATTTATTTATGTGCCCAGATAATTGGTTCAGCTTTCTTTTTTGCTTCCCTGTATAGACATCTTTTGGAATTCCTAACAGCAAAAGAAATTCTATAACCACAGTAACCTGCAAATGGCATTGTTCTGGTGTCATTAGGACCCTCCTACAGTGATAGTGAAATGAAACACCTCCCTTTGTAAGTTCATATATTGCCCATGAAAATACAAAGAACATACAGGCAAATGAATAAGGAGTAAAGAAGGCAATGGCGATTGCTATCCCCCACTTTCCCTAGCTGCCTAACTGCCAGAAAACTGCACACCAGTGTTGTTGACTGGAGAAAATCTATGCCAATCAAATTATTTCACCAATGATAAGTCCATCTTTTATTTTATAGATGAGAAATTTGCATACATTTCTGGCAGAAAACTGGTGTCATCCTGGTTTTAAAGCTTAGATGTTGTGTGATTTGAGGCAAATTGCTTAACATTTCTGGGACATTAGATTTCTTAAGTGTAAAGCTAAGACAAGGATACTGCTCTGCACTTTATAGAGTGGTTTTGAGGGTTCCACAGGAGAACGTACATAAACCACAAAGAGCATCTAGCACACCTGGCTCCCAGGCTCACGGTGAATACTCAATAAGTGATACTTTTTTTTTTTTGAGGGCAGGATATTAACGACACAACTAGCTGATGGGGCACCTGGGAGGCTCAGGTTGAGCATCCACCTTTGGCTCAGGTCATGATCTCATGGTTCTTGTGTTCGAGCCCCGCATCAGGCTTGCTGCTGTCACCCCGTCAGTGCAGAGCCAGCTTCAGATCCTCTTCCTGCCCCCCGCCTGCCCCCCTACTGCTGCTCACACTCTCTCAAAAAACAAATAAAACATTAAAAAATATGCAACAAGCTATTTTTCACTTCTGGAAGGAGCAAGGAGGAAGAAGAGCTGGACAGTACTTGTATGTTTATCCTAGATAAGGTTAGCTAAGATAAACGTAGAACTTGCAGTTTCCTCCTTCACACTTCCCCTCCTTTTCCTACTTTCCTTGGAGTCTGAGCAAGCAATTGCTAATCCCTGCTATTGTAACAGTTTCTTGAGCCTTTGAATTCAAAGGATTTGAGACCAAATGTAAAGTTTGACAACAAATTAATATGCCATTTTGAGTATCACCTTTACCTGGAAATCATCAAAATGGCTTCCCAAGAAGGCATAAGGTGACCTTCTGAGCTGTCGAGAGTGATCCACATCTTGATTTAAGTGGTAGTAAAAATTCACTTTGTACTTTATGTAAGTCACATCTCAACAAAAAAAGAAAATTAGAAAAATAACTTTTTTATTAGAAACCATCTTCTCACTTTTTAATTACTGAAATGGATTTGTTTTAGGAACTCTAGATTCTAAGTCTTATTGCCATTTATTAACAAAGTTATTTTTAAATGAATTGGGGAAAAGATTTCAAAGACTAATAAAGACTTCCTCAGGATGAAAATAGGGCACGGCCCAGGAAAGTAGCGTTTCTCAGCCCTTCTATTCAGATACAAAAATATCCAGTAGAGAAAATGAGAATTTTAGACCGAACACAGTGAATATAGGAATTACACTCTGCTGGTCAGTTTCACCCAGGATTCTCACCACCCCCTGACTACTATAAAAGCTAACACATTCACTTTTTATCCTTAGGACTTAGCACAGTGGCAGATACGTAGGGTCTCAAAGACGTTGGCTGAGCACACATCCTGGGAGTGTCCAGATTTTATGCCTATTGTTATTGGCTTAATTATTAAGCATGCTCTTTTCACGATCAAAAGTGTCTCAGTTTGGAAAATAAGCTATATGATCATCCCACCAAGAAGTGCCAGTGTTCATTGAGCCTTATTTTTATCAATATTCTTCCTGATATTGCGAAGTGACTTAAGCCAATTTGAGCTTCACAGTGGTTCGATCCTTCTGGCAGATATTAGTAGCCTCTAATAAGAAGAGAGGTGAGACCCATATCTCTTTGTAATCTGCCTGCCACATTGGCATATTGTCTAGAAAAACAAATCTCAAGACAGAATTTTGTCATTTGTACAAATATCAGTTGACCAGCGGTCACAAAAGCATCTATCTAGGCATACAGCCTGTTCTGGGAAGCTCTGTGAAGTCCATTTCATTGCCCATATGGAACTAGAATGAGCACCTTGCACAAAATGGTGTCCCAAGGCAGATACAATGGTGCTCTAACAGCAGGATCATCAACTTTCTGGTCAGAGAAGTCAACTGAATTCCTGGCTAAGTTATGGGGATCAGAAACAAAGGCGCCCTTAAATAGAATAACTTTCAAAGGATATTTTTGATACCTCCACATTTATAAAACTTTTTGTAGAGGTACCTGTGCTGTATTTGTGGCCAACTCTTATATCTTTAACACCACTCAATTCACCATTGAAAACGCATTTCTAACTTCCTTCATGCTAGGTAATGAACTCGCTAATGTAGTTTCAGAGAGCAACATTTGAAGTACTTCTTGTCTCTGGAGTACAGACTCCGGAAGACACTTTTTCAAACACCAAAGAACCACTGATGTTGTCTTGCTCCTTGGATATATATACTACGTTAAACCTTATGCATATATTTCATATTCCTTATGTTTTAAAGTATTTAATATTTAGAATTAAATTATAGACAATAACTTGATATGTGCTCTGCATTATATATTCAAATACTCAGCATAGACCATTGAAATAGCAATAAAAGTGACCCTCAAAGGATCAACACTGACCTCCCACTCTCCCTTCCTCCATTTTTCTCCCCAGGAGCAGAAACTCAGAGATATACGTCTTGGGTAAAATGGAGTCTTAAGAAACATATACATGAACCTTGTGCAAGGTTGCAAAGACAGAATGGAAAGCAGTCAGGGCAAACACTTTCTAGAACTCTGTTCTTCTCAGATTTCTTCTTTACATGGTGTTCTTCCTACAACTCTCCCCTGTCTCCCTTCCAGCTGGTTGGTATGGTAAATGGGACACAGAGGTGTGTCCCACTCCATTTGGGATGTCAGACAGAATCTGAATGGAACCAGATGAAACTGAGGGTCAGGCACATTCTTTTTGGGGAATGAAGGATGCCTCTCTCTGGTTTTTGTCTGTACTTTTCCTTACCTTTTTCTCTAGCAATTAAAAAAAAAATCTCCAGAGCTTCATAAAGACCTTGGCAAAAGGACAATAGGAAAAGGTCCTTTTCAACTGCATTCAATCTACAACTTAAAGTAAAAGACAAAAACAAGGCATCTAGATTCACACTGATCTGAAAAAGGAAAGTAAGGTAAAAGGCCAGGAGGGGTTCAGATTCACATGTCTAGAGAGTAAGAAGTTATCCGTATGTCTGGAGAACTCTTCAGAATTCTAGGAAGGGTTGGCCATGGGAGGTTGTCAAATCCAAGTTTGCACCTCTAGCCTAGTGTCGCACCATACACTCATTTCTGTCATGCTAGACACTCATTTCTGTCAATAATTAATCATTCTTGTCACTTAAAATCTGAGCAAGAGTTATGATAAAGAAGAGAGAAAAAGTATAACATGGTATAACTGCTGATAAAACTTGCCAGGGCCAAGTACAAAATGTTACAAATCCTACTGTTATATCACCATTGTATTTGTTAAAATGATGATTAAACGGGTAACACCAGCTTCCAGAAGATATTCCCCTAATCGTGCATTGTTTTTTCTTTTATTTTACTATTTTTGAGCCATCTAGATTTTCGTAGGAAAGTGCTCCTGGTTCCAGATGCCATTGGTACGAGCATTCCCCGGCATCATTTTCTTGGACTGTTTCCTCCATTCATTTTATTCTGAGCTGCTCAGGAGAAAAGAACATTGTTCACATAATCTCTGAGAACAGAGAATAGGCTCAGAAAGAGAATTCAGAAATATTCTGCTGCCGTTCATTTTAATACTATGGCTGAAGCCTTGTTCCTTTTTTCTTTTGAATTTCTCACACAATCAACAAGATGCATTTAGAACTAATTATACAAATACCACTTTAAGCCCCATTGTATTCTCCACTAGCCTTCAATTAAGTGCAGTGGCACTGTATTTGAAAGAGTGCTTTGCACTGCCTCCAAATCTCCAATTGGAAAGAGAATGTGCATGTCCAGAGATTCCATGCTGCACGTTAAATATTAATGTTTTCAAAGAGAACTTTACAAACATTTGTCATTAAATTTTGTAATTAAAAGCACTTTCTGGGTATTTTTAAAGTATTTAAGTGATTAGAGATGCATATCGATTCTTATTACAAGTTACCTTCACTGATTAGCAACATTTTACTAAATAAAATCCATTTCAATAACAATACTGCAACTTTTGGATATAGAATGGTTGTAAAATTCATTAAGGAAACACTAAGCATTTTTCCATAGAAACCTATCAACAAGGGAAGTTGCAAAGACAAGTAGAGGCATTTCTCATGAGTCAGCATTTTCTCCGTGTAGGAAACCCCAGGACAGTATAGCTCTCTGCCCGTACTTTAATTGGAACTCATGCATTATTTATTCAACAAATATTTATTAAGCACCACTGCTAGGTCTATCCGAGTCTAACACCACAATTCAATTGATGACAGCTTTGCCCATAACCTGGAAACACTTGGGCATTTTCTGAGTATATGAATGACCCTTACTGCCTCAGAGGGAAACTGAATCACACCAAAACCATGATATTTTGAATAAATTCTGCAGGAAATAAAGCAGCTAAAAAAAAGTAAGAGGGAAGTGATGTCCATCACTGTTTATCACAAGCTGAGGGGAAGCAAACTAGAGACAGAATGGATTCTCTCTTGTCACTGAATTCCCAGGAAAATTCTCTCACTCAGAAGGTGAAATGAAAATGAGAAGAAGGGGATGAATAATAACCATGGAAAGAAGCCCCATCTTGCCTGAGTCTGTCCATAGCAATACAGGAGTCAACACTGAAAGGCGGCCTGTGAACTTCTTACAATCCATGTGTGTAGGTTGTATGGCTAGGTGACATTGCTAGAAATTTTGTTTTTAAATTTTTATTCAAGGATGTAATCCATCCAAATTAGAATAAAACTTGAGGAAGAGGACATAAAATTTAAAATAAATTGAAGAATTATGCAAACAATTATTGTCAATGTTAACAAATGGTTTTTGAAGATGTATAATAAAAAATAATGATATGAAGCCAGAATTCCAGTTTAGATCAACAAATTCTAGGAAATTAGAGGGAGAACATAAGTATGTATGTAAGTGTTCAGTTTTCTCAGGGGGAAGCCAGTAGAAACTGATTAATTGTTGAAGTTCATAGTGAAATATATTTGTAACTATCCTTAAATTTATTCAGCAATAGGTGTAAAACTTCTAAGTAACTAGCCAAATGGGAAAAAAATTAAATGAAGAAAATATGATCAATTATCAAAGACACAAAGGTTTATGTACATTAGATTTAGTTTTTGATAAAATTATAGTGAGATGAAACATACAAAGTTGTTACTAGTGATACTAATCTCCCATCTTTAATGGGATTTTATTGGAAACACTTAATGCTACCAGAAAGTACTACAAGGTTGGCTTCTAGAATATTTTACAATCATGTCACTTAGCATAGGCATGTTCTGTGAATATTAATAGCCTGATTCCAAGATGTTCATCAGCAATGACCTTCAAGCATGCTATGTACTCTTTGCAAAGCTTGAATTTAGAGGAAGAGATCCTATAGCCAAGGGTCTAATTTCCTCTTTACAATATAAAAATGAGGGAGCTAGAGGGAATAAGGAGGTGCGTGGGTCTGTTGTATGAATCATACATTTAGGACTAAATGTATTTTAATTGAATAATAACTGTCAACATACTTGTATATGATATTTCTACAAAATGACATCACTGGGAAAACTATCCTTCCTTACAGCATGGCTATTATACAACTGTAGTAACTGGCCCTTGAGATTTTAGTAGAGGTATAGAGAAAATGAATAAAGGAGCAGAGCAGAAATTCAAGAAGCAGATTTTCAGATATATGGACACATGTTTCTTGGAAGTGTCATGACAAATCAGTAGGGGAAAAATTTACTGTTCAATATCTAGTCTTAAGACACTTCATTATTAATAAGTAAAAAATTATCCCTATTTTATATCATACTTAAAAATATGGAAATATAGAATAAAAGACAATAAAATATCTTAAAGAACTTGGATTTGGGAAGTTTTCTTAAAAATAATTACTTGGGGCATCTGGGCAGCTCAGTCAGTTAAGGGATCGAGTTTCGCTGAGGTCATGATCTCTCAGTTTATGAGTTTGAGCCCTGTGTTGAGCTCTGCACTGACAGCTCAGAGCCTGGAACCTGCTTCAGATTCTGTGTCTCCCCATCTCCCTCTCTCTATGCCCATCCTCTACTTGTGCTCTCTCTCAAAAATAGATGGATAAGCATTAAAATAATAATGTTATTATTTTTATATATAATTAATTGTAATTAATAATTATATATAAATTATTTAATAACTAACAAAATATATATTACATATATTTTATAAATATTTTTATTTTATTATTATTATTATACCAAAGGGTTTCATAGGAAGCTCAGTCAGTTAAGCATCAGACTCTTCAGCTCAGGTCATGATCTCATGGTTTGCAAATATTAGCCTCATTTTGGGCTCCATGGTGACAGGGAAGAGCCTGCTTTGGATTTTTTCTCTCTCTCTGTCTGTCTTTCTCTCATTCTCCCCTCCCCTGCTCTCTCTCTCTCTCTCAAAATAAATAAACTTCAAAATTAAAAAAAGGAAAATATTTTCTTAAACAAAAAATACAAACTATAAAAGATGAATAAATTTAACAACTTTAAAATTAAAAACTCATATACAACAACATATGAATGAAAAGATATACCACAGATTTAGAGAAGATATTTGCAAGCCATATAAAAATCCTTTATATTCAGAATATAGAAAGAACTTCTACAAAAAATTAGAAAAAGGCAAAAAAAAAAAAAAAAAAACCCAACCCAGATACAAAATGGATGAAGGCTACATACAGGCAATTCATAAAAGATAAATCTTGATGGCCACTAAGCATATTACCAGAAAGACTCAACTTCATTAATAATCAAAATACTAATTAAAATGAGAAGATATTAATTTATAACTATTTAGACTGACATATGATTCCAAAGCCTGATTTTTTCAGTTTGGAGTGAGAAATTGTATCAGTAGGAATTCTCATCCATGACAGGAATGTACAATTGAGGTCCATCTTTGGAGATCAATCCAACAATATCTAGCACAGTTGAAGATGCCTGTGCCCTATGGACTAGCAAGTCCATTCCATAGATCTAAAAGGAATTCTTACAAGTATATAAGGACATATACACAGGAATTATCATTTCAACATCAATAGGAGAATGAATAAATAAATTATGGTAATATGGCCCTTTAAATTATACAGTCATGAAAAATGAACAAATTAGAATAGCATGTATTAATATGAATAAATCTTGAAAACAATGTAAATATATAAAGCAAAAAGAGGTATATTCATTATGTACATTATATATATTCATTATGTACAAGTATATTTTATTGAGTCCCTATATTTTTATAGGTATGAAATACATTTTTATAGGTATAAAAGTTTATAGGTACTTTTTAAAGGTAAAAAAAGAAATTTTCATTATGAGTACCAGAAAGCAAACATCTGGTATCCCTTTTAGGTATGCCCTACAGTAGCTATTTTTAAAAAGCACAAGTTTGACTCAAAGTCCAGGATGGGTCTTTTATTAATCAAACTTTCCTGAGAGGGAATTTATATTACATGTAGTTATCTCTTCAAAATCAAAATAGAGCAAAGTCACTATCTCTTTTCCCAGAGCTGTTAGGTTCTGACGGCATTAAAAGCATACAAGAAAAAAAGGATCTCCATCCCCTTCCTTTAGCTCTGCAAAACAACCCTGCACATTGAGTCATGGCACTTATTGGCACAACTAACCAGTAAGAGGCTGCATCTGGAAATGTTAAAGAAAAAGCAAGAGAAAGGAAAAGAAGAGAATCAGCTGGACTAAACGGAGAAGGCTAACTTTATACATAAGTAGGTTTGCAAGATTTAGCAGATAAACATACAAGACTGTTAATTAAGGTCAATTTCATATAAACAAGAAATAATTTTTTACTATAAATATATCTTACCCTAAAGGTACACTCATAATCCAGAAATTCACTCTAAGCATGGCAATTTTTGTTAGGAAGTAATGTGGAATAGCAAGAAAAACAAATAGAAAAAAGAAAAACACGACTTGGCTGTCTAACAGACCCGGAGTTTGAATGACAGCTCTCTGGCTCTGTGACTCCAAGCCAAATGCATAACTTTTCTGAGCTACATTTCCTCATTTCTTTTTTTTTATTATTTTTTAATGTTTTTATTTATTTCTGAGAGAGAGAGAGAGAGAGACAGCTCAAGCAGGGGAGGGTCAGAGAGAGAGGGAGACACAGAATCTGAAGCAGGCTCCAGGCTCTGAGCTGGCTGTCAGCACAGGGTCTGACATGGGGCTCGAACCCACAAACTGTGAGATCATGACCTGAGCCTAAGTCGGACACTTAACCAACTGAGCCACCCAGGAGCCCCCATTTCCTCATTTCTTAAAAGACGATTATAATACTTATCTTACAAGAGTAACTGAAATAGCATGTGTGAGAACCTACCTAGCTAACAGTACTCTCAATAAATGACTTAAAAACCAATTGAACAGTTATTAAATGCTTACTATGACAGTCCCTTTACCAAGCTTTGGGGCTACAAAGCTGAATAAGAAATGATCTCACGTTCCAAAAGAGCTGGTTTTTTGTGGAAGACGTTTACAAACCACGTAAGCAAACAATCACAACCCAACAGGCTATGCTCTGTAATTGAGCTGTGTCTAAAAGATTTCTCCTTACCCACTTGTCAAAATCCAACCCAACCTTTGAAGTCATTAAAATGTAAAATGCACTTCCTTCTCAATGTGTTGCTTATTCTCTGGGTTATAATTAGTTTCTCCTCCTCTATTCTACCAAGCAAGTTCACTTAGACCACTGTTGTAGAACCTAAACTTAATGGCTTTAGACTGTAATTACTCTTGTCTGTCACCTGCACTAGAACATGGGCTGAAACACTATTTATTCATTTTTATGTCACCCTTATACATAGTACATGGTAGGTGTTCAGTAAATGCTTGTGTTGCCTATCCAAATGGAACTTGGCTACTATTTCTATGAATGCAAATAAATAATCAGGTAGCAAAATCCTTTCTCAGGCAATGGCCTGAGGGTAGGCTTTTGAATCCACCTGAGATATGAAAATATGACACACATGTTTTTGGATTAAGTGACCCAGAATGAGCAGTATAACACAGTCTAGTATAGATAAAAAAGATAAACAGCATATATTGTGAACTAAAACAAAGGAAGTTGTAGAGTATATTAAAATACAATATATAAAATTGAAATTTAATTTTAATCTATAAAATTAAAATGCCATTATTATTATATATGGCAGGTTATATATGGAGAAAAAACTTGGAAAAGATATGCTAAACTATCATTGCTGGAATTAGAAGAATTATGGAAATTTTACCTTTTCTAAATTATGGAATTCTGCAGTACTTAAATGTTTTACAATGAGTAGGTGTTAGTTTATTAAGCAGAAAAAAAATCAATTTTTTAAATTAAAAAAATTTAACCCAAGAAGTTATGTCATTGAGTCTGTTGCCCATTTTTGTGTTGATGTTACAATTCTTACTTTAATTTACAGTAAAAAATAAGACTTTTCCTGAAATAAATGGTGACAGTAATGCTTTTTTAAATTTGTTTTAGTGTTTTTTGGTTTTGTTTGTTTGTTTGTGTGTTTGAGAGAGAGAGAGTGGGAGAGAGACACAGCATGAGCAGGGGAGGGGCAGAGAGAGGGAGACACAGAATCTGAAGCAAGCTCCAGGCTCTGAGCTGTCAGCACAGAGCCCAACATGGGGCTCTAACCCACAGACTGTGAGATCATGACCTGAGCCTAAGTGGAGTGCTCAACTGGCTGAGCCACCCATGCACCCCAGTATTTCTATTTTTAAAGTAAAAATCCAGAGGCGCCTGGGTGGTTCAGTCGGTTAAGCAACTGACTCTTGATCTCGGGTCAGGTCATTATCCCACAGTCTGTGGGGCAGAACCCCACATCAGGCTCTGTGGTGGCAAAGTGAAGCCTGCTTGGGACTCTGTCTCTCCTTCTCTTTGCTTGGGACTCTGTCTCTCCTTCTCTTTGCCCTTCTCCCTCTCTTTCTCTGTCTCTCTGTCTCCCTCCCTCACCCCCCAAAATAAATAAACTTAAAAAAAAATAAAATGAGAAACCAAACACTTCCCTGTGCCTTTCTCCCCTTCTGTACTGGAGACTGAAAGGAAACGGTAACCTTGTATCATGACACCAGGACTCATAAAAAGCAAAAACAGACAAAAAAATTTTCCAGCTTTTTGTCTCTGTTCTTGTTAGTCTGACATACCTGGGCCCTTCATTTTTTGGTCTGATCCTCTTCAGTGTTCGCTGGAAAGAAATTCTTTAATACTGCACATAAGGAGTCAAGTGGAAGCCAGTCAAGTGCAGTATTGATTTAGCAAAGGGATAAGGGAAGCAGGCACTTCAATATTTCCCTGCCTCCTCCGGGAAGGTTAAGGAGGACTTAATTCAACCTGAAGTGGTGTAAATATCCTGAGACGAAGCCCCGTTAACAGAATTGATGTAAGGGAGCTGAGGGCTGTCTCAAAGCGCAGGCACATCGTCTGTGAACAAGTTTACGGCGGTGCAGGGCAGAGGGCAGGGGCGCAAGCATGGGAAAGTGGGAGATGGAACATGCTTCCTGAGCTGGGAAGGAAATTAAAAATCGCCCCAAAACTATCATTCATCAAATGTTCTTTTCAATACTTAAGGTAGTGCCAAGAAAGTAAAAAAGGAAGCATATCTCATCCTGAAATGTCCTTGAATGCTCAGTGTTTAATTTTATTTTGGGAACCTTTTGATCTTGGGACAGCTGTGAAGAAACAGCTTTCCTTTTCTAGCTTCCTGGGAGGGAAGTAAGTGATGAGTGAACTCAAACCAGAACGGAGATGAGCAGCAATCTCCATTCCGGTTTAGGATCAGGGAGAATCAACATTACAAAGATATAGTTCCTTTCTACAGAAAATGTCAAGGGAATAAATAGAAGAGAGATATGAAACTCGCAACCTCTTTATTTCATAAGTGTTAGAGAACTGCTGGGTGATTTTAGTTCGCCCAAGTATGCATCTTTCACCGAATATCTCTCTCAACATTTCCTCCTTTTTTTCATTTATTCATCCATTTTTTTAACGAATATGTATCAGATGCTCACTATGTCCAAAGCTCTGCTCAGTACTCATGATACCATTTCTCAGATGCCTAACATCCAAGAGTACTGTTAATAGGTTCCTGCTTCTACTCACACGAGAGGAAAGAATGGGCATTCCTACTCCTCCCTTGCATTGGGCTGCCGGCTCTCATTACAGTCTGCATTGGGCCTGGCTTTACACAGAATTAGCCTTTAACTAGTTGCCTTTAATCTGCATAATCTGATTCAACACTGGTTAGGCTTATATGTGAATTAGGACTCCGTAAATTTTGAATCACACTTTCAAGTTCTCTCATAAAGAAAGAAGTTAAATAATTTAATACAGAGGCGCATAAACTTTCCTGTACTTAGAATCATCTGGAACTATCTTTAAAATTCTGATTCCCAGGCTGCATCCACACTACAGAAACTAGAATCTCTGTGAAGGAGACCAGGCATCAGTGGATTTTTCTTACAGCTCCCAAGTGATTCAATGGGCAGCTAAGATTGAGAACCAACACTTTTTTTTTTTTAATGCAAGTTAGTTAACATATAGTGTAATAATGTTTTCAGGAGTAGAATTTAATGATTCATCACTTACATGTAACTCTCAAGTGCTCATCTTAACAAGTTTTCTACTGAATGCCCATCACCCATTTAACCCATCTCCCCCACCCAA
Source organism: Proteles cristata cristata (assembly GCA_017311185.1). Lineage (NCBI taxonomy): Eukaryota > Metazoa > Chordata > Mammalia > Carnivora > Hyaenidae > Proteles > Proteles cristata. The sequence goes on along the minus strand of JAESUZ010002113.1, from coordinate 981,145 downwards.
ACCCGAAGTTTGTTCTCTGTATTTAAGAGTCTCTTACGGTTTGCTTCCCTGTTTTTATATTAATTTTCTTTCCTTTCCCTTATGTTCATCAGTTTTGTTTCTTAAATTCCACATACGAGTGAAATCATATGTATTTATCTTTCTCTGACTGACTCATTTAACTTAGCATAATACATTTTAGTTCCATCCACAAATCTTGCACATGGAAAGATTTCATTCTTTTTGATCACCAACTAATATCCTATTGCACGCGTGTACATGAGTGTGTGTGTGTGTGTGTGTGTGCACGTGTATAGGTATACATATCTTTTTTATACATTCATCACTCGATGGACATTTGGGCTCTTTCCATATGCTGTCTATTGTTGATAGTGCTGCAATAAACCTTAGGGTGCATATGTCCCGTCTATTCAGCATTTTTGTATCCTTTGGATGAACACCTAGTAGTGCAATTCCTGGATAGCAGAGTAACTCTATTTTTGCCTTTTTGAGGTACCTCCATATTATTTTCTGGAGTGGCTGCACCAGTTTGCATTCCCACCAACAGTGCAAGAGAGTTCCCCTTTCTCCACATCCTTGCCAATATCTATTGTTTCATGAGTTGTTAATTTTAGCCATTCTGACAGGTGTGAGGTGATATCTCATTGTGTTTTTGATTTGTATTTCCCTGATGATGAGTGATGTTGGGCATCTTTTCATGTCTGTTAGCCATGACGTCTTTGGAAAAGTGTCTGTTCATGCCTTTGTCCATGCTTCACTGGATTGTTTTCTGGGTGTTGAGTTTGATAAATTCTTTATAGATTTTGGATACTAACTCTATTTGATATATCATGTGCAAGTATCTTCTCCCATTTTGTCAGTTGTCTTTTTTTAGTTTTGCTGATTGTTTCCTTTGCTGTGCAGATTTTTATCTTGATAAGGTCCCAATAGTACATTTCTGCTTTTGTTTCCCTTGCCTTGAGAGACAGGTCTAGTAAGAAGTTGCTGTGGCCGAGGTCAAAGAAATTGTTTCTTGTTTTCTCCTCTAGGATTTTAATGGTTTCCTGTCTTGGGTTTAGGTCTTCCATTCATTTAGAGTTTATTTTTGTGTATGGTGTAGGAAAGTGGTCCAAGTTCATTCTTCTGCATGTCGCTGTCCAGTTTTCCCAACACCATTTGCTAGAGTCTATTGTTTTTCTGTTGGATACTCTTTCCTGCTTTGTAGAAGATTAGTTGGCCATACATTTGTGGTTCCATTACTGGGTTCTCTATTCTATTCCATTGATCTCTGTGTCTGCTTTTTTTTGTGCTAGTACCGTACTGTCTTGATGATTACAGCTTTGTAATACAGCTTGAAGTCTGGAATTGTGATCCCTCCAGCTTTGGTTTTCTTTTTCAGGATTGCTTTGGCTATTCAGGGTCTTTTATGGTTAGAATTGTTTTTCCTAGCTCTTTCAAGAATACTGGTTATTTTGATAGGTATTTCATTGAATGGGTAGATTGCATTGGGTAATACCAACATTTTAGCAATATTTGTTTTTCCCATCCATGAACATGGAATGTTTTTCCATTTCTTTGTGTCTTCTTCAATTTCTTTCATAAGCTTTCTATAGCTTTCAGCATACAGATCTTTTACCTTTTTGGTTCGGTGTATTCCTATGTTGCATCGTTTTTGGTGCAATTGTAAATGGGATTGCTTCCTTGATTTATTTCTGCTGCTTCATTATTGGTGTATAGAAATGCAACCAATTTCTGTATGTGGATTTTATATTCTGAGACTTTGCTGAATTCATGTGTCAATTTTAGCGGTTTTTGGGGGTATTTGGGTTTTCCATGTAGAGTATCATGTCTTCTGTGAAAAGTAAAAGCTGACTTCTTCCTTGCTGATTTGGATGCCTTTTATTTGTGTTGTCTGGTTGCTGAACTTCCAACACTATGTTGAACAACAGTGGTGAGTGGACATCCCTGTCAGGTTCCTGACCTCAGGAGGAAAGCTCTCAGGTTTTCCCCACTGAAGAAGATATTAGTGGTGGGTCTTTCATATATGGCCTTTATGATCTTGAGGTAAGTTCCTTCTATCCCTTCTTTCTTGTGGGTTTTTATCCAAAATGAATGTTGTATTTTGCCAAATGCTTTTTCTGCATCTCTTGACAGGATAATATTGTTCTTATCCTTTCTTTTATTAATATGATGTATCATGTTGACTGATTTGCATATATTGAATCAGCCCTGCAGCCCAGGAATAAACCTGTCTTGATTGTAGTAAATGATTCTTTTAATGTGTCGTTGAATTTGGTTTGCTAGTATCTTGTTGAGAATTTTTGCATTCATGTTCATTAGGGAGATTGGTCTGTAATTCTTCTTTTTAGTGGGATCTTTGGTTTTGGAATCAAGGTAAGGCTGACCTAATAGAATGAATTTGGAAGGGTTCTTTCCATTTCTATTTTTTGAAACAGATTCAAAAGAGTAGGTGTTAACACTTCTTTAAATGTTTAGTAGAATTCCCCTGGGAAGCCATCCAGCCCTGGGTTCTTGTTTGTTGGGAGATTTTTGATTATTAATTTGATTACTTTACTGGTCATGGGTCTGTTCAAATTTTCTATTTCTTCCTGTTTTGGTTTTGATAGTTTATATGTTTCGAGGCATTTTGCCCATTTCTTCCAGATTGCCCAATTTGGTGGCATATAATTGATCATAATATTATCCCATTATTGTTTGTATTTCTATGGTGTTGGTTATGATCTCTCCTCTTTCATTTGTGATTTTATTATTTGGGTCTTTTCCTTTTTCTTTTCGATAAATCTGGATAGGAGTGAGAACCAAGGGTTTAATGAAACTTGGACAACTATGTCTTTGCATCTGGGATTTATTTTTCCTTTTTCCCTAGGTTTTTGTTTGTTTTTGTTTGTTATATTTCTGACAGGTTCCTGGAAATTTCATTTTGTGAGTACTGGGATGACATTTTCTTTTTTTTTTTTTAATGTTTTATTTATTTCTGAGAGAGAGAGAGAGAGAGAGAGAGACAGCGTGAGCAGGAGAGAGTCAGAGAGAGAGGGAGATACAGAATCTGAAGCAGGTTCCAGGCTCTGAGCTAGCTGTCAGCACAGAGCCCGATGCAGAGCTTGAACCCATGAACTGTGAGATCATGACCTGAGCTGAAGTCAGACGCTTAACCGACTGAGCCACCCTGGCGCCCCTTGGGATGACATTTTCTAAAGATCACAGATATTTAGATATAATTATTGGAACATATAAATGGTATAGCCATTCTAGGAAACCCAGTGACAAGCTTCAAGATGTGTATTTCTCCAGAGATTGTATGAGAGAAATTCCAAAACACTATGTGAGATAAATTTAATCTGCAAACCTCTAAGCACTTGTCTAAGGATAAAAGTGAAGCAACTACATCATGTACAGAAAAAAAGCTAGCCACTCTCAGTGTCCTTTCCTTCATGTATTCCTTTCTTCCCTTTCCTGAACTCTTATGCAACACTGAAAAGGCAAACAGAGCAGAAGAGCAAATATTTGTTGAATGCTCTATTTTAAAGATTATTTAGAATATGTGGGGGAAGAAGTTTAGAAACCCTAAAGCATCTAGTCGTCTCTTTTATGAACCTAGATTTATTTCTTAAGGTCTTTATTTTTAAAAGCCAAATGTTTATGCCTAAACCAAACATTACAGCCAAACAATACATCTGGCCAAAAAGGACCTTATGTTACCAACTGATGTGAAAGAGGGATACATTTGATTTTATACAAAACAATCACCTGGATAAACGGTTGTGGTTTTACCTTTTCTGCTTTCTAAATTTTTCACTGTAACAATGCTCGGTGCACATTTTCATGCTATGTGGTTGAATATTCCTAATATATGTACCTAGGACTGGAATTACTGGGCCATAAGATAAATAAAACTTTAACCTCACTGGATATTGTTAAATTGATCTACAAAGTAGTTATGCCATAAATGTCTATGCCCACAAGCACAAGATGAGAGTTCCTAATATTAATTTTTTGGCAGTGCTTTTAAAATTCTCTTTAGCAAAGCCTAATTACCAAACTACCAAATCACTTAAGTGAGAGTCGTAATGAATGGCATTCTCATGACATAAAATGTCACTTGACGCACTACTGCTGAAGTTGGGTCTTACAGTCTCTGTACCTTTTATGGAAAGATAACTTGGGTAAGTATTATTGGAGTGTGGATATTTTTAAAAACCCAAAAACATTTTACAAATAAGTAGGATATAAATTTAAAGTAGTTTTATCCATAGGTATAACATATATAGAACAGTTTTTGATGATGAATTATGACTAAGGTAAGTAGGTACAGGATTAGAAATATCCATTCTGTGTGTTGGGCATTAAATTTAATGACTGGACTAAACTCCACCAAATGCAAATACTTTTTTTTTAAATCAGAGAAAAAGAAAGGGATAAAACTACCCATGAGTGAAAGTGAAACAATTGTCTGGTTTGTGTTGAGTGGGTTTTGAGTCTGATAGGCATCTACTCAGACAATGAAAGTTGAAAGTTAATAGCATGTTTAATTATTTTTGATTAAAATTGATGTGTATTTCTGAAGACTGGTAATTGTATATAGAAGTCACAGCACAAAACCGGCCCCCAAGTTCATGAGGGAAATAATCGATCCCTTTGTTTGCTTTTTCATTCTCATTCAAAAAAAAAATTGTATTTTTGGAAAACCCTCTATACAGTGTTGTTTACACAGGCACAGTGATAGGCCTAAGAGATCTCTGTGCACACAGAAATTGATATTGATAAGCACAAACAATATTGGTTTCCTGCATGCAGATATCTACTACGGTTTCTGTGTATCCTGAGTTATCCTTTAATTAGAGGTTGATATGGCTACTGGCTGACTAGGAAAAGAAACACGATGAAAAAACCCAGAAACCAAAGGACACAACCATGTAGGGGTTTGTGAAAGCCAGCTTTTAAATGGCCTCCAAGGATTATTGTCTCCTGGTAGTCACACAGTTATGAAGTCCCCTCCTACATTGAATAAGCTGACATGAAAAACAAATAATACATTGAGAATGAAAATGCCTGACTCTCAAGGCAAGGTCATAAAAAAACATGCAGCATAAGCTTGCTCTCTTGGATCACTTGCTGTATAGAAAGTCAGCTGCCATTTTGTGAAAACCTTCAAATGGTCACAGAAATAGATGCATCTGGGAAGAAACTGAGCCCTTCTCTCAGTATCCAGAGCTGACAAGCAAGCCAGGTGAGTGGACCCTGTTGGGAATGGATTCTTCAGCTCCAGCCAAGTCTACAAGTGACTACAGCTCTGGCTGACATCTTGACAACCTCATGAGAGTCTATGAGCTACAACCACACGTTTAAGCTGATCCCAAGTTCTTGACCCATAGAAATTATGTGAAATAATAAATGTTTATTGTTGTTTTAGGCTGTTTTGAGGTAATATGTTATGCAGCAATAGATAACAAATACAGGCTGTAAAGAGGAAAGAAAAGCAACTGTCTTTCTTCCTTTCTCCAAAACTGTAATAACTATTTCTCTTTACTTTTTTTATTTAAAGAATTGAGACACTTGGGGCACCTGGGTGGCTCAGTCGGTTAAGTGTCATGATCTTGCGGTTTGTAAGTTTGAGCCCCACATCAGGCTCTGTGCTGATACCTCAGAGCCTGGAATCTGCTTCAGATTCTGTTTCTGTCTCTCTCTGTCTCTCTCCTGCTCATGCATTGTCTCTCTCTCTCTCTCTCTCTCTCTCTCTGTGTGTGTATGTGTCTCAAATGTAAAAAAAAAAATAAACATTAAAAAAATTTAAGATGCTTGAGCGTCTGACTCTTGCTTTTGGCTCAGGTCATGATCCCAGGGTGTGATATCGAGCCTCACTTCGGGCTCTGAATTGAGGATACAGTCTGCTTAAGACTCTCTGTCTCTGTCTCTGTCTCTGTCTCTCTGCCCTTCTCACCCTCTCACATGAGCCCTCCCTTAAAAAAAAAATTAATGGAGACAATGAAGTTTAGTTGGGAAGTTTCTGGCACTTCTGAGAGGATTATATGACTGCTTTAAAGTTTGAAGACCAAATGTGCTGTGTTCAGACTTAAAATTCTGTCTCTGTGTAAGACCTTTCAGACTGTGTTTGCTGAAGAAAGACACTGGAATGTAAAATCTCAAAATCACATTGTAACGTTGCTTGCTGGCCAGGTGTTGAGGGACCTTATGCTATTTATTTAGCCATGTTGTAATGCCCTTTCCAGTCCCAAATTCATTCTTGCCTCTAGAAGATTATTGAGATGGAACTTGTGTGAGATACACAGCCTATTTCAACAAACAGCAATAGACTCCTTCCTTTACAGTTTCCAGGGAAGGAAAGAAAAAATTACCTTGCCAGCTGGTACACAGGCCGTGGTGCATCGAAGCTACTAGAATCCTAACTGCCAAAAAGGCACCAAGGGGATTTTAATATATACAGTGTGGATGTGTCAGAAGATTCATTTTATGAAGAGTTTAATCTGTGCATTTGAAAGAGAATGGCAGGAACAGTCCCGTGGGGCCCACCTCCAGGGCAGACAATGTTTTCACTCTGTAAAGAATGCCGCTTGATGAGAATCAATACATGTAGTTGGTCTTGACTACAAACAGTTCACTCTAAGCTGAGAAAAGGGCCACTGTCACTGCATTTGCTGGCTTCCCAGCTGTAATGGTCCCAACTCTCTCCATGTCAGAAAAGCCTACAATTATTTGATAGAGAAGAATGTATCGGGCAATTCAAAAGCTAGAAATCTCACGTGGAGATTTATAATTACAGGGAACAGGTGTCTCGCATTTTTAAAATCCTGGTGCTGGTTTACGGCGGGACAGGTGAGCCCGTTGTCCTGTCCCCTCTTCCAGAACCCCTCCAAATGCGCGGACTAAGGCTGCCGGCCCCTAGAGGATGCCTAACGTGCCACAGTGTGGTCTCCTGGAGACGGGAATGCTCTGTTGTGCCTGAATTAGAAAACCTTGACTAGGACCAGAGGAAGCAAATGCACTGTCAGCCACAGGCTATTCCTGTCCTTGCAGTTGCTGCCCGTCCTCAGCATGGAGACAGTGACACTCATGCCATCCAAAGCTCCTAACACAAGCTTAAAAACAGGGCCCCCTGACCCTTTGATTCCATTTAATTCATTCATTTTGCTTTGGAAGGTAATATTACATCTTTTCCTTATTGAATTTTTTAATTAAAGTATGACCTACCTTCGGAAGAGTGCAAAAATCTTAAGTGTACAGCCTGATGATGTTATCACCAAGTGAACATATTCATTTAACTGCTGGCTCCTTCACTGTCCCTAGTCCACCCTCCTCTCAGGGGTAATGCCATCAGTTAATTTCACTTGGCTTTGAATTTTAGATGAATCTTGATGCATATACAGAGACATTTTTGTAGGGGTATATGCCTAGGAATGGAATTACTAGCTTTTAAGATATACACACATTTAGAAATTGTTCTTTTCCTAAAATTTTTTAATCATTTATTTATTTTTGAGAGAGAGAGACAGAGCATGAGTGGGGGGAGGGGCATAGAGAGAGGGAGACACAGAATCCGAAGCAGGCTCCAGTCTCTGAGCTGTCAGCACAGAGCCCGATGCAGGGCTCAAACTCACGAAAAGAGAGATCAAGACCTGAGCTGAAGTCTTGACACTTAACCAACTGAGCCACCCAGGTGCCCACATTTAGAACTTGTTCTTAATGCTTTTGTCCTAGAGGAAACTTGACCTTCTTTTCCATAAAAATATCAACTCCCAAAGCTTCTTCTGCCAGTTTGTTCTTGGAGCTCTACTCTCAATCACGAACCATAGTAGGCCAACAGACAGTCTTTGCCCTTGGGCATTTCGACTTACAACCTTCCTTTTCAGAAGGCAACCAAGAAGCATTCCTGAATGAGAGTCTGACCAATCAGTGAGAGTTCTCTTGCTGCCACAGCCCCTTCTCTTGAGGTAACATCGATACCGTATGTCCTTCTGCGCCACTGTCTGGGATTTTCTGTCCCTTTCATACTCCCCTCTTGCCAGAATCACATACTACAGTATCAGAATTACACAATGAAGCAAGCTCTGAGCAATTTTAATCACTATAAATGTCCTTCCTTGAGAAACCCTACACCCCTCATCACAGCAAGGGAAGTAGCATGCTAACCATGTAAAGAATCACGCTGACTCCACTTCCACAGAACTCACCTTCTCCCTTGGAAGACGAGATTCCCAAGAACTGGCCATGGCTTGCCCTGGATGTGTCATGACCTCAAACAAGGTAACTCTAAGAGCAGAAGGAGAAAAATAATACCCATCTCCTACTTATACAAGGATGGGATTTATGGAGTGTTAAAGAAATAACTCTGGTTAAAAACTTAGTGATGAAAGGATTGTAAATGTTTAAAAAATTATCTTTATTATCCACTTATAGTCCCTTAGCAAGCTTGCACTTAAACACCTATCTATTCTCAAGAGGAAACAGTTTCCAACATTTCAAAACACGTTTGAGTATCTCAAAATCTCCAGTTGGTAAGTTATTTATTTGTAACTGGAAATTTTTTCACTCATCCCTATTAGTCTCATATTTAGAATAACTGATGACTATTTGCTTCCTAGGACACTTTTCATAATTAAAATTACTTTAAGCCACTGCTTTTCTTTCCGTTGACTAAATAACATCAAAGTCCTCATCTTTCCACAATGGACTCTAGCCTCAATTCTCTACTCACACATTCCCATACTCCAAAACTCAAATTTTGGAGTTCTAAACTATCGTGGATAATTTTTTTTAATATTTTTATTTATTTCTAGGAGAGAGAGAGAGAGAGAGTGTGAGCAGGGGAGGGTCAGAGAGAGAGGGAGATACAGACTCTGAAACAGGCTCCAGGCTGTGAGCTGGCAGTCAGCACAGAGCCCGATGCGGGGCTTGAACTCACGAACCCCGAGATCATGACCTAAGCGAAAGTCGGACGCTTAACCGACTAAGCCACCCAGGCGCCCCTATGGGTAATTTAATTATAATTGGTGAACATCTGAAACTGTAACAATCATTAATTTGTTTATTCATCCATTCAGGAACTAGATAATATTTTAAGCTTACTATGAGTAACAGCTTGAGCTTCAGTATAGAACTAGACAGATGAATCCCTCATCTCATGGGTCTCACTTCCTAAATCTATTAGAAAACAAAGTATAATGCAAAGCTTTATAAAGGCTATGAATAAATAAAACCAAATGTTGGCCTAAAGAATGACTGGAATAGGAACTACTTAGGATTGTATATTAAGGAAAGTCTTTCTGAAGAGATTACACTTGGCTAAAATCTAAATGATCTTAGGGGGTGCCATGGAAAAGATATGTAAAAAGGGGTTCCAGGCAAATGATACAGCAATGACAGGCCCTGTGTAGGGAAGGTCGCTATGACCACAACATGATGTGCAAAGGGAAAGGAGCAGTGTGAGTAGACTGGGGAGGCAGATGGGAACCAGACCAAATCCAGCCTTGTTGGCTATCATTAGGTCATCTTGCAAGTCCCACAAGTCATTGGTGAAAGATCATATATGTAAGTTCTTCTCTGGAGAATGAATCCAAGAGTGTGATCCTATTACTATTGCATGCATGCTTCCACTTTGTGATTCTCAGGATTCCCAAGGTCTCTGTCATCAGCATTGCTACCCTTCCTTTCTATCTTAAAGCCCCTTTTCCTCTGAAATACAACCTTCACATGAATCATTGTTTACAAGCTAAGATTTAATTCTATCATAACAGAAGGGGTGAGACACAATACATCTAATTTTCCCCATGTAGTTATCCTACCGTTGGCCAATAGGAAGCAATAGTTAAGAGCTTAGGCTTTAGATTGCATCAAAACCAGGTTGTATTTCTGGTTTTTTGACACTTTTACTACATGTAACTAGCATATTACTTTAGCTTCCTGAGTTTTTTTATCCGTAAAGTGGAAATTATATATCTACCTAAGAGCTGTAAGGATTGATGGAGATAATACCCATTAATCCTCAAGACATGGTCACTAATAATAATGATATTCAAAAAGCAAAAACCATAGAACTTTGTAGTAAAAAGAGTAGCAGATCTTACTCCACTTATTACTCTCATTTTGTATTCAAGCCTCTCTGAAGCTAAATAAATTGCCAATGGTCACATAGTTAGTCAGAAGTTTACCAACTCTCCCAAGCCAATAGTCTTACAGAGGAATAATTCAATCATTCACCATTTGCTTTAGCTTTGAGATTGGGCTTTATGATCTATGTAATTATTGTTTGAAGAAACCACAAAGACACTCTGATACCTGATGGAGCAAATTGTGATTAGATAGTGTGTGGTTTAATAAATGCTATTTTTGAGGGCTTGAGAGATTCATAACCATGAATTCTACTTTTTACTCAACTTGTTAAGTGGAAGAAGTCAGTAAGAAGATGTGGCTTTTATATATATCTCATCTACCAAATGTGGATTGCAATTTATAGACAAAGCTCTGACAAGAAAATAAATTGCAGGTTATAGAAGAGCTTCAGTAAGCAAATTATTGGGCACAGTGGATATGTCGCTTAAGGACCAAAATCTAGAGAAGTAGCTGTTCTGAAGTGGAATTATGTGAAAACCTCTTATTTCAAGTCATTGGCCAATTTTCACATAGTTATCACACAGACATGAACTGAGCTATATAAGTGTGAGGGGAAAAATCCTGAGCCTTAAGCATAAGTTTAACAAGTAGGCTTTTACATGAACTCTGTATATTATACTTCTATTTAATCTTTATTATTGGTTTTTAAAATGATTTTATTATTTGCTTATTTATCATGTAAATAAACTGCAATCACAAAAGAAAAACAGGAAATATAAATATATGAAGAAGCAAAAGGAAGTTTATGTATAATTTTACCACTCAAAAATAACTATTATTAATATCTTACCATCTACACACACACACACAAATTATTTACATATCCTAGTTAATTCTTATTTTACCTAAAGAGATACATCAAAGGAAATTGACGCAAAGTTTTAAACTGAACATTATACTGAAAAGCAATGATCACAAGTGAAAATAACATTTCATAGGAAGAACTTTAAATTTTCACGATTATTGTTTACTACATACTTGATTAACCAATAACCTCTTTTCCTCAGGAATATATAAGGGATTTATGACAAAAAATTCCATTCTAATTCAACAAGATTTTACTAAACACCTGCAATGGTCCTAATATTTGGGGAAGCACAAAACAAGTGTTTATGCTTTTGAGACATTATATCTGCAAGGAACACACAACGAATTCAGATACTTGGGCAACATGATTGGTAGGAGAGAAACCTACACATTGAATTTCTGGTTCTAACGAGGTCAATGCTCTTCTTTTCCAAAGACTTCACTGTGAAATAGGATTACTACCTGTCTTCTCCTTTCCTCACAAGAAGAAAGACAGTAGTGTCCATTACACACTTTGTGTTGTCAAGATTTTTTTGAGATTGCTAAAACTCTGCTGGACAGATGGGATACCTGAATTATTCTGCAGACACAGGCTCAGCCAACAAGTCAAGTTTTTAAATCTTAAATGCCTTTTTGATTTGCCAGGAAGGACAATTGATGCAGCCACTTTTAAATTTTACTCTCATTGAAGTACTGTATTTTCTAATTTGCCTTAATATTTCTTTTATATAAATATTGGCTTTATTGTACATGGCAGCCCCTACCTGGAGGGCTTGTGCACTGCTCTTCCCTTTGTCTAGAACTCTCATATGTCTTCCCCCTCACCTATTAAACCCTCTCTTCCTCTTTTCAACCCAAATACCCTCTCCTTAGGGAGGACTTCATGATGCCCACAGGAAGGACTTCGTGATGCCCAGAAGTTTTTCTAACTCTGTATTTTCACAGCCCTGTTTATATCCTCTCACAAACACTCATCTCAGTTATGGCAACGATTTACCAGTGTTTCCCTTACCAGACTGTAAGCTCGAGTTTTTGCTCACAGCTGTATCTACAATGCTCAGCAGAGTGCATAGGACATGCTAGATAATAAATGTTTGTTGAATAAAGTTCCCTAAAACCAAAAATCTGTATGCAGTTCTCTACACAAGGCAGGTGTAGTATATGCTAAATGCCTGGCATTCACTGACTAGACACTTGGGAACTCTACTACATCTTTGCATTAATATATTTTCTCAAGAATCATAAGTAATATATCTTTTCACCCATCCTACATCTAAAGTAAGTAACCCCTCTTTAATAAAAAACATCTTGTTCTAGGGATGCCTGAGTGGCTCAGTCTGTGAAGAGCCTCACTCTTAATTTCAGCTCAGGTCATCATGCTCACTGACAGTATGGAGTCTGCTTGGGGTTCTCTCTCCCTCTCTTTTCTCTTCTTCCCCACACATACACACCCTCTTTCTTTATCAAAACAAACAAACAAATAAATAATAAAAACATCTTGTTCTAAAGATAGCAACACATACAACAGCCTCTGTATACTGCATTATCACCAAATGAGGAGCATAGGGTAAATCTATACTCACTGTCCAGGGCTTATGGAAAGATCTGACTCTGAGTTTAATAGTGACTCATCCTATTCCTGAGAAACAGGAATTCCAAGTCAGCTCACCTTCCCGACATTAAAATAGGAACCCAAAAGTACTGTTAAAAGTTGTGTCATTTATTCACTTGCTTAATTGACACGCTTATTTTTTAAATTTAAATCATCTTGCTTTCCCTGTGGTTTCAGACAAAACTCATTTTAATTAAACAATTACATGTTATTGTCCAAAATTATCTATTTATCATAAACTCTGAGCATCTGATATGGATCAACCACAACCCTGAGTGTTGTCACAATTAAAGAAGTCTAGCCTAAACAGGGGTTGACATTTTATTCACCTCTCTCTCTCTCTAAAACATCAAGAAAGTCCAAGAACTTTGTCCATGAAAACTCTTACTACAATTTCCTATCATCTCTTCTCTCTAGTACTTCACAATTCCCAAGTCTCCCCTTTCTCTCTTCATCCCTACAGACCTCTACCCTGTCCTGCCATCTTGGTTCTCCACCAGCAACTGTATCTCCCACAGCGAGTTCCCGAAAGCTCTCACCTTCCTTCTTAGTAACCCTTGAGCAGTGTGGTTCTTTGCTTAATTGCATTCCTCACAGAAACTGCTCAGATGATTTTTTCTTTCATCAGAGGACAAATGCTGAGAGCAGAAGCCGTAATCTGCATACATTACTATTTTTCACATCCCAATTATGAGCATTCAAAATTCATCTCCTTTGATAAATAATAAGAAGCTCTTAGCATGATCTAATTCTCCAGGGCTATACTTGGCTGTCAATGAAAGATGTAGGAGTGTGTGTGTGTTTGTGTGTGTGTGTGTGTGTGTGTGTGTGTGCACATGTGCATGACAATGAGTCTGTGTGTCCTTGTAGCATATGTCTGTGTGTCTGTGTAGAGTACGTCTCCCAGACACCTATAAATTGGGTACAACTGAGAAAGCATGGAGAGAAAGAGACAATGCCATTAAAGAGAGAGCACAACAATGAGTGAGATTATGAAAATTGAGTCCCTGCAACTTCTCCTTCCAGGTCTCAAGCCATTTTCAGCTATCACCTTTCCACTGCAGTACACTTAGCCATGAATTTTTAGGAAACATAGTGACATCATTTTCAAATTCATATCCTAAGATTGATATGCTTCATTATTCTGAGACATAATGGGAAGTAGTCTTCCTAATCTTTCTCTAATGTCCCTGAATCTACACTCAGCTTGGATCTTCCCAAAGTTCCCATAACTCCTTTCTCACCTATCTGAACAGCAGCCAACACAGACATGCACTGCATATAGAATTATACAGGTTTTTGTGAATATATTCACACACATGGTATTGAACTATACATCATATTCTGTAAATGCTATTTTCATGTCTTACAGATCTTTCCATATCAGAATATATTGGCCTACCTCATTATCCCATAGAATCGTATAGAAAAAACACACATACCATGTCAATTTAACCAATTTTTATTGACAGGCATTTGTGTTGTGATCTTCTTCCTATTAGAAATAAGGCTGTAATACCATCCCTGTTCAGACTCCTGGTTCATAGGTGTGAGTATTTATAGTTAGTGTTTCTCAAATCTGGCTTCACATTAGAATCTTCTGGAGAGCTTTTAGAAATACCGCTGCCCATGCTCCGTAGCCCCTCCATCCACTAGTCCAGTTAAATCAGAATCTGGGGGTGGAACCCAGGGATATTTATAAAATCTCCTTCAACTAACTTTAATGTTCAATTAAGGTTGAGAATCACTACTAATTATGAAGAATTGGAATTGTTGAGTTGAAGGGTCTATACATTTTACATTTTGAACTCATTTTGTAAATGGTTACATTATATACACTTGTAAATTATGTAGTATCATTACTTCTGCTCTAAGTAAAGTTCTCAGGAAATCTGAAAGTATAAACCAAGTACCAGGAAAGGGTCTCTTTCTAATGGGAGCTCCTCCAAAATGTCTATATTAAGTGAGTGTCCACTCCACCCCAAGTCATTACTTTCACAGTACTGGATTTGTTTTCTTTGATTCACAGGCATAACCCAGAGATATTGCTGGCTTGGGTCCAGACCACCAAATTAAAGCAAACATCGCTATAAAGTTAGTCAAATGAATTTTTTGTTTCCTAGTACATATAAAAGTAATGTTTACACAATATTGTAGTTGATTAAGTGTGCAATAGCCTTATGTTTCAAAAAAACAATGTGTATACTTTAATTACAAAATATTTTATTGCTAAAAAATGCTAACTATCCTCTAAGTCTAACTACCTGTGGTTGTTTAGTCAGTGATTAAGCATGTTAGACTCTGAGAAGCACCAGTAAAATCAAGGAGAAATACTGGTTGCTCTCATTTCTCAGACCTAGAATTTCCAAATAGAAAACAGTATTTATTTTATTTTATTTTATTATTTTATTTTATTTTAATGGCAGTATAGTTAACAAAAAACAAATATTTTATCTTAGCCAAAAAGAACCTAAAAACCCACACTATCATACAAGACACAGATTACACACACACACACACACACACACACACACACACATTAGAAGGTGGAATCTGATGAGCCATCTTTAGTAATAAATCTGTCCCTTCTCTGCCATTCTCTTGCATTTTGGTGAACATCTAATGTTATACAGCAATGGTACAGTTAAGCATGAGGAACACTTAGAAGATCTAGGCACAGAGCATATCAGCTGTCACTGAGAACGTGATTCCTCAGCTGTTCCCCTTCTTTCTCCTTATAAGTAAGTCCTATCACATAGTCCTATAAAAAAGAGGGGTCAAGACCGCAATTTTCTTTTGATTCTGATTATCATATTAAACTACTCAGGATCATAGTTGCAGAAAGTCTTTAAATTCTTCTTTCTCTATATAACAAATAACAAATAATACCTAACCAGGTGACATACATTGTGTACAACAGCACTAACCATTTTTATATATTATGAACATGTTTAGATTTTCCTTCTATATTAAACCTGACTAAAACACAAAGATACGTAGGAATGAGACCTCACATGTCTTTTATTTGAAGTTTCAGGGTGAATTCTTACATTTTTAGATTAAAAAATTTTTTTTACATTTTAGGATAGTTCTTAACTTATGGAAAAGTTGAGGGAAGTTCCCATGCACTCCACACCCAGTTTCTCTATTGTTAACATCTTATTTCAGCATGGTACATTTGTCACAATTAACAAACCAATACTGATGTGCTATTATTAGCTAAAGTCCATGCTTTATTCGTATTTCCTTATTTTCCACCTAATGTTCCTCTTTTATTCCATGGTTACATCTAGGATACTACATTACATTGACCCATCATGTTGCCTCAGGCTCCTTTAGTCTGTGAAGTTTTCTCAGCCTTTCCTTGTTTTTGATAATCTTGACAATTATTAAAAGTGCTTGTCAGGAATTTTGTAGAATGTTCCTTAATTTGGAGTTGATTGATGTTCTTCTCTTGATTATACTAGGTTATGGTTTGGGAGAAGAACCTGTCAGACATTACCTCAGCAACACAGTCAAGGTTAGTATCAACAGTAATATCAATACTGACAGCATGCACCCTTGAAAGGATATGAATGACACCTGTGTCTTTGTGAGCACTATTTTTTAAGCAGAAAGTTTTATGCCAACATGTTTTCCTCTGGTCAATAAATAAATCCAAGATATATAATTGGTAACACAAAGGGATTTTGATATATAGTGAAATCAAGACATTTCCCTCTTAATATGAAGTATTCTTATTTCAATTTTTTATTTTTTTATTTGGCTCAGAACATAAAAAGCTCTTTTACAGGTAAGACCATCATAGATTTTAAGGGATTTCCTTTTTTTATTTTTTATTTTTTTTAGATTTTAAGGGACTTTTGCACTTAGGAAAGTATTAAAATGGGCTGTGGGGGTTCCCGGGTGGTTCAGTCAGTTAAGGGTCCAACTGTTGATTTTGGCTCAGGTCCTGATCTCACAGTTGCATTTGTGTGATCGACCCCCGAGTTGGGCTCCATGCTGACAGAAAGGAGCATGCTTGGAATCTCTCTTTTCGTCTCTCTTTCTGTCCCTCCCCTGCTCGCTCACTCTCTCTCTCACACAATAAATAAATAAACTTTAAAAATAAAACAAAATAAAATAGTCTGTGAATTAAAGTAAGAGTTTATCCATCATTCAGTACTTGCAGAAAAACCCTATTTATCCTTTGATAGTCCAAAGGAAAAAAAAATGATGGATACATTTCTGCTATTTAAAATATAGTGTTTCTATTATAAAATATAGCATTCTTTTTAAAATCCTAATCCAATTATTTAAATTTGAGATACACCATATTCTTAGGTAAAATATGTTCAGGTTCTCCTGTCTTGTATATAAGAAACGAGTACCAGCAGCTATTGTAGGTAATGATCGAATGCTTGCGGTGGGTGGGGTAGCAAAGGAAAGAGCTAATAAAATGCTTCCCCTGAACCTATGTGGATAATACAATCAAGTAGATCATGCCTCATCAGGAGATAAGGCGACTGATAACTATGGGTCAGATGTGACTTAAATGAATTATTGCTAATATGAGACTTTAAAACACTCTTAGCTATAATATATGGAGAGGAATAGTGACCTTTCCCAAACTGGGAAATGCTTTTATATCAGACCCCAAAAAATGGCTAATAAAACTGTATCTTTAAACAACAGTATTCAACAATTAGAATATAAATGTGAGTACTTATACATATATACTTGTACATGTTTGTATATACATGTATATGCTCTTATATATCTAATGTACAAATATGCTTTTTTAAAACCCCAACTAACTAGTGGGTTTTTGGGTGTTTGCTGTTGTTGTTGTTTACTAAATAATAACTACTTTTTAATTAAATATTTCACAAGTTAAAACAACAGAAGTGAAGATGGGTGCATTGTTTAATCTTATGCTTCTTAATATGAGAATCTAGCTTCATCAGCTGAGGAACCCTAAGACAGAAAAGGAAAAACTTTCAAGTTACCCACCAAAGCTCACACAGTATTAATAATTAAAGTCCTTTTCTCTCTTTATTTGTATGCCCACTTTGATTAAAAATATACCTTATCTCCATAGTATGGATAAAAAATTTCAGGTGATAAATAATTAGGTTTTATGCCACTTAGGAAGTAAAATGGATTATCTACGCTGACAGTTATTTTATTATTAGAAAAGCTGTTTTGCAAGAAAGTAAATCTTGCTGTCATTCCATCCTGTTAAATTTTTTTCATTATAGAAAGAAAATTAAGTTATAGGAAGTAGTTTTGAATTCTCTTTTCTTTAGTATGTAGTTCATTACAATTAAAAAGAGAGAGGGAGAGAGAGAGAGACGGAGGGAGGCAGAGTTTGTGCTCCCTAGAAGGGAAGGCACTTTAATATTTGATGGGCTCTCCTTGTACGTCTGCTTTTTATTTTTAAACACCACCACCTCTTTGCTGACCAACAATTTCTTGCAAATTATGGCAAGGGGGGAGGAACATGAGCAAAGTAGCTGGGGGAAAGTTAGTGATACTCCCTGCCAAAATTCCAAGTTGAAATCAAATCCTTTGGTAAAGCTTCTTGGGCATAAAAAAAAAAAAAAAGATTTACAACTTCAGAACTGTAATTCTACCAAGCAAAAGTATCAGTCAATCTACTTTACTGTCACCAAAGGATCTGAAGCTGGCTTTGTCATACTTCTTTTTCCTTTATCTATGGAAGTAGGAAAAAAAAGGCAAGAGGAGTTTAAAAAAAATTGATGAAGCCCTGACCCTTTAGATTCCATTTATAGTCTGAGCCTGAATGCCATCCCCCTTGACTAGCGAACCGTCCAATCCAGCCGCATGTGTCAAGATTCTATTAGGCACTAAGTGAAATATATATGCATGCCCTTATACCATTTAACATTCTGGGTCCACCTTCAAGACACTGGGCTGTGGATCAACTGAAGCACCACTTCTCTTCCAAGAATCATTTTGACGGGTTCTTTTGAAGGTGCTCCTTTTTTTTTTTTTTTTTAACCTGTCCTTTTAAACAAAATGGCACCAAAGAAGGAGGTGAAGAAACCTGCTGCCGCCCCAGCCCCTGCCCCGGCCCCTGCGCCTGCACCTGCGCCCGCCCCGGCCAAACCCAAAGAAGAAAAAATTGACCTCTCTGCCATTAAGGTAACTAAAGGGGTGAAATGTTTGGTCACTGAAACATCTTTCAACAGTAAGAAACTCTAGGAACTTGCAAAGGGGTATATTTTTCATTGAGAGAAATGGCGTTACTACACAGACTGGTAGATTTGTGTGAGAGAAAAGAATCTTAATTAAAAATAAATAAACCCTAGAATATAATTTGAGTAAAATTACTATGGATAAGATAGTGCCTATGGAACCTGTATTTTGCTCCAGTTTTTGTTCTCTGGTTTTCTTTTTTCCCTAAATGGTCAAAGTGCAATTTAGGGACAAAGCAGTGTAAAAAGGTGTTTTGCAAATGCTTAAACCAGTGTTTTATTTTGTTCTGTTTCATTTTAAACAAAACCTCTATGGAAACAGGACCCCTTACCATAATGTTACACCAAAAAGACATTTTTAGCCCCGACTTGTTTCCAAAAGTTTTAAAACAGCTGATGACTGACCCAGTTGTCCTGGATGTATTTATTTGACAGCTGCTTCATTTCTTCTGAAAAACAGAAGGTTTTTGCAATTCAAGTTAATTCCCCCTTCAGCCTTGCTTAATAAAATTTGATACAACACCAAATTAAATCTCAGTGAAGACAATTATGCACTCAAGTGTTTCAGTGACTATAACTGTCATCTTGTTTATTTAGATACAGTACTTAATTCAGAATGTGTGAGTTGCTTCTAAATGAAACTAACCCCCCAAATAACATAAAACTTTGTTATATGGCTTTTAGCTTATCTCTTTGAGCTCTTGCATACTGATCTTCAACTAAGGAGAATGTGATTGTTTTCTGTGTTGACACTTTGCTGTGATCAAAGTTTTCAATTGCCGCAAGATTCTCTGCTTTTGGGAAAATGACGCTGCGCATGTGCCTGTTACCTCTCAGTGAAGTGATCCATCAAATGTGCTCCTTCTTCTCATTCACTGGGGCTTGACTGGGCTGAGTGACAGTTTGAAATCTTTATCTAAAGAACTCTGCCTTATATGGAAAACTATTGGGCAAAAGGTCCTATTAGCTGATCTTT
This sequence comes from Proteles cristata cristata, assembly GCA_017311185.1. Taxonomy (NCBI): domain Eukaryota; kingdom Metazoa; phylum Chordata; class Mammalia; order Carnivora; family Hyaenidae; genus Proteles; species Proteles cristata. Next base: position 961,425 of record JAESUZ010002113.1, on the reverse strand, counting down.
TCTCTTAATTAAGCCAAAAGTTCTGTACCTAATAAATCTAAATTTCGCTAATTTAATACTGTCTACTGGCAATGACCAAGCTGACCTATAAACAAACATTTCATTGACTATTTTAGTATAATCATAGATTTTTAAAAAATACTCTTGACATAAATATTGGATTGGATCATCCTCAAATATATGTGATAACACTAAATAAATACATTCATAATTTTTATAGCATTCTGGTTAAACATGAAATTATATGTTCCAAAGTAGGAGCGGATTATCACAAATATTTTATCTTGAGTTTTTAGGTACCTAAAGTCATATCTGAAAAAAGTTGATCAGAGAATCTAATATTGGTTAGGAATTATTCTTACTGAATACCCACTTAGGAGGAGAAATGCATGTCAGATTTTCTGATAAATGGTTTTCTACCTAAAAGACTGTATATAGTTCATTAAGAAGAAACCAAATTTTTCAACTCCAGCAATTCTAGTTAATGTATCTTTATAGTTACACACTGACTACATTATACAATGAACGTGATTACGGCCACTACAAGAATTCCAATCATCTGTTACTATTTGACTATCCACTCCATACTAAGATTAGAGATATGAATCAGTGTCAAAGCTATTCCACTATATTTATTGTGATTTATAAGACAATGTTACCTCTTTGCATCCAGTATTACAAGTATCTGTGGAAGGATGGGAAATATGCCTTCTTAAGAAAAACAGGGGTGCCTGGGTGGCTCAGTTGGTTGAGCGTCCAATTTCATCTCGGGTCATGATCTCACGGTTCGTGGGTTTGAGTCCTGAACTGGGCTCTGTGCTGACAGCTAGCTCAGAGCTCAGAGCCTGGAGCCTGCTTCAGATTCTGTGTCCCCCTCTCTCTCTGACCCTCCCCTGTTCACGCTTTCTCTCTCTCTCTCAGAAATAAATAAAACATTAAAAAAATTTTTAAGAAGAAAAACAAATATCCCACTAATGAATGCAAGCCTTAATTTTCTTCCCTGAAGAAATACAAATAAGTCTAATCGATTGATTAATTGATTAAAAATTTAGTTTGGCAGTAAGAAGCCTTCAAGAAAAGACATCACTTTTTAAAATCCAGAAATTAAACTGATTTGCTTGTCCACAGTCAGCAAAGAAGAGATATTCTTTTGAATCTTGAAGGTTTATCCTTTTATCTATATGTCGAATTCATGCTAGTGTGACTAATGTAACTAGAACAACTAAGCAAAAGAAGAAAATAATCTTAGAGCGTCTCTGCAGTGATGAAGTATGTCCCATCTTCACTAGTTCATTACAGAATGAGAGATGGGATGGGTCCTGATAAGGGATGCAAACCAAACTGGAGCAGTTAAATGAATCTAGAAGAAACAGGAGGAATTTAACCTTCATCTTTCATTCAGAGAGCCTGAGTTATTATTCCTAATAAAGAGAGAGAATAAGAGAAGGACAGGACTGAAACTAACACATTTTTGTAAAGGAATTTAAAGACCTTCAAGGATTTGCATTCATCAATAGGAAACCAGTGCACATTTAAAGGTATTATAGCCAAAGAATGGGTTACATCTTGAGAAGTATATAAAATTTAATTTCATCCCGGTAGGTAACAAGGCTAATTAAAATGTGCATTAAAACATTTCATATTATGATGCTTTTAATCGCTTAATGATGTTTCTAGATATATTACCTCATATAAGTTATAAACTTTTTTCAGGCAGAGAAAATGAACTCTAGAGAAATTAACAGAGCTGTTATATGTGTTCATTAACTTTCTGAAAACTCAATAAAGAACAAAACTTAATTGGATTTTAAACTTTCTTTCATAAATCATATAATATTAGAAACCCAGCTGTCCTTTAGTCTTTGAGTAATGCTAAAGTTTAACTATCTCTGTGTAGTATTATAGGCATGACAACAGTAATATTTAATTCTTCACTACTATTCCCAGCTAGTACCTGTTCCACTTTATAGTATACCATCTTTAATAGCTATATATTTAACTCCCCATAAACTCTGAACAATCTTTAATATTGTTAATTAGTTTTATCAGTTTCTTTAATATGCTTTCCAACCTGATTTCCTAGTTTGTTGGTTATTTACAACACTTGTTCAGTTGTTCTGACATAAAATCTCTGCTATTCACTGAGGGAGCACTTACCTGATGTCTTATGACTGTGGATTTTCCAAGAGTATCCTTTTCAAAAACACAAAGACTGCTGATGTTTGAACATTAAAGTTACTGTCCTGGACGGTTCTAAACACTTTGCTTTCAGAGACCTGACACTTCCAGCAACAATACCAAACTAAAGAACACTGCCTGACAGAATCTCAAGTGTAGGAATTAAAACCCACCATGAGTATAGTTGCAGGCGCAAACACAGGAATTAACACCTGCTGCCCAACAGTTCAGCCAAGTGTTGAAATAATGAAAAGAAAATAAGTAATGGGATGACTATGTGCCTAGATTTTAAAAGATCAACATGTAAGTAAATTTTTTGCACGGTGCATGCCTCAGCTGATATTTCAGGATTACTATGAGGAGATAAGGCTTTGTATGATGTCTTTCCTTGTACTGTTTAAGTTTTAATTCTCACTGTTTTCACTGTAATTCAATCAGGTCATCTCTGACTAGATGCTGCAGGCGGTATTTACAAAGAGTGGTAAAGGTACAGAATGCATTGACAGAAACTCACCAAATAATAAATCTCAATGATTCACCACACACTTGGGGAGATTTAAACTTTCAATTTAATGGGTAATGTGGAATATAGCATTCCCAAGAAATACATCTATTTACTGCTGGGTATTTAGTGGAGGCAAATATTATATATAAACTGCAATTCCTGACTGGCTCTGGTCCAGGTATAGGACTTTTTGTGTTAATCTACAAATTCATTTTTTCTCAGCTCTAACAAGGCTAATACAAACCAAGTCCCACTTTGAAGAACTGTTGAGAAAATCAATTGAGGTCATGGCCCATGAAAGGCTTTGAAAATTACAAAGTTCTTTGTAATATAATAATAAATATTCATTGTGAATTAACTATTAGCTTATTTAATCCTCAAAACATTATACTGAGGTTGGGTTTTAGCCTCATTTTACAAGAAAAGAAATCGAGTCTAATGAGGTTCAGTGCTATGTCCATGATCAAATACCTAGTAGGTGATGGAGCTAGGATTTAAGCTTGTAGGCCAAGTCCAGAGTCAACTTTGGTAATCGTATCCCGAGCTACCTCCTGTTTATAAAGAGTAAGTTGCTGTTAAGAATGTGTGAAGAACACTTTTTTTATTCTTAAAGGTATGAGGTAGAGTGGATCTCATATTGCCCTGCACAGTCATGTGTAGCCAGAGGAGGGGGAATAGACACACGTCAGAGTAAGTTCACCTAGACTTTTGACCTTGGCAGTTCACTACTCTTCGGTTCTCCACAGATCTCCCCTATCTTAGCACTTGTTACTGACAGGTTGGGTGCTCTCTTTTACAGATGGAAGGTGGGAATATTAGAAAGACTCCTAGTCACTTTGATCCAGTTTCCTATAAAAAGTTATAAGTGGAACATAGATATTTTTAAAAATGTTGTTGTGTGAGTAGATTAATAGTTGTCAGGGATGGAGCTAGGGGTGGCGTAAATGTGTGAATATGATAAAGGGTACAAAATTCCAGTTATAAGATGAATAAGTTCTAGGGGGGCCTGGGTGGCTCAAACAGTTGAGCGTCTGACTTTGGCTCAAGTCATGATCTCATGGATTGTGGGTCTGAGCCCTGCATCAGGCTCTGTCCTAACAGCTCAGAGCCCAGAGTCTGCTTCAAATTTTGTGTCTCCCTCTCTCTCTGCCCCTCCCCCTTCTGTCTCTCAAAAATGAAATAAATATTAAAAATCATTTTAAAAATGTTTAAAGATGAATAAGTTCTGGGATCTAATATACAGCAGTTGACTACAGTTAATAATATAATATTGTAGGGGCGCCTGGGTGGCTTAGTCGGTTAAGCGTCCGACTTTCGCTTAGGTCATTATCTCGCGGTTCGTGGGTTCGAGCCCCGCGTCGGGCTCTGTGCTGACTGCCAGCTCAGAGCCTGGAGCCTCTTTCAGTCTGTGACTCCCTCTCTCTCTGACCCTCCCCTGCTCACACTGTCTCTCTCTCTCTCCTAGAAATAAATAAAAACATTAAAAATAATAATAATAATATAATATTGTAGGGGCGCCTGGGTGTCTTAGTCGGTTAAGCGTCCGACTTTCGCTTAGGTCATGATCTCGCGGTTCGTGGGTTCGAGCCCCGCGTCGGGATCTGTGCTGACTGCCAGCTCAGAGCCTGGAGCTTCTTTCAGTCTGTGACTCCCCCTCTCTCTGACCCTCCCATGCTCACGCTGTCTCACTCTGTCTCCTAGAAATAAATAAAACATTTAAAAAATAATAATAATAATAATATAATATTGTATACCTGAAAGGTACTAAGAGAGTAGATCTTAAAGGTTCTTACCACACACATAAAAAATTGTTTTTAATTTTAAAAAACTATGAAATTGATGTATCAACTAATTTTATTATGGTAATCATTTTACAATATCAAAATAATCACATATCAAACCATGTTGTATACCTTACTTAAACTTACATGATGCTATGTCAGGTTTATCTCAATAAAGCCAGAAAAAATAAACTATACCAAAGAATTTTTTTAAAATGCTCTTAAATGTAATGAAACAGATTGAATTTTAAAATAATTTTGGTATTGATTCATTAAATATAAACATATATCAAAACTGACCTCCAAATTTTGCCATCAGGCTAATATTCTGAGAAAAGTATGGAATCTCCATTTTGCTTACAAATAGATAACATGATTTTAACTGGGAAGAAATTTCAACCATATATCTTTTGGAATGATATGTAGAAATATAATACCACGTGTACAATGATTAAATCTTAACCTTAACCAGCTTGAGAAAAAGAACTAGGAAAAGAACACATATAGTCAATTTCTGACTAGAAGGAATGGGTGAAAACATTTATAAGTTGTCTCTAAGTTTTCTTTATGTAATTGTAAGAGTTTGTCTTTTTTTACCTTGACCTTTCAATAAAGCGAATTAATTTTGAATGCAACTATAATGAAACAAGTTGCAATATCAATCCATTTGCGCATGAATATAACCTCAGGAGCAAATAAAAAATTATTTGAGATTACCACTAGATACTATATCAGGTTTCCACTTTTAAACATCTACAATGCACAAGAGAACAGGTGGAATGGAGTGAGAAAACACTAAAGGGCATTCTGTAATTCTCCAAAATTATATTTTCAATTATATGTAACTGGATAATGTCTTTGTGAAGTGAAATGCAGTTAACAAAAAGATATGTTCACCAATTAATAGTGAATAGCATTTTTAATTTTAAAGATAATGAAATCTTTGCAAGACAAGGAGACCACAAAGTGACAGTGCCAAATTTAGACTCTTGACATTTTAATGTTGCAAATGAACCCCCTGGCAAGTTGTCTTTAGAAGTCGTTCCATAATTACCCAGCATTAAGAACCATCTGACTCATGGAAATTATGGAAAGGATTATATTTAGTCTGCTGATACTACACTTTCTTCTGCTTCTCCTCATCCTGAAATACTTTTTGTATGAAAATGAGATCTATAGTTTATTTCTACATCAACTTCTACAATTTGTTTCTCACTCTGAGTCAGAATTTGGAGGGCAAAAGTTGCAATATACAAGTTGTAGTAGCTTCAATTGTATTAGCTAAAAATTCAAACTATATGGATGACAGATCCTTACTATTCTGGTCATAAGTTAATAATAATGAATTGAAGCCAGAGGAAAAAAAAGTATTATCTTAACGATAAAACCACAGCTCCTCAACTTAATAGTCTTCCTTCTACTGTGGCAGTGAAGTCTTGGTACATAGCACGTGCCTAATGGTTCAACATCTCCTGTTTCTAAAGCATCTGACTCACTTGAACACAGTGTTATGAAATTATAGTTTAACTCATCTTTATGTAAATTACTTCAAAATAATGTTACTTAGTGAGTTGTTAAGCAACAAGCCCTTTTCTATTAAAAACGTGAGTTGAGGTAGATTCTACTAACAAACATGTGGAAAATTCATACCATCACAGAACATAGCAAGCCTAGTAATCACACAGAGGAAGCTGTGACCCAGATGAGTTATTTAATCAAAAGACACATGCTTTATTATAACAGAACAAAATTCTGAAATCATCAGTCCCTGTCTAGTTCCATTCCCACTGTATCAAAAGATCTGAAATCTCTAAAATGGTGGGGCGCCTGGGTGGCTTAGTCGGTTAAACATCCAACTTTGGCTCAGGTCATGATCTCATGGTTCGTGGGTTCAAGCCCCGTGTCAGGCTCTGTGCTGACAGCTAGCTCAGAGCCTGGAGCCTGCTTCGGATCCTGTATCACCCTCTGTCTCTGACCCTCCCCTGCTCACATTGCCTTTCTCTCTCTCTCTCTCTCTCTCTCTCTCTCAGAAATAAAAAAACATTAAAATGAAATCTCTAAAATGGTAATGCCAATATTCATAAAACCCTGTAGTCACAAAAAGAACTTTTATTCCAGATAAATAGGAAAAAGCAGATACTCTAAATTTCTTAAAACATACACACCGAGAATTTTCCGAATGCTCACATTTTTTAAATAAAAAGAGGAAGGAAGAAACAAAAACATGACTTGGATTTTTAATAAATTGCATACAAACAAATGTACAAAGTAGAGAAGGTACAACCCTTAAGAAATCTTAAATTTATCAATTATTAACCATAGGTAAGCTGAAGAAGTATAGACTTAGGCCACACATTTTAATTTTTATTAAAATTCACTTGGGCTTCTCATTAATTCTTGCAGGTCTGAATTGTGCTATCTTGATAATTCAGCCTTTGCTCCAATGTGACTGAATTCACTTGACAAGTCCACACTTTCTGAGCATAGAATTACTCATTTTTCCTTCTGTTCAGATCAATGTATCCAATACAGCCATCTACTCTCTCTTATAGTAGAGAGCCTGGGCTGTTATTGTAATCTCATTGTTCTAATTTATCTTTTTTATATCATAGTATAGTCACCAGCTAAAGTATATCCTTTGTTGAGGTAAAATAAAAAATGCAATGAAAAATATGCATCTCTTTTCAATCAAATGAGTTACTCTGAGGCACAAAACAGTGTTTCTGTTGGCTTTTTACGGTGATTCGTGGTAACTCTGTGAGATTAGAATGAAAATTAATAATCTAAGTTTTTCTTAGGTTTTACATACATCCTAGGTCTTTCAATGCTTCTCTGCTAGGCATTAAATCCGAGAACATGCAGCAATGCTTTCTTGCTTGAAAACTGGCCCTGCTTAGATTAACTTCTTTACTTACTAGTCATTAGTCTCATTATGTCTTGCAGGGAAGATGAAGGTTGGTTAAAGACTATAGTCTATGTCCCTTCCTAGGGCATTTTCTCTCAGTATTCATCATCACGGATCTCCCAGATCATCCTTAATTATAGCTCTTTTTGATATACTACAGCTTAACATACAACAATTTCAGAGCCTGTTTGATTAAATTCATTTAATATTTTCCCTATAAATTAATTCCCTCTGTATACCAGAAGCTTTATCTTGTCTTTAATCAGTTAATCAAACATCATGATTATTAATTGAAAAATGTTTTTCAAGGTGAGAAAACATCTGTGAGCATTGCGATAAAAATCCTTTTCACTACCAATCCCTTGTAAGCTACTACTTACTTAAATCCAGTACTAAAGAGCACAAGAGTCACAAAAATGTGGACTATAGCTATTGTACTAATAATTTAATATAGGTACGTAGGCTAAGATGGAAAAGCAAAGATCGAGGGTTGGCAAATTAGAATTCCTAAACATAAACATTTATATAAAATCTAAGAAAAAGGCTCTGAAAATATAAAGGTGCATACATCAATAATTCAAAATGAGCATACCTAGTGTATGCTTGGCAGTGCTAGGTGTTGGACCTGTACCCGGAAGAAGAATATATGCACCTTCTATAGCAAGTTAGCCCTTTGAAGGAGATGATGAAGTCTCTTGCCTCACAGAATACAATATTCTAGAGGAGAAGCTCATGTTGAAGCCAGAACTTACTATACATATGCTCTAATGATTTTAATTTATTGAAAATCTGTTCAACAACTAATATAGACAAGGTATTTTATAGGGCTATGGGTAATAAGTTATAAGAATAAGACAGGGGAAGCGCTCTAGGAGGAAAAAATTGGGGTGGGGCCATGCCCAGTTTGCATCATGGACAGAGGTAAATGGCTTTCAGTAATGGCCTGCACTTACCAGAAGTTTGCAACCAAGAAGTTAAATGTCTTTCAGTTGGAAGAAAGGAGCTAAGTAAATAGAGAAAATAGGTTCTTTTAAGAGGAGATTTTATCAGGGCTTTGAAGAATAGTTAATTTCTAAGAAACAGAGATGAGAGGGGAGCATTCCAGATAGAATTCACTTAAATCTAATTTTTAAAACAAACCAAATGATGACAAAGCAAATGGAGGCCAAAATCAGCTGACAGTTTGTATTTACATCATGCCTTTATTCAAAGAGCTGATTCCATCATTCCAACACCAAGAAAGAGATGCAAAGAAAACTTTTCATCATTTGTAGAAGTGTACCAGAGAATAAGTAACATTCCCCATTTATCCTATAACCACAGCATTCAGGTCTTTTAACTTTTAAACTATAGTTTATTCTCTAGGCTAGAATACACTGTCACCTTTTCTACTGTTATCAATAGCTTGCTTAAATGTTTACTTCGATTCTCAACAGGTACAGAAAAATCCAAACTCTCATCTTCTATGTAGTAAAATTATACAGAGAAAGTAGAGTGAAATTGACAGTCACTTGCCACTTCTTTTCAATAATAGTAAACCTTTACATAATATTCAAGTGGTTAGGAATAGTGTAATCATAGTATAAATACAACTTTTAAAATTTTTCTCCAGTTTACTCCACACGTTTTATACAAATTGACCATATTTTATATGTATTCAAGGACACATATTTCTACTCAAAAAAAAAAACATGAAAATGAGCATTATGTAGGGCAAATGATAGGCATTCTGTAGTGCAACCTTGATGGATTTCTTTTGTATTATTTGTAGTTTTTAGTTCCACTAAACATATTCACTAGTTCTCAATGTTAACCATCGGGCAATTTAAATTTAATGACATAATACATAAATATAATTACAAGACTAAAGACTAAAAAGAACACAGAGAAATATGGTCTGCTTTCATGGGTTTAATTTAGGCATCAAAACCCATGAGACTCCAAATTACACACTTATCAAAGGTTAGAAATTTCCACTTTTGTCCCACCCTTCCATTTCCCCTAATGATTCAAAGCATCTAAGTTTTTCTATTAAATCTCATTTCTCATAAATTATCAAACTGTCTATTTATTAAAATATGTTTTCTTGGGTACTAATATTTTTTAAATTATGTTTTTAGTCCTCACTCTGGGACTTAATACCCTATGAAATTTGTTTCAATACTTGTAAACTTAGGCAAAAAGCGATATGCATTTAAATGTTGATTTCTTCCTAAATGTCTTGCAAGAAAGTCACAGAGTATTCTTCTGTCTAGAAAACCAAGATTTCATGGTTTTTGTGACCATTCCCTTAAAAATGGTTTCTGAGACAACACTTGAATCAAAATTTATCTCCAACATTCTTTACACGTATGAGCTGCTTTAGGTATGTAGAAAAATGATAAACATGTTGTCTGAACGTTAGTGGACATTCTAAGACTGATCTTTCCTGAGTACCACTTTTCACAGTATCATTCTATGAACGGAGTTCCTTCATATTCTCAGGTAAGTTGCCATGAAAACCCATTACCAGCCAATCCCTTAGTGCCAACTTCAAAACCCTAACATGCCATCTAGCACTCCGAAGCCCCCGCTTTGGGTCTTTCTGGTTCTCAGTCTGGAGACTGAGGATGGAGGAAAATACCAACTTTACTATAAGAAAACTAAGAAAGAATGGTGAAAATGGAGCTTTGAACCATCTTGGCTTAGATAAACTCTCTACATCTGAGAACACAACTTGCAAAAGAGTGGTCTTTAATTAGAGATTTCAAGAACTGACCACATCCTTACTTGGGTGAACCCTAAAATACAAGAAGAACATGTATGGTCTTTTCAAGCCCTCTGAACTTTACCACTAGGGACAGAGCTCAGTAGGCTGTTCCTGCTATAGTAATTGCCATTTGAAACCCCAACCCAGTCCCATCCAATAAATTCCATTAAACATCAAAACTTGCTGACTCAAAGTTTGCAAAGTCCATAATTCACCTAGAGAAGGGGTCAGCTTGAGTGTTCAAGAAATTTTAAGCTCCTCTGCCACTGAACAAGTAAGAAGCCTCTTAAAGGAAGAGGCTCTAAGAGAACATCTCGGGGTTAAAGACCATAAAAGTACTGACAGGCTTCATCTCACTATGGCTGCCCACTCCTAGGTCTGGTTTCCTAAAAATAGCCTTCAGGGTGCAGAGCCCTCCTTCCCTTTGCCCTAAGAAAGCTAAAGAACTCTCCAAAGGGAGTGGCCACTTCTCTCTGAAACCTGATACTAACTGTGAGGTCACAGCTTCCCCAGAAATAAAAGGCAGCCTCAGCAAGGAGGCCCCACTCAGGGACTGGAGCGGCCCTCAACTCACTCTTCAGCTTTGCCGCTGTTCCTCAGCCCAGGAGCTCTGCCATGGTGGGTCCTGTGAGAAAACTCTTTGTCCTTTATAGGAGGATAGCGTTGTCAATATGACCGTATTGAGTAGTAAGGCAGACAAGGAACAGAACTAAGGAGAGAACATATTCAGTATAAGTCTGTAGAATCTACTTTTGCTTTTTATTGAGGTGGGGTGAGGATAGAAGAGATTAATTCAAGCTGTTATGCTAACTGAAAAAGTACATCTTACACCCCAAAGAAGTACTTTATGCTTCACTAACTTTTGTTATATGACCTAAGGTTTATTATATCTACACATGGGGGAGGGGAAACTGCTACTGTAGCAAAATATTATACTTTTAAAAACAGTCTGATGAAGACAGCTAAAATAAGTAAGCTATTTCTGATACATCGGACTCATGGTCAAGCAAAAACCTACTACTTAAATAGAAGAAAGACTTAAGGTAATCTTTTTAAATGAAGTATATCTGTATTTCTTAATTCAACATATCTGTATTAGACAGATCTTAAATACATCACAGACTATTATGTTATTCCAGGAAGTATTTGATTTCGAATTTGTTAAATCATTGATTCATTGATTAAGATGCAGAGAGCTGTTCCCTAACTATCCTTTGCAATAGCTTATTTTTCCTAGATTCCAAAGTATCTTAAGGCCACCTTCTTATGCTATGACACCTACATGTCTTCCTAAAAATCTCAGAACAGAGAGCACTCATCCTTCTGTCAATGCATTTGAAAGAGTACTAGTTGTTTCTTTCTTTCTCCCTCTCTTTCACCACTGCAGTCCTTCAGCGCTGACCAGATTGCTGGTAAGTGAACTGAGCTTCTCTACTCCATGTAGGCAGAGCACTGCCTGGTTTCTGAAATATCCCTTATCTCTAAGGCATGTTACTGTGTGGCTCAACCTGTTAGTGTCCAAGCTATGCCTGAACTCTGACAAGTAGGCTTCTTTTTGGAGCCCACTTTGAAGATTACTCAGGGAATAAGCTTGGACACACTTAAAAATCAGGACATTTTTGTTTGGTTAAAATATTCTTTGTGGTTAATTTCTTTCTAACAGATCGAGTTCTCTAAGGAACAGCAGGATGGTAAGTTTAAAAGATACAGTTGTTAATACGTGCACACTCATAAAGATGGCATGTGAGAAAACTGACTCCCCTGAGATGAGATTACCTCTTCCTAATTATTCCCACTGGTGTAGCCACTCTAAATAGAAGTGTTCTCAATCACTCTAAATAGAAGTTTTCTCAGTTTGAACCCTTTGTTTATAATCAGTAATCAAAGGTTTAAGCAAACAAAAGATAGACACCATATAATATGTCTTTGCAATCACTGTTCTAAGTAAAACCATTTTGATAGAGTAGCCAATACCATAGCTAAACCCCAAAAAAGTTGTAGATTTTGAATGTCTAATCTGTTCACCAAATTCCTAAAGAAAGATTTGACAGGACTCAATTGTTCAGTTTAGAAAATAATATTGATTGCCAACCTGCCCAATTACTAAACCTACATAATTTCAATGGGCATCACAATGAGTTGAGAGAAACAAGTGAAGTGAATATAGAATAAAAGTGATTTCAGAGACAAAAAAAGGAGTAGTTTATCATAAAACTATGCAAGGAACATTAGACATCTCCTGGTCGGTCTTTAGAGATACAAGATGGGCTCTCAGAGAGCTGATAGGACTTGCTCAATGACGCAAAGTATTAGTAACAGTCTCAAAATCTGGTATCGGTTTAAGCTAATTAGAAATTTCCTCCATAAAAACAGTTACTAACTAGAAGATTTGAAATTCTTGAGATTCAGGAGAAGCTGTGTACTTTCCCTAATATTTCGATGTTTTCTCCTTCAGGTCTTTGGATCCAAGAGATCCCATTCCCCACAGGGTTTGTTTTTTCACTAGAAGCATAGTGGGGGGTGTTTTATGGAGTGAAAGTGTCACAAGTTCAAACAAACTGAGACAGAAATTACATATAAAGAAGGGAGGGGGGAAACTGGGTTATATGACAGCATATATAAATAATTATAATTAGAGGTGTTTAATAAGAACCTCTTCAAATACTTGGTTCTCTACTTAAGAAATTCCACATTTTTTAATCTGTTTCAGTGTCTAGAATATTCCATATCTGGACACCAATTAAGAAAAAAAAAGGATATTCCCTGTAGTAAAAAATCACATGTCTCTACATCATGGTTGACAGTCTCATGTCGACAGATCAGGTGATTCGATGACTTAGAACTCAAGAGCATCAGAAATTATACTACAAAGGACCATTTTTTTCTTATTGAAAAAATGGTAATTCTACTATACTCTGTCTGGCTTTTAATGCATTTTTAATGAATGATGCTGCTACATTATCAGCTACTTTATCCTAGTCCTCCCAAATATCCAATTTACAGTGTCACTTTGATGGCCAAGCCATGGTGGGACTAAGCAACGGAAGACTTACTGTTGGACAGAAGGACAGAAGGACTTACTATTGTTGACCATTAAACCTACAACTACAGATAAGAAATAGGTTTTAGATATAAAGGTTCAGGAAGTATTGGTGTGGTGGACTGGTTTTCTCCTTGTGCCAGGAAAGCAAATGTAAGCACTTAAAATTTAAATGGAAATAACGATGATTTCAGAAATGATTGAAAACTTCCTTGGTTTCCTTCCTTGTTCTTTGATGGAAGAGTTTTGGTCATACCTGCTCCATTTGAATGTATCACAGGTTGGAAGGAAAGGGGAAAAGAAGCGGAAACGATTGCATCCTAAAAGGTCTAAGTTCTGTGCTGTCCAGTGGAGTTGCCACTTAGCCACATGTGGCCATTTAAACCTTAATTTTAGTTAACTAAAACTAAATACATTGAATCATCTATTATTTTCTCAGTTGCTCATATTTTATTGCTTAGGTGCCACCGGGGGCTTTTGGGGCAGCCCAGATATAGAACATTTTGATTGCCATAAAAAGGTTTCTAGTGTCGGTCTAGACCAGAGGCTGTTACATTTTTTCTTAAAGCGTCAAATTGTCAATATGTTAGGCTTTACTGGGAGTATGGTCTCTGTGAAAACAACCCCACTCCATTGCTGAGGTTTAAAAATAGCCATAAACAATACATAAATGAATGGACTACATTCCAATCAAACTTTATTTAAAAAAAAAAAAAAAAAAAACAGGTGGCCAGCCCCTAGGTAGCAGTTTGCTAATCCATATTCCAGACTCTTCAAGAGAATAAATCTTAAAAATCTGGGGTAGGAAGAGCAATATCCATCTGTCCTTGGCATTTAAATCAACAAAGGGTTAATGTAAGAGAGATTCTATTACAGCCCATAAAATCCTATTTCTATATCAGCATCTAACCAGGGTAATAGTGAGCCCTGTGAGCAATCTGTGTGTGAAAGCATGGAGCCAGTAACAAGAATAGTTCAGTTTCACATGTCCCTTAGAAAGATGAAAAATATTATTTAAATAATGATCCCACTGTGCCTGCAGCGTACTTTTTAGGTTAAGGGAATGGTCTGATATAATCACATTGCATAGCATCTGAAGGGGAAATTTTAGCAAAGAATGGAGACACAATCTATAGTTGATAGTGAGTATGTCTGGCACAACCTTACATCAGGGGATGGAGGGATGATAAAAAAGGGTATTTTGCTGAGTAATCAATCTAAATGGCACCTTTTGATCTAAGGCCACCAATGGTTTAAAAACACTGCTTTCAGCTCTACCAGCTCATCAAAATATGGTTGTTTTGAGTGTTGCTGGGATTAATTCCAACAAGTTGCCATCAGTACTGCTGGGTTCTCCAGAAAGTTTAATTTAGTTAAATTTAGAAGTTTCAGTTAAAATGTCATTTCTGGCACCTCAATCCATAGTAGTACCCTTTTCTATCTTTTTGGTATATACTTCTAAATTCTTTGTTAACATAATCTTGAAAGGCAAAAACAATTCGATCAACATAAAATGACAAAATTTAGGAAAAATTAGCAAGAGTGAGTGGGATAAAAATAGATAACACTTTAAAAATATGTACTTACACACACACATAGAAGTTCAAATAAAACTAGAAAAATATGAACAAAATTGATGGACTCTATCAATGTAAATATTCTGTTTGTGACAATATTACCATAATTTTGCAAAAGGTTACTATTAAGGAAAACTAGATAGAGTTTCTGTCTGTATATTTTTTCTTAAAACTACATGTGAATTTACAATTATCTGCATAAATTTTAATTTAAAAAATGTGTTCTTAAATTCTAAAGCCAATATAGCAACATGCTGTCATACGTATTATCTGAAAAAGAGTAAAGTTTAAACAGATTATGATGGTGATAGTTCTAAACAAATATTTCTCCTTTTGAATAGATTACACTGGGAGCCCATTAAAGTCATACACTATAGTGGTTAAATGACACTATCGAACTTAGAGATCTGTTTCACCTTTCTAATTTTCTTTCCTGAGAAATAAAATTGCTCCAGAAGATAACTAGTCAAGGAGAGAGTCTAAGAAATTTGTGCCTCAAGAGGAGGTTTTTCTAAATAATTTGGGAAATCTGGGATAACCTCTTGTACCACAACCCTGACCGAAAAGTTGTTTTCTTGAAATTTTATTAACTTTCTCAATTATGAGGAGTTCTTAAGGTTTCTCAAGACCTCAGAATTTCTTAATCCAGGTATGCTTCTCAGGCAGATGAAGGAAATATGAATAAATATGACAAGGAGCTTCAATGTCCATATCTGATTAATAATAATATATGATTTGAAGCTGGAAATGCTGCTTTAAAATAGTCTCCAAAAGAAGTGTCAAAAAGGATTGTCAATGACTGTTTGAGCTAAGAAAAGGGAGAGTCCAAAGATAAGATAACAATAAGTGGTTGCAAAAGGTGAAACACAGAGGACCCTGAACTGGATCCTTGATGAAATTAGGGGTAATTATAGGTCTAAGGGAAAAATGTAGCCTAACGCTTCGTGCTTCTTGCAGAATTCAAGGAGGCGTTTCTCCTGTTTGACAGAACAGGAGATTCTAAGATCACCTTAAGCCAGGTCGGTGATGTCCTTCGGGCTCTGGGCACAAATCCTACCAATGCAGAAGTCAAGAAGGTTCTGGGAAACCCCAGCAATGAAGGTAACCATGTTTTCCCAAGAAGTTGGGAAAGCAAGATCATGCAGGCGAGCACAAGCGCGCACGCGCACACACACACGCACACACACACACACGCACACACACACGCACACACACTCACACATACCACAAGGGGTGGGGGAAGAGAGAGAGAAAGGGAAATTTATTGAGAAATAAGATCCATAGAATAGAGCTTAACTTGTTCTTGATGGTAAGTGTCCTTCTTGCCTGTCTAGAATCTCAGTTTTTTCCTCATAAAATAAGTAAACCTCCCTTTGAGAATTTGCAAGCATGATAAAATTTCATGCCAACGAAAAGAAATAAAATCTAATGTTAACATTGTCATCATCAATAAATAAAATATTAAAAAAAAAAACACTAAACATTGTCATCATCATCATTCCATCTAATGCCATAATTTAAAGGTTAATGAATAAAATCATATCCAAATCTGCACATTTTTTCCAAACCTTCAAAGGCAAAAATATATTTTATGTGGCCCAAACACAATGTATTTTGTGAACAACTCAGTAAATTACAATGGCACACTTCTAGAGAAGATCTACTCTGATAAAAGCTGTGGAAATAAAATCACAATGCTGTCAAGAGGTTGAAAATGCCTGCTGACTTTGCCCAGTGCTCAGTCTTTTGATGTCCTACTTCTGTGGCCATCTTAAAAGAAACTCAGCTCTCCTAACTAAGAATAGATAGAATGTCATCTTAATGAGAGTATTTTCTATTTCCAAAGAATCACAAGAGGGCTTAAAAATGGAAGCCAAAACATACATTCAGTCCCCCAGAGTAAATCCTGGGACAAAAGACAGTAGATATTTAAGTGGCAAAATTGTATAAGTCATTTGCTTGATATGGTAACCCAGTTATTAGTCTGGAACAAAAATATGTTTTTTAATTCCAAAGGCCCATGGCATAGTGTAATAGTCTATTGGAGAATACCACCCTGAACAAAAATG
The DNA here is from genome assembly GCA_017311185.1 of Proteles cristata cristata. NCBI lineage: Eukaryota > Metazoa > Chordata > Mammalia > Carnivora > Hyaenidae > Proteles > Proteles cristata. The sequence goes on along the minus strand of JAESUZ010002113.1, from coordinate 944,621 downwards.
ATGAGAAAAAACTGAATTTTTTTCAAGTAGATATTTGAGCTGTTTATCTTTGCCATGAGTGTTAAAAAAAAAAAAAAATAGGAGGGGAGAACAAGTAATCCCATTTTCCCCTTGATAACTGAAGACTGTTTTCTTCTTTTACCAAAGTGGGGGAAGTGGAGCTTGAATTCATGCAAACGGACTTCTAAATCCTCTACTGGAATTTTTCTCAAACTTCATTTCCTTTAGAGGAAAGTGTCTATGTAAATCATGCAAAAGGTAGTTGAAAACTTGAGATAAAGTGAGAAAATGATAAGCCAAATCTTATTTTGTAAATGCCATTTTGTAATTTACCAAACATCTATCTTTAATAGAATTATTAGGTAAATGTTTACTTATTCAACACTCAAATGTGATCTTTTCAATATTATTCAATTTCCATTCTATGAAAATAGAAGTAATTTTGACTTTAGCATTACAAACTTTATTAATTCACCTACATATGGATAGTCTGTTTTACACTTTTGTTGTGAATGCAATTTACCTTGTTAGAAGACACCAAAGAAAGTCTTACCATCCCCAAGCCTCTAAACTGCAAAGAAGTCAGGAAGTCACAAGGTATTTGACATACATACTCTCCTCATAGGCTCCTTTTTTATTAAAATCTAAAGAAGTTTAAAGCTCTATAAAAGTTCAGGGCAAGAGGGGTGCATATTAAAGTTCAATTAAGTTTTACTATATTTATATGCAAATGAGTTTGTTGTATATTTTTACACTGCTTCTTTAGTATTTGTAGAAAATAATAAGTTGACAATATTAATAAAAAGTAGTTAACACTTACTCAGCACTCAATTTGTCCCAGGTATTGTAATAAATTCCACATGTGTTATCTCATTTAGCACTCAAACTAACACTATGAGGAATCTCTATTTTACAGATGAAAGAGTTGAGGTACATAAAGGTTGAGAATGTTGCCCATGATCACTCAATTATGAATGGTGGGTTGGTGGTAAAAACTTAAGCACTAGGATTCCAGAGCTCAAGCTATTATTTATTACCAATTTTTTGTCATCAGCCATTTACTAACTGAAATGTAAGCTATATGAAGATATTTTAGATCAGCTGGAATGAACTTTTCAAGTTTAATTTGTGATTCAGAGATGACATTTTATAGTAACTAATAACTCTCCACATTGTGATTTCTTCCAGAGATGAATGCCAAGAAAATAGAGTTTGAACAATTTCTGCCCATGATGCAAGCTATTTCCAACAACAAGGACCAGGGCACATATGAAGACTTTGTTGAGGGCCTGCGTGTCTTTGACAAGGAAGGCAATGGCACAGTCATGGGTGCTGAACTCCGTCATGTTCTAGCCACATTGGGTAAGGAAAATTTATTTCAGTCAGCTTCATAGGACAGGATATATAGAAAGGAGCATGACTTAGGGGAGTCAAGTTATTACAAAATAGGTAGGGGAAGAAAGCTACAGGTAAAAAAGAATAGTCAAAAATTAATGACCATTTCCAATGACCTCAGTGTCAACAAGATTGTTTTGGGAAAATGGTAACTTAAGTTACTAGTAATAAGTAAAGCCAAGTATTCTAATCCATATAGGATAGAGGTTGGATGATCAGATATAATTAGTATTTAATTCATTCATTTAAACACAATTCATTAACAATGGATTAAGTGTCAGAAGAACAGGATGGGCTTGATTTCTATCCTCTAAGAGCTTAATCATAGGCCTAAGGAACCCCAAACTGATCTCTTACAGTGAAATTTAAAAATGTCCTCTGAGCTTCTTTCTGAACAAAGACTTTTCTTTCATCAGGTGAAAAAATGAAAGAGGAAGAAGTGGAAGCCTTGATGGCAGGTCAAGAAGACTCCAATGGCTGCATCAACTACGAAGGTACAATCTCATGTGCTTTGGTATTTACAGAACTCTTAACTGATTGGTTTGTTGATGGACTCCTTCCAAGCTTAAAGTAACTTCATTTCTGCCTTCTTTACTGAACACACACATGTTATTTATTATCAATCAATTACACAATAACTCTAAAAAGATATCCTCTAAGAATCTGACTATGAGCATAAGATTTTTATTCCTGTGGGTTTTGACACTTCGGGGCATTGTTATATAGCTTAAAATGTTTTCACATGTATTTTTTTCTTGTTAGATCTTTACATCATCTCTGTAAGATAGACAGGGTTTATGTCAGAATAAAGTTGAATAGATTATTAAAGTTGTAGAGATCTCAAAATCCTTGACAGCAAGCAATTTCAAATTTCAAATGGTTCAAAAATTTAAATGGAAAAGCCAAAAGCATAAAAGCCATGGACGAATTCTTTTATAACTTTTAGAGTGGGAAGGTCCTTCTAATACTGATAAAGACCCAGAAGGCATTACAAGTTTTGATAAATTCAACCACATAATTTTTTTAAACTCCATATGGCAAAAGCCACTAGAAGGAAAGTCAAAAGGCAAATAGCAAACCATAAAAAAAGTAATTAGTATCAGAAAAAGCTCATTTTCCTAATTTAAAAAAATGATTACAAGTTAATAAAATGACTACAACCTAACAGAAAAATTAATATGTACAGAGGCAATTCACATAAAAAGAAATTTTAAAAATCTATAAATATAACATGTTAAACTTCACTAGTAATAAAAGAAACACAGATTAACAATACATGGAGATACCATTTTTCAACAAGCTGATTGCCAAACATTAAAAGTGTGACAACAGTTTGGGTTGAGAAGAGTGGATAGAAAGAGGCAATCTCATGCATTCCTGTTGGGAATGTAAATCATTAAAATCCAAATATGGTTATGTAGTACTATTAATTCTAGTGAATCTATGTCATAGGATATAGTTTTTAGATATACTTGCACTTGAAAAAATGATACATGGTTATTCATTACATTGTTGTTGGAAACAGCCAAATACCTTAACAAGTTAGTGTCTGCCAATGTTGTATTCATCAAACAGACTCTGGTACACTTACACAATGAAGTTCCCCACAGCTCCCCACCACCAAAAAGTAAATAATAAGGATACTCTGGTTTATGATCATTAAGTGACAAAAGAAACAGAAAAAGAGTTTGCAGAATATGCCACCATTAGGGTGAAAAAGAGTTTTAGAAACATATATTTGTATTTTCTTATACATGCATAATAGCTCTACCAATTTTGCCACAAAGAGAGAAACTAGACAGATGGGGGACACTGGTGAGGAATATTTCTTTTTTATTATTAACTCTGTCATACTTTAAAGAAAACTTTTAACCATGTGAATGTACCATTTGCTCCAAAAATTAAATTCACAAAGTTTTAAGAAAGGCCATGAACCCAGGATGAAGAATAGTAGACTGTACAGTTTTAAAACAAAACAAATGCTAGTATTACAGCTAAGGACAATTAACATTGAACTAACTTGCTAAACCTCTCTTTTATTAAACTTGATATTTTTCTAACTCGAAACTGTCTGTATTATGCCCACAGCTTTTGTCAAGCATATCATGTCTAATTAAATGGAGCTGTCAAGGTAAATACCTGTTCACTCTTTATAAACTCTTTCTTGATGCTGTACTTTTTTAAAAAAATTTAAGAGTTTCACTTTGTGCTATAAACATAATTAGCATTAGTCCTTAATTAAGATTTATTTATATTTACCAGAAAACATCAACCCCTTGAAATTGGTTATTTGGAAATAGAGCATTTTTGTGTAAGTTTGTAAGCAAAAATTTCAGAGACCTTTCCTTCCATCTATAAACCTTAGCTTTGATTGTACTGTAATTATGCAGTGAAGATTCAAACAAGCCAGAGACTAGTTCACTAATTTATCTGGAACATATCACTAATAAAAATATGGGCCTAAGTTCTTTGAATAATGGGTGTAATTTTTTAACAATTACTGTGCTAAAAAACGAGATTATCACAGTTCAAAGTTAAGCACTTGAAACTAGGTTGTTATAAGTAGGAAATGGCTTACCTTGGATGTGCTGGTTCATTTAGTGCCTTTTCTTCTCTTCCACTTCAGATTATTTCCTCTCCAGCTCTCTTTCTGAAAAGATGCAATCAACATGTAACTCATTTTCCCTTTTCCTTTATAGATCAAGCATTTTTAGGACAACTGGCTGGAAACTTATTGCAATAACACTCATGACTCACTGCTCAGATCTGTGTACCATCATTCAGGAAACAAAACAATGTGGACTGTTCTAGACTGAAGGACTCCCTGAATTTTTGTATACTTCATGTTCCTCTATGAATTGTATTCATACCACACAAGCCAAGTGTCTTCTGCTCTAGACAAGGATAAAATACAACCTCAAATTCAAGCACCACTCTTTATTTTTTACCATGGGTCACTGAACATCCTTAAAAACTAAATCAATAAATAATTCTGGTCAGTCGGGAATGTCCAAGTTGCATTGTGTTTTTATCTTCTTGCTTAGAGAAAATAATTTTTAAATTTTCAAGTCTTTGGTTAATGTACAAAATATGGATGAATTGTAAGCTTCTAAAGAATAAGTCCTTGCAGTCTGTATAGCAATAAGCAAATGGAATAATCATCATCACCTATTATTGAAAAAGTGAAATAGAGAACTGAGGAAATTCAGGTAGGATCAGAGACATTTTAATATAAACTATTCAGGCAATTTAAGAGTAAAGCAGGTTTTTTAAGTTTTATGTAAATCATTGTGTTCACAGCTTGACTTATCACTTCTAGTAGCAACCTAGCCTATTCATAACAGAAAGTCCTACTAAGGCCTGATCCTTCTCACTTGAATGTCTTCAAGGATAAAATCTGAAGTGACCTTTCCATGGTTACTTTAAAAAACCTCTCTGTATGAGATTGTTACTCAAGAACTCAAGAGCCTGTCTATTAATATTCTGTCTCCTGCTATGACCCCTCTTCTTTGTGTGTCCATGTCCCTGAATCTTGGTTCAATATTTTAACACTTATCCTAAATGAAGGCTAATTGATTATAAAGCTCAGAATGTAAACTTACTTATCCTCTGAGCATGCTACCATGTATTACTTTTTTCTTTAGAACAGAGGCAAAATTTGGAAGTTAATAGTCATCTATACAGAAGAGATAAAGTGACAAATAGCTCTCCCACTCTCTAAAATGAGATCTGTAACATGTGCGATTATAAAATCTCTGAAAAGTTCCTGCCCTCCAATACAGTTCTAGAACCTGAAACTTTTTCCTGATGTTGGGTGCTTCAGGTCAACATGCCCTTTCATCTTTACCAAAAGGCACTCACTTTTCCAGGAGCCAACAGCTTCATTTTTGACCTATGCTTTTGTAGCCAAGATGATGTTGCGAAAATATAATCACTTTAAAAAAAATTTTTTTTTTGTTTATTTTTGAGAAAGAGAGAGAGAGAGTGCGAATGAGGGGCAGTGAGGGAGAGAGAGACAAAATCCAAAACAGGCTCCAAGCTCTGATCTGTCAGCACAGAGCCTGACGCAGGGCTGGAACTCAGGAACCGCAAGATCACAACCTGAGCCAAAGTCAGACGCTTAACTGACTGAGCCACTCAGGAACCCCTATAATCACTCTTATAAGGAAAATTCACTATGGCCTCAAGATCCTTAAGGCCATGTTTGCCTAAGATCAGGATTTGGCAATTTTGCACAGCCCTGCCCAATAGGACTTTCAGTAAAATAGGCATCTTTATGTATATAGTCGTATTTGGTAACCGCTAGCCACATGTGGCACCTGAGCATGTGAAATGTGGCTGGTGTGACTGTGAAATTAAATCTTTAATTGATTTAAATAGCTGCATGTGGCTCATAAATACCATATTGAACAGCACAGGTTTCAATATATATTTAATTTGGTTGTCACATCAGGCAATAAAAATGTTTTTTTTAAATGACAAATGTCACCATGAGAGAAAGTGGCTGGCACAAATAATCCAATCATAAAAAACTCATTTTTGTTGTGGAATATTTGGCTAAATTTCACTTCTTTAACATTTTTCAATTAGAAAAATGTGGTGTCTACAAGGTACTAAAGTTTTAGTCTCAAGCTTCATCTTTATTGCTTTTCCCTCAAGATCTTATAAAACTGCTTTAACTCCCGGTGGAATAACATCTTGTACACTACCATGGGACTTAACCGTATTAAATTACCATGTGTGAAATGCCCATAACTCAAGTAGTAGCAGGTGCAAAATAGAGCAGCGAGTGGAAGAGTGACAGTAATTTTTAACATCTATACCAGCTGGCAGAAACGACAGGTGCTTAATTCCTCAGTCTTTAAAAATAACTTTTGAAAGCCAACGCTGCATAAGCAAATATTTTCAAATTTGTTTCTTTTAACTACCTTCAAGTTATCTTCCTGAAAAAAACATAATATTCTACATTGTGGGCCTCAAGGTATATTTGAAACTTAGCACACAGGAGCTTAATTTATTCTCCTCTATGAATAAGATAAACAATGATTATTAAATTGGGGAAATAAAAATTTGGCTTTTAGACTTCATAGTAATATTTTTCAAAAAACATATCAGAAAGAACTCTTAATATATCTTTTTCTAGCTATATTTATGTTTTTTTTTTCTATACTGGCAAGTAGAACTTGGAACTTCATAAACATTATCATATGGATAAATATCTTCCTTTAAATTCTAAGTCTAGTGAAAACCATTGATCTATAGATTTATTTATAGATAAAGGTCTATACCTTTCCAAGAAAGGGAGATCGAGTCTGGAGTCCAGACTAAAAAGTCACATTACCCTAAATTATCAAGATAACTGAAATTAAGGAAGAGCATAACGATGGAATAATTCCGGCAATGATTTCAATTTTATAGTTTGATGACTAAGTCCCAGGCATGTAGCCGGGTAGGCTTGCTAAGGAAGGACAAAGCCCAGACTTCTCTGGGACAGATCTTAAAGTTGCCCAGAAATACTCCAAAATAACAATATTAGAAATACTCCTCTTCTTCTTGAATTTTTAAAATATAACAGAAGTTAAATTCCTTTTTCAGTAATCACATAGGTGGCCAAGAAAAATTTGAGTAACAAATAAGTTGGAATTTTCTTTCTATTCTTAAAAAGACAAAAAAGCTTATCCTTTTGGGGAGCCTGGGTGTCTCAGTTGGTTAAGCATCCAGCTCTTGATTTTTGGTCAGGTCATGATTTCCTGGTTTGTGAGACAGACCCCTGCATCAGGCTCTTTGCTGACAGCATAGAGCCTGATTGGGATTCCCCATCTCCTCCCTCTGGCCCTCCCTCATTCTTTCTCTCTTTCTCTCTCTCTATCTCTCTCTCTCTCAAAATAAATAAACCTAAAAAAAGAGAAAGATTATCCTTTCTTATTGTCTTCCTCCAACCTTTGAAGGAGAAAATCAACTCATCTCACAATATTCATTGTGTAGGGTAAGAATAAGTATAATGCTATTAGAATAGTAGTAGTGGACAATTATGCCTAGTGGCACAATTTTAAAAAAGTGAATTTAAAAGTGATGAGGAAAAATATATTTGGGGAAATACTTTATACTTAAAATATATATATTAAATACTTAACCCATAACTTGTATAAAAGTATGCTTAATGGTAATCATTTGATAACAACTATGAGTTTCATTGGAACTGTAATTCTGCAGAAATGTCCAAATAGTAAACATAGACTTGCTCTTCCTTACTTTTCCACCTTCATCAGTTAGATGTCCTTAGGAAGACCTTGAACCTGTCTTAAAGGGCAGGTGCTTTAGAGTCAAGGCTTGGGTTTGAACCTTACTGCTATATTCCTGTAGCAGCAGTACCTATGTGACCATGGCACACTTACTTAACCTTGGCAAGTCTCGAGTTTACCTTCCATAAAATGTCTTTACAAGGATTGCTTTATGAATTAAAATAAATTTAAGAATGTGAGTTATTTGACATGTGACAAGCACTCAAATATTTTTTCTTCTCATTTTCTTTAGTACTATCCTCTGGGTTTATATGAAGTATTGAGTTAAATCTTTAATAACTCTCCATTACCAAGAGAATAAAATTCCAAAATTATCAAGACCCACAAGACCTTTTAGGAACTTTTTCAGTTTGTCTCCTGGTATTTCTTCTTAATTACTCTTCCTCCCAATCATGCTGAATGGTATAGTGGGTAAGAGCTCAGACTTAGGTTTCAATCTTTTCTATCACATCCTAGATAGGTAACATTGATTATATCATACATAAAATGGAATACTTAGGAAGCCTCACTGTGTGAGTTAAATGAGGCAACACAGAGTGCATATGAAAGAGCTATTTGTTGTGAAATCTAAACAAAGGAAATAGTAGCTATTACAATCATCACCACTTGAAATTGTTATGAAAGTTACTATTGAGAAAAATTATTTTATATCATTTTTAATGCTATTTATTTTTAAAAGGGGCAGAGAGAGAGAGAGAATCCCAAGCAGGCTCCACACTGTCAGCAAAGAGCCTGACATGGGGCTTGAACCCACAAACCATGAGATCATGACCTGAACCGAAATCAAGAGTCGTGCTTAACTGACTGAGACACCCAGGAGCCCATTACATCTTCTAAGACTTTGTTCAGTTACTAACTCTGCCTTTGGTCTTTCCTTACATGGAATGGCATGCATGCCATGAATTTGCTGCTCCTGAGAGTCTAGGGAGTTTTCTTCATCAAATCAATCCATTTCAATAGTGCCAGATATTATAAGATCAATACTGAACTGATCATATTTTAAAATGATTCATTGGGCCATGTTTTATCTCGGCACATCCCTGAACAAAACATAAAAATACAGCAGTCATTGTGGATTTCCGTTATGTAGGTGGGAAAACAGATAACTAACCAAATATATAAATAAATAATATAGGAATTTAGAATTTCTCTATAATGTTCTAGAGAAATATAAAGTAGGGAGAAGATATGCAAAGCACAAAGGGAAGGGGAGGGATAGGCACACAAAGATTAGGGAAGACCAGAAAAAGCTGAGAAAAACTCGGAATAGGTTAAGCCAATTGTTTCATGCTTTTAATTCCAAAAATGATTTTGTATCCATTGGATTACATTGATAAGTAATCTACATCACTGCTGTGGTTTCCCCAGCCAGTAGATGAGTTCAGAATTTATCTGTCAAATTCCTTAAGTTGTGGGGGCACCTAGGTGCCTCCGTAGGTTAAGCATACAACTCTTGATTTCAAATCAGATCATGATGTCACAGTTTGAGTTCGAGCCCCTGCTTGGGACTGTTTCTCGCCCTCTCTCTGCCCTTGCTCAGGCTCAGGCCTGTTCTCTCTCAAAAATAAATAAACATTAACATTTTCTTTAATTCCTTAGGTTCCACTTAACATCACATGGCAAATAAAATCTACCAATATTGAATCCAGCAAAATTAGTATATCTCTCCCAGTTGATTTTTGTCTCAATATTCTTGTAAAAACTCCCTTGGGCCAAAAGGTGAGGGGCTTGCAAATAAGGAAATGACAACCATTGTTTGATCTCAAACTCTATTGGGTAAAAGGTCAGGGGATGAGCAACCTAGCTCCTCCTGGCTCCAGCAAACCCCTGAGATGTAAATTTTTAGTGAACTTTCTGATTAGAATGGTCAAACATGTTCTTCAAGCAACTGTTAAGCAACCCCTACCTCTAATGGCAAAATTCTCGCTTCTGTAGCCCGGCATCGCCACTCTGCCTATATAAACCCCGAGCTATGGCTCAGCGGGGCGCTCTTCCGAGGACTTGTAGGGTGCTCGGAGGGGCCGTTTGGCTGGACTAAAATAAACCTGAATAACCAACTCCTTTTGTGTTTTGTGGGCTTTGTTCTTGGTGATTCTCCTTCGGAAAGGAAGGTCTAACATTCCAAACTCAAGTTCTATAAGTTTTGGCAAATAAAACACAGTACAACTTTATGCTACAAAATGTACAAACACACTCAAAAGGCTAAGAAAGATACCAAGGTATTGTTGCTGTAGACAGGGATAATGATGAGAGTTTTCAGTTTGTTTGCATGTTTTCTTTATGTAGGAATTCTTGACTTTTCATAGTAGCAGTATATTGGTTTTGTGATTAGCAATTAAAAACAAAATAAATACTTATTTTAATTTTGAGTCTTTGAATGTTGAAATATCACATAATGGTAGTAGAACTAATGTCAAAAGGAAGACACAGTGGGGCGCCTGGTTGGCTTAGTCGGTTAACCATCAGACTTTCGCTTAGGTCATGATCTCATGGTTCGTGGGTTTGAGCCCCGCGTCAGGCTCTGTGCTGACTGCCTGCTCAGAGCCTGGAGCCTATTTCAGAGTCTGTGTCTCCCTCTATCTCTGACCCTCCCCTGCTCACGCTCTCTTTCCTTTGAAAAAAAAAAAAAAAAAAGGAAGACACAGTAACGAAAAACATTTTTTTAAAATTTTTAAATGTTTTATTTATTTCTAGAGAGAGACAGCGTGAGCAGGGGAGGGTCAGAGAGAGAGGGAGTCACAGACTGAAACAGGCTCCAGGCTCTGAGCTGGCAGTCAGCACAGAGCCCGACGCCGGGCTCGAACCCACGAACCGCGAGATCATGACCTAAGCGAAAGTCGGACGCTTAACCCACTAAGCCACCCAGGCGCCCCACGAAAAACATTTTTAAAAGACAGTTTACTTGAAAGAATGATTGCAAGGAGTTTTAGGTTTCAAAAGAAATAGGTATCCATATAAAAATTAAAGATCTAATGAAAATTTCCACATAATTACTAAATTACCCGGTTTTCATTTTTTAGTTGTTTTGTTATACCCAGATTGCAGTATCCTCAACACCAGAGACCACCGGGGAGACCGAGTCACGCATGCAAACGCAAAGGGCTTTATTACGGGCTGGAGCTCGGGCTCACAGACTTTACCAGTGCAGTGGATCGTGCTGTGAGCCCCGAACAAAGGCAGAGCAGGGTTTTTATGGGGTTTGAGACAGGGGAGTTACAGAAGTTGTGACATGGGAACAGTGATCCAATCATAATTATTCAACATCATTGACAGCGGGTTTACCCATACACATTGTCTACAATATTCGTTACTTTTGGCGGGATCCAATTACAACGTTTAGAGTACCTTTAAATTCAACCAATCACAGAACGAGCCTAGGGTCTTGTTCGGCGACTAACAGGTTAACTTTAACATTAGGTAACAGGGTCCTATCTAGAGTTTCTAGGCCTCTTCCTTAGTAATGTGGAGGGTGAATTGCTGGCCTTTCCTGATTGGGTGTTGCAAGGGTGGTTTCTCCTACCTTGGGCAATGTGTAACTACCTGATAGTTTCAGGGAAGCTGAAACTTAGGCCTTCTAGTTTAGAGGGGGAAACTTAAAGCCTGTCATGGAGTCAGTTTGGTTGAGACTTATGTCCTTACAGTTTTTGGTTAAAAATAATAATTTTCTCATGTGATTTCGAAAGGGATGAAGCTATTTCCATTGGGAAGTACTTTGCAAGAAGGCTCAAGTGTTTCTTTATTTTGAGAAGTACTGCTAAACAGGCATTCCAGTATCGTTGGCTTCTTTACTTAGCTTTTGCACTCATAACATGATGGGTGTACTAGCCAGGATGAAAGTGTCAGACTGCTTTCACATAAAACCATCTACTTTCCTTTTTGCCTTGGTGGTCAGGAAGCTCAGAACAATTTTGATATATTTTAAATTTCTCCCCATGTGATATTTTTCTCTTCTTTATATCTTTTTTTATCTCAAATTTTACCTTTATTTTTAACTTTCCTATTGAAGGTGCTTTTATTTTAAGCCATTTCAACCTGTTTGCAAAGATTGGAGTATAAACTATAATAACCATATTGATAGACTTCATGGTTTCATCTTTCCAGATATAAACTTTATTTACTATCCATGAAAATCAACTTCCTGGATCAAATAAAAAGATGATAAAATGGCTCATAAGGTTTCTGGACATCAAGCATTTTCTACCAAATAATATTTCAACAAGTAATGTATAACTAAATCAGAAACAGATTTAATTTCCCTTGAAATTCACATGGCTCTAGGCTAAGGGTTTAACACTTATTATTTGCTGAGTTTGCTAAACCCAGATAAAAAGAGAATTAGCTAAAGTTTTCTAAATAACCAAAATTCTAATTTTTTCCTGTTCTAAAAAAAAAAAGGTTCATCATAAATATAATAGAAAATATGCAGACTCCCCTCAAGATAGTAATAATAATGATAAATTCAACTTACTTAGTGTGGGGGTTCTTACTTCAGAGACCAAATTTACACTTGAATTTCCCATCATACTAACCTGTGGAACCAGATTGAAATTAAAACCCCATGCCATTCTTTCCTTGATTGTGATACCATCCCTTCCTCATGTGTGTTACTTTTCTCTTGAACTACGCTAAGCTTGAATACAAATTTTAAAAAATCTGTACCTAGTACAAATTTCTTTCCAGATTCTTAGGTAGGCTTAGAAGTCAATCTTGTCGTTTGACAAACTTCCGCACTTTGAGAAGTTGTGGAAAACAAGAAACAATGATACCCATTGAAGGCTTTTTTCCACAATGGCATCCTCTTGACTCTTAAAGGGAGAGAGATCAAGTAGTCATATGCATAGATTTTCTCTTTGAAAACTTGATCAGAAACATGGATTTTTTTTCTAATTTCATGACACTGTAAAACCTGTAACTGATTTTTTTTTCTCTCTTCCATGATCTATGGGACACATTTGCAACCCATTTCCAGCAACTGTGCTGGAAAAACTCTATGATATGAGTATCTGTGTGAGTCTTTGAGGTTCAACTTTTATACAACTTATTCTTTTAAGCACTATTCAGGACATTCTTTAACCTCTTTTCATATGCTAAATTAATGGGGAGGGGTTGTTGTCATTGTTTGACCTCTAGTCAAATGGATGCTTCCACCTATCTCTCTGTGTCATTTCCTATGGAATAAGTTTACCTTTGGCCAGGAACACTGAGTTTGTTCAGTGGACTGCCTGCACCTCTGTCTTTCTAGAATTAATTGAATATTTACCTCATTTTGTACATATGCTATAAAAATGAGTTCAAAACTGAAAATTGAAAGTGTGTATAGTATTGATAAAAGCACAGGCTCCATAAATTTAAAACAAGTCAACAAAGATGGAGGTTATTAAGTATACCAAAGCAGCAAGTCAGCCTCAACTCCATACTCATGTGTTGGTTGACTAGATAGTGGATTATAAAGTAAAAGGACATGTTGAAAAACTGGAAATGTATAACGCAAATACTGAGAATAAAAGGCAAGGACATTCCTTTTATTATGTAACACTTTGGATCCACACTTGCAAAACAGCTTTTGTATGTACTTTTGTAAGGCCACAAGTCTAAATGTCTAAACCAAATTGACTCCTTGAAAGGCTTTAAGTTTCCCCTCTAAACTAGAAGACCTGAGTTTCAGCTTCCCCGAAACTATCAGGCAGTTACACATTGCCCAAGGCAGGAGTAACCACCCTTGCAACACCCAATCAAAAAAGGCCAGCCGACCACCCTCAACATTGTTAAGGGAGAGGCCTGGAGATAGAAACTATAGATAGGACCCTGTTACCTAATGTTAAAGTTAACCTGTTAGTCGCTGAACAAGATCCTAGGCTCGCTCTGTGATTGGTTGAATTTAAAGGTACTCTAAACGTTGTAATTGGATCCCGCCAAAAGTAACGAATACTCTAGACAATGTGTATGGTCAAACCCTCTGTCAATGATGTTGAATAATTATGATTGGATCACTGTTCCCATGTCACAACTTCTGTAACTCCCCTGTCTCAAACCCCATAAAAACCCTACTCTGCCCTTGTTCGAGGCTCTCAGCATGGATTCATTGCGTTGGTGAGGTCTGGGAGCCTGAGCTTAAGCCCATAATAAAGCCCTTTGCCTTTGCATACGTGACTCGGACTCCTTGGTGGTCTTGGGATTTTGGGGAGATTGTGATCTGGGCATAACACTTTATACTAACTTTATCTTTCTCTATTTTGGTTTTATATTCCCTGTACGTAGTTTTCCTCCCCCTTTGATAGCCTATTGTTTACTATATTTGTTCATCCTTTCTGGAGTGAGGTAGAATATACAATTATAAATTAAATATTTATTGAATAAATGATGGCTTGATCACCGTTTTATAAAGTACTAATTTATTTGCATTTGTTTTGCTCTTTGGGCAGGCTGTTGTGTTAATGTTGAAGGTTATGGGCTAAAAAGCCAGAAAGATTTAGATATGAAATCATAAGCAAGTCACTTAATCTTGCTGAATTTCTGTTTCCGTTTCTATAAAAACAAGCATAAAACTACCTTCCTAGGCCTGATGAGGAGTGGGTGATCCTGCCTGCATTTGGCATATATAATATAATAATTGCCCTCCAAGTGTAAGCTACTTTTCTGATGACCCATGTGAATGTTATGGCTCTGTGTTGTAAGTTTTGCTGCAGGTAATATATATATTATATAGATAATATAACATACCATATCATATAAACATGACTAAATTAAGTTGCATATAAATCATATAAATATGACTGATATCTCTGGGTAACTTTTCTTTCAATATTTGTGCTGAATTCTCTCCAAAAGTTCCCATTGGAATTGAATATAAATAGGGCATGAACTACTGTGGCTTTTCCCTTAATTATTCACAGCATTTAGGGAGTCACCTAAGTTGTCATCCTGAAGATACATGTTACTATACTGACAGGGATAAAATAATTTTGGGAAGGAAAATATATGAATCGGCCTCTTAACAAATACCTATAAAGGAATCACAACGACCTATCTGAAAAGAGGAAAAATTCGAGTTGGTATCTAGTGACTCCATGTGGTATACAGCAATACAGCCAAGCTGAGTTTGTGGAAAGAACAGCAGGCAGCTCTCTGAGAATGTCACTGAAAGGACCCAAGCCTTTGAAGTGGAGGACAGAGGAAGGGGGGTTAGCATGTTTCAAAAACTAGGATTAAAGCTCTCCTCCTCCAAGGAAAAAGTCCCAATTTACTTAATTACTGACACTTATTACCTCACCTTGCAAGCTCGAATTATGTAAAGCAGATGCACTGGTGGCTCTCTTTGAATAGCGTTATTTTGAAACAGGACAACCATTAAATAATTTATAGCTGGAGATGGTTTGTTAGTAAGACTCCTGTAGCCCAATACATATTCCATCAGACAGGGGACAGAGTCAGCAAATGAAAGGCTCATTTTTCACAACTTCCACTTTCCTTATCCATTTAACTATACCAGTCATGTTTTATGGAACTAGCTGGAGAAAACAATATTTAGTAGGATTTTTCTTGGGAAGAATCTTAGATATGCTTTTAAGAAATGCTTTAATACACTGTCTGAAAGTAATAGGAATGTTTTTATTGCATACAAGTGACTGGGAGATATATCACAAATGGAAAATTTGATCCAGGAGGAAAGACATTCAACAGAGAGCCTCAAGAAGAGCAATGAGGCTAAATGAATCTGTTTCCCGATTATATCCAATCAAGGTCACCCACTCAAAAGCAAGGCTATTTGGGGACTCTAATTCCCAAATTGTGATCCTACCTCTTTCACTGAAAAAAGATGATGATGGCTGTGTAGCTATGCCACCGCCTTTGTACTGTGTCATTGCCATCTCTCTGCAAAATTAATTATTAAACCAAATACCAAAAGAACTTTTCTAAGGATTTTCTCACCTCCCCAAAAGTCATTTTCCTCTTCATTGAATTTGGCCAGTCAGTTAAATTCTAAAACCTATTATTTGTGCATCATTTATGCAATGAACCCCCCCATCACCTCCTTGTCAATTTGCACCTGTTCAGCTAGCTCACTTTTATTAAAGCTATTTATGGGGTGTGGAGGATCATTCCTTCTTATGTTAAGAATTAATTATAGGATTATTTGGATGTGGCTTGAACAAAAGTACCAAGCCTATAAAATTTTCTTTCCCAGAAAAGAAAAATATAATATTCCTATAGGAATGACACTGGGTCACACATACTTTTTTCTAAAATCCTTTTAATGTTTGGCCTCGAGCAAAATATTAAGGATGAGCTACATTAAGGAGCCTATCTCTCATGTTTTATTTGTGTAACCTGAGTTACTCCAGGCTTCCCACCAGATTGTGGGAACAGATGGGCAGATGATAACAGCAAAAACCCAAATTTCACTCATGTTTCTTCCCCCCAACCCTCACCTTGTTAAGGCAATACCTCTAAGCTCCTACACAGGGTACAACCTGTTCCCAGCAATTGTTTCTGGAAGCCCCCAGGTCTTTTTCACAGATGTGCATGCAAATCCTCCACGCTGAGCCTCACTGCTGCCTTACTGAGTAAGTACATCTAGTACAAACCACCATGCACCTTAGCTTTTGTGCACTTGCTAAATACTACCAAATCTGCTGTGTACACGCCATTTTCCATAGGTACCCGCTGGACTCCAGTATGTCTGTTGGACACCTACCGTTTGCCACTGTGTGTCTGCTGCATACGGCCACACGTAGCGGGCCACCACTACTCTCTTGCCCCTATTGAGTGACTGAAGTCTCTTAAGTTGTCAAAGCAACATAGTTTTCTATTTAAAAGTAGGAGACAATGTCACTCCACCCCCCCCGCCCCCACCGCTTACACGAAGTTCTATTTAAAGTCCCTACCTACTGCTGCTGATATGGTCAATATTTTATAGTCTAAATGAAATTAGTTTTCGTTAAGGTATGATTTTATAACCTCCCTAAATAGGGCATGTTTCGGGGACTGCATAAGAGTATACAATTTGTGCCCAGAAGAGTTGAGTGGGGACTGTTAGTGCTGACACTTCTAGGAGCTACATCTCCTTGGAGGATGAGAAGTCTTTTTCTCCCCACAAAGGCTGCATTGTCTTACTGAGCCACTGAGCCTGGTGCTCCTCGGACTGCAGCTGACCAAAAGCGGTGCCTTGTCCTAGTTTGCACAACAGCACCACAGGGCTGCCGCAGCCCACGGCACATGTATCTAGTGAGGCTGGATCAAGGAACCAAACCAAGAGACCCACCTGTGCAGTTTCAGAACACCATTCCCTCCCTCTTCTCAGAATCAAGAATCATGGCTCTTTTCCTTAATCAAGTGCATTGTGCACCATT
The DNA here is from genome assembly GCA_017311185.1 of Proteles cristata cristata. Lineage (NCBI taxonomy): Eukaryota > Metazoa > Chordata > Mammalia > Carnivora > Hyaenidae > Proteles > Proteles cristata. Next base: position 927,574 of record JAESUZ010002113.1, on the reverse strand, counting down.
CCATTTTTCAATGAGTGATCCCAGAAGGCCCCTGGGTCCTTGTCCAAAGGAGCTTCTAGAAAGCCCTCTCACCTAATTTACCAGACACGATCAGATGTGGAGTAGTATCCCTTAGACAGAAGCTATAATACTACTATCATGAAATGGCCCTTAACGCTGATATAATTTTTCATGAAATCATTTGTGAAATAGTATTTTCTAGTTTGAATAATACCTTAATCCATAAATTAAAGAATAAGTATTTATATATGGCCAGACATTAACTATACTTGCAGGGTCCACGTTCACCTTCAGGTGCACTGTCCTGCCCTTCATGTGTCATTCCTCCACAGAGGGGCGGCAGCAAGTGTAGACAAACAGCCTGATCCTCCATGAGTCTTTAAGCAACATTTGCTGACTGATTTGGTGAGAAGAGCACAGGATTCAACAGCAAAGGGCTTGGGTTCTAATCCTAGCATTGCCTCTGGTTCTGGCCACGGCCAGTTCTCTAAGCCACAAAATTACGGCAAAATCAGTTCTGCTTATTTCACGTGGTTGCTGTGAATCCCCAATGAAAATTTTTGAGAAGCTATAAAAGCACCCGAAAAATGTAAATCATTATCACCTGCTATCCACAAGGGCCTAGAAAACATTTTATAATGAAAGTCTCTTCACATAATGATGCTTACAAAAAGGGAATATTGTTTAAATACACAAATAGAAAAAATATATATATACGTTTATAGGGATATATATATATCCCATTACTGCAGTACCTTTTCAAGAAGTACTTTTACTACAATTAAATTTCAAAAGATAATTATTCCTGGGGCGCCTGGGTGGCTTAGTCGGTTAAGCGTCCGACTTTCGCTTAGGTCATGATCTCATGGTTCGTGGGATAGAGCCCCGCGTTGGGCTCTGTGCTGACTGCTGGGTCAGAGCCTGGAGCCTGTTTCAGAGTCTGTGACTCCCTCTCTTTCTGACCCTCCCCTGCTCACGCTGTCTCTCTCTCCTAGAAATAAATAAAACATTAAAAAATATTTTTTAAAAAAGATAATTAGTCCTTTCATTTAAAAATTATTACACAATTTGCTAATGTCAGCAATGTGCATGTATATGAACAGTTCATGTCCCAACCTCATGATACATGTGATAGAGCACTGAAGGGAGAGTGCTGAGCCCTGGGTCCATGTCTAACTGGCTCTATGACTTTGAGCAGGGTGTCATGAGTGTGCTCATTTAAATAAACAGAATCAAACACTTGAACATATTGGCCAACAGATAGAGGAATACATCGCCTTAAGAAAATCTGGGTTCTTTCGTAGGATCTGCTGTAGATATCTTTCTTATTTCTCCTATAAGTGACTAGTGAAACTAAAGAGACAGAAATTATTCTAGAAGAGCAGTACTCTCGTAGTTGAAAGGGGATCAAGCAGAGGCAGGGGGCTACCAGAGTAAGGTTAATTACTGAAAAACTAAAACAGAGAGGGCCACAGGAAAACCAAAGTCAGGGTAAGTGGAAGAGTACTCCTCATTTACTTCCAATTACATCTTAAAGATATTTTTCTTATTAATTTACTTATGTATGAAAGTAATTCCTTTTGCTCTTATATGTAAATCTTTTTGTATTTCTTGTATATTAGCTCTGAACTTCTGTAGAGTCAAGGCAAATGGAAACAGTGGATTGCAGTGCTATCATCACCTACTGAAAGAAAACATTAACAATTCGTATAAGCACAACAGAGTTTATGGAACCCGTGTCTAAGGAAAATTATGTCAAGAATGTAGGGGGGAAAAGCCTAGATAATGATGAGGTAATAAGACAAATATGTGGAAAGTATTAAGAATACTTTCCTAGGTGCACCTGGGTGGCTCAGTTGGTTAAGTGTCTGACTTCAGCTCAGGTCATAATCTTAAGGTTTGTGGGTTCGAGCCCCATGTCAGGCTCTGTGCTGACAGCTAGCTCAGGGACTAGAGCCTGTCTCCAGATTGTGTCTCACTCTCTTTCTGTCCCTCCACTGCTCACGTTTTCTCTCACTCCCTCACTTTCTCTGTCTCTCTTGCTCTCAAAAATAAATAAAACATTAAAAAATTTAAAAACTAGAATACTTTCCTCATCATTAAATGTTAGAAAGTCAACTGGAATACCAGTTAATTGTTCATGTTAAACAAGGCATGAAAATAGGAAAGTATTCTTTGTATTACTTTTTTTCTAAGTTTTTATTTATTTATTTTGAGAGAGAGAGCAAGCTGGGAAAGGGCAGACAGAAAAAATCCCAAGTAGGATCCACGCTGTCAGCAAGAAGGCCAATGTGGGGCTCGAACCCATGAATCAGGAGATCATGACCTGAGCAAAAACCAAGAGTCTGATGCTCAACCGACTAAGCCACCCACACACTCCTCCTTGTGTTACTTTTAAGTTGGATTCCATTCTTCTCCCACAACTCACTACTCATTTCTAAATCATGCATCTACTGATTCTTATGATATTTTTGTGTTTGTGTGTATGTTTCTTGGGAGATCTAGCAAGATTTTTATGCTCTTTATTTTTGTAGATTCACCTGAGGTTGCAAATAAACATACAGACAAGTGCCATGAATCTTTCATTCTTCCTCCACCAATACTGACATCTTGCATACCTATTACGCAATAACAAGATCAGTAAATTGACATGAGTACATTCCACAGAGCTTAATCAGACATTACCAGTTATACATGCGTTCATTTGTGTGTGGGGGGATGAGTTGGGGGTGGGTATGGTTTTATGCAATTTTATCACATGTATAGCTTTATGTAACTACTACCATAATCAAAATACAAAACTTTGTCATAACCACAAAACATTCTCTTGCTATACTTTTATAAATACACTCACTCTTGGGGCGCCTGGGTGGCTTAGTCAGTTAAGCATCCGACTTTAGCTCAGGTCATGATCTTGTGGTTCATAGGTTTGAGCCCCAAGTTGGGCTCTGTACTGACAACTCATAGCCTGAAGCCTTCTTTAGATTCTGTGTCTCTCTCTCAAACTAAATTAACATTTAAAAAAAAACCTCAGTCTTCCTCCCAAATATCTAACCCTCTATTCCCCATCTCTATAATTGTGTTATTTCAAGAATGTCATAAAAATGGCATCATACAAGATTAGCTTTTTTCACTCAGAATAATTTCCTTGAGGTCCATCCAAGTTGCTACGTTTATCAAAGTGAATTCAAAATCCCAATGAAGTTGTCATTCTTCAGATGTCTCCTTTGAAAGTCTGTCCATGTAATTATAAATGTTTATCCCATTTGGTAGAAAAATTTTTTTTTCTACCAAATGGGGATAAATAGATGAGGCAACCATTTATCAGACATGATCCTATTATTCCTGTCTTATTTTAAGTGTTACTGTTTTTTATCTATTCAGATAATTATACTCAGAACATCTGACTAGCTACAAAAAAAAAAATCTTATTCTTACATAAGCCTTCTAGATTAACTAGTTCAATGTCTTACGGCACAGATCATTAGAGAAGTCAACTGAACTGGCTATTGTCAATAATCTGTGTTTCATAAGGAAAATATAGGTTACTTCATAAATATTTTATTTCAAGTTAATGTAGCAATGATTGACAGAAACACTCTTTTTTTTTTATGTTTTATTTATTTCTAGGAGAGAGAGAGAGAGAGAGAGAGACAGCGTGAGCAGGGGAGGGTCAGAGAGAGAGGGAGTCACAGATTCTGAAACAGGCTCCAGGCTCTGAGCTGGCAGTCAGCACAGAGCCCGACGCGGGGCTCGAACCCACAAACCGCAAGATCATGACCTAAGCGAAAGTCGGACGCTTAACCGACTAAGCCACCCAGGCACCCCCAGAGACACTCTTAAAACAGTTTGTGGTAGGATGAACAGCTGTTAATCTCAAAAGAAAATGAATTGAAAAGTTTAGAGAGGGAGTGGGAAAGAAAGTATAGCCTCAATATATTTAAGTTCCCTTCATCTTCTGACTCTAACCAATATTTGACCTTCCCCAAAGGTCAAGAATTCAGTTTGCCCTGCAAGTAGTACCTGTTTTCTTTCCATACTGAATCATATATACATATATATCATATCTATGATATTATATATTACATATGGAGATGAAGTGAGCTGCTTCCAGAACATTCTTCCTTCACCCTAAAACACTCTAGCTTTGAAGTTCCTGCTATCAATCCATGTCAGCTGCTGTCCCTTCTTACTATAGTCATCTACAAATCCCTAGGTCATTCCCTCTCACAAGTACTGAGGATTCAAATCATTCAAATGATCCTACTGACCTCACAGTATCATGGCCCTTTCCACTCCAATGATCTTGTCCTCTAACCCTGTCTCAGCCACCTACTCACATGGTCATGCCCTGAGACTGCCATCACTGATCACTACACACCCTCCAAAGTCTCAAATTTCAACTTCATAGCACTCCCTAATTTTCTGCCTCACCCTCTTTGGTAACTTGACCCCAAAAACTCAGCAAACCACAGATCTTATTTCCATTTAATTTTCCATTGTCTCTCCCCCTTCACGCCTTCACTTCACACTTTATCTAGTTTAGCTTCCATGGTCCATAATTATAATTACACCTCTGTACACCTCTTCAATTTCCTCACCCCTTTTGTTGTCTGTAGTACTCACATGCCAAACCTCAACCTTGGTGAAATCCATCACAGTTGAGAGTGACTAGAAAAACAGCGTTGGTGACTGGTCTCAATTTAAATGTACACCATGGTTTAGTAAAACTATTACATTTTTCGAGGCGCCTGGGTGGCTTAGTCGTCAGACTTTCGCTTAGGTCATGATTTCGCGGTTCGTGGGTTCGAGCCCTGCGTCGGGCTCTGTGCTGACTGCCAGCTCAGAGACTGGAGCCAGTTTCAGAGTCTATATCTCCCTCTCTCTGACCTTCCCCTGCTCATGCTGTCTCTCTCTCTCTCCTAGAAATAAATTTAAAAATATTTTTAAAAAAACTATTACATTTTTCTCAGACATTTACTTTCTCACCCTTCTGGATGACTATTTCCCACTTTTTCCTTCCCTCTCAAATCCCTAACACTTCCTACCTCATCTCATTCTCAGAGGATGCCCTTACTCCCTACGTCACTGACAGAATAGAATAAACCAGAACAGAGCTTCCACAGGACACCCCCCAACCTTTCTATCAGCCTATATGCATCTGTGCCCATACACTCTGCCTTCTCTTTATAGAAAAGCCAGCTGTAGCCACTTTGTTCACTTGTGTGTGGATTCCATCCCCTCATGGCTCTTCAAGGACATAGCTTCTACAATCCCTCTACCACTAGCATTATTAATATTCACTCTCTACTTGATCATTTCCATCGATATACACAATTGTAATACCTTCCATGTTTTCAAAAACCCTCTTGATCTCACTGTCTCCTCCAACTCTTCCCTAATTTTCTGCTACCCTTTACAGAGAAGCTCGTAAAGCATTGTCTCCACACATTGTTTTTAATTTCTCCCCTCTAATTCTCTCTTTTGAACCCACTGGGCTTTCTCTCCCACCACTCCACCAAAACTGCTCTGATCAAAGCATTTCATTTCATTAGTGAATTCTCTGTCCCCAATTTAATTGATGTTTCAGTTGCATTTGAGAAAATCAATCATTCTTCTTCCTTGAAATGCTTACTTCAGGACTCTGCTACTCTCATGGTATTCCTTCTACCTTCTGAAAGTTCACTTGTTTTCACAACTTCAGTCTTTCTTCATTCACTTCCTAGGGGATCCCATCCGGTCTCATAACTTTAAATACCATCCATATGCTAATAACTCCCAAATTGATTCTCCAGGCCAGTTCTCTCCCCTGAACTCCAGGCTCATGTATCTAAGTTCTGGTCAAGCTCTTCATGTGAATGTCTCAGTTACCTTAAACATAGCATATTCAAAATTAAGATTCTGATTTTCTCCTCCAAATTCTCCTCCTCATACAGTATTCCCATCTCAGTGAAAAACCTTGACATCATCCTTGATCGGTCTTTTTCTCTCACTTGCCACACTCAATCTTTTAACAAATGTTGTCAACTCTATCTTTAGAAATGAGTCAAATTCTGACCTCTCCGCACTCCACCATCAATGCTAGGATGCTGGTTTTCAAGCTCCTATAAATCAACTGGATTATATCAATTGCCTCTGAATTCATCTACTGTCTTCCATTCTTGTCCATCTTACCATCTATTCTCTACGACACAGCCACAATTATCCTTTCTAAAATATAAATGAAATTATCTCACTCCCTGCTTAAAACTCTCCAACTCATTTCCAGCTCACTTGGAGTAAAAGCCAATGACCTCACAATGTCTTCTAAGGTCTTATATTGTCTGGCTCCCACTACATCTCTCACTTCATCCCTTAATCATTTTCCGCTTAGCACATTCTTTTCTTGCTACTCCAGTCCCCTTGCTGTTTTCTGAACATAGGAAGCACATAAGGTCTTTACATCTCTTATTCTCCCACCTAGACAACTCTTCACTGGTTACACTCTTGGCTCACTACATTACTTCCTTTGAATCTCTGCTCAGATGAACCCTATCACTGACCTTGACCACCTATCTTTCTTGTTTTGCTTCATTTATCCTGCTAGATCTTATCATCGTCAGATATACCATCATTTGTTCATTTATCACCACCTCCCTCCACCAGCAGAATTTAAGCTTCATAAGGGCAGGGACTGTGTGCAGCACCCTGCACAGTGCCTAGCACAAAGTAGATGGTCACTATTTACTGAAAAATATTTGATTATTCATGATACAAAAATATAATAGCTATCCAAGTAATTTTTAAATGTAAAACAAAAGTTTTATTGTTTTTTTGAGTTAAAATTTTTTGTTTTAAAGAATTTTAAAAGAAATTTTAAGGTTTTAAAAGTTGTAAGATTTTAAAATTTTATTTATTGACATTCAACATAACTTATTTGGGTATTATCTTCAAACCAAAGAACTAGAGGAAAGATATTTATATCCCAGATTAATTTTTTTAATTTATTGTAAGGCAATCTCAAGCTTATAGGAAAGTTGCAAGAATAGTACAAAGAACTCCCATGTATACCTCACTGTATTTGTAATCATTAACATTTTTCCACATTTGCTTTATCATTTTCTCTCATGCATGCACACAAGGGACTAAGTTACAGATATGATACTCTTTTATTCCTAAACACTTCAGTGTACATGCTGGCTTCTCAATATCCACTAATTTAAAATGGTAATAATAAGTAAACCAAAAATACCACTAATTGACTAACATGGAAAATTATAAACCCACATGCAATTCTTTCTAACTTTTGAATTCAGATAAGTAAAATAACTCATATACTGTGTTATTGTGACTCGGTTTTCTGGTGGATAATGTACATTCTTTATTTTAATCAACTTATTAAAAAAGTACAGAAATACCTAATATGAAATAACTTGGTCAGCTTGAGCAATGAAAGGACATGTCCTATAGAAAAAAACCTGAATTGGAGCTGTTGGTCTTATGTATTCATATTGCTACTAGAGAAATAAATGCAGATAGTATATTAAGGATGCAATAGGGCATAACCACAAAGTTCCAGGGGGAAAAAGAAAACAATGATAACTGCAGTCCTTATAGCAATTTCTAAGTACAGGAGTTTATGTTGTGCAGAGGCAAAGGGGATCAGAAAGAAGGAAGTATTTGAACTGAACAGTTAAGAGTGGCTTGGATTCCAATAAATAAGAAAAGGAAAGGCCACATCTTATAGAACACATGGCAAAAGTGAGGGCCCAGAAGTAAAAAAATTTTTAAAAAGTGAAATGTGTGCTCAGGAAGCAGCAAAGAGACCAGTTGGATTGGAACAGGTGTGTACTGAAAACACAAGAGACAGCAACACAAGAAAATGCTGGTGAGGGAGGTGGGGCCTCACTGAAGAAGATCCTGAATATTGGCCTATGGGTTCTGAACCAACTGAAAGTGAGCAGAGAAGTGAAATGGAAACCACTGGGGGTGCCTGGCTGGTTCAGTTGGTAGACCATACAATTCTTGATGAGTTTGAGCGCCATGTTGAGTGTACAGCCTACTTAAAAAAAAAAAAAGAAAGAAAGAAAGAGGGCACCTGGGTGGCTCAGTCAGGTAAGCATCCAACTTCGGCTCAGGTCATGATCTCATGGTTCATGAGTTTGAGTCCCTTGTCAGGCTCTGTGCTGACAGCTCGGAACCTGGAGCCTGCTTCTGATTCTGTATTCCTCTCTCTCTGCTCCTCCCCTGCTCGTCCTCTGTCTCTCTCTCTCTCTCTCAAAAATAAACATTAAAAAAGGATGAATAGATTAGTTTAGGACATAAATTAAAAAATCAGTATAAGACAAAATAAATTTTTGAGAGCATTTAGAGATAACCACCAATTAGAAATAAAGAGCTGAACCTTAGGAGTTTGTCAAACTGAATTGATCTAAAACTTATCAGATGTTTTGAATATACTTTGCTCTTTCCAACTTCAATGTTTTGTTTATTAGACTAGAAATCCAAATTTTGGATTGTTTTTCTAGACAGAAATAATCATTTGATGAGATCTTAAAGGAAAGGAATGTGCAGAAAAAAAGACAGAAGCCTTAGATCAGAATATTTAAGAGCACATATTTAATGGGTAGGAAGAAGAAGAACCTAAAAAAGAAACAGACCAAGACTTTTCAGGGAAGTCAGGAGAAGAATGAAGGGACTGAAATATCACAGAAGCCAGCAAAAGTGAAAGTTTCAATGTGTGTGATACTGTTGAGAAGGTAGGTTATTGAAAAGCAAGGCTACATGAGCCAAGAAATGATAGCAGTAAAAACAGATGCTAGAAGAAGATAGCTAAAAAACTAAAGACATAGAATGTAAGCTATCCTTTTAAGAAACTTGGCAAAGAAAGAAAAAAACATGGAAGAAAAAGACAATTAATTTCAAAATCAAGGGAGAGTAATTGCCATTTAGAATCCTGAAAAACTGACTTTTTTCCCAGCATAGAAGCGATTAGGTACAGAAAAATTGGCAACCACCTTCGGTTTTGCTACACCTGTACATTTTGCATGTTTCTCTTGTCCAAATCACGTGACAATATAATTAGGTCTATATTTTTGTCTCCCCTGCTTCACTGCACTCCTTCACATTCTCCCTCGTAGCCCTAGCTCCTGGCGCATAGAAGACACTCAAAACTTTGTAGAGCTTGAACTGAGAATTCAAGACACAAGAGGATCATGGAAGAAGCATGGTTTTGAAGGAAGTGGGAGAGTTTGAAGTGGAGGAGAAAGCCTAGTCGGAGGAAAAAAGGACATGTCTGCCTTTGCGACAAAGGGAGAGAACTGACTCTATGAAGTAGAGGCACCGTGGAGAATAGAGAGGAGGGAAACTGAGGAAATCCTATCAGATGAACTATATCTGGTTAAGTAGGATAGATCTGGAGAAAGGGATAGGAGGGAAAGCTGAAGAGAATGGAACACTTTTGCACAAAAGTGGGAGAAAATGGGATGAGACTTCATAAAAGTTTGTTCAAGGCCAAGCTAGAAGTGTTAGTCTCACTAATACTGAAAACACTTAGCTCAGTTGTTCTCAGTCTTAGATGCATATTAGAATCACCTGGAAATGCTTTTTAAGAAATAATTTATGGGGCGCCTGGGTGGCTTAGTCGGTTGGGGGTCCGGCTTTCGCTTAGGTCATGATCTCGCGGTTTGTGGGTTTGAGCCCCGCATTGGGCTCTGTGCTGACTGCCAGCTCAGAGCCTGGAGCCTGTTTCAGCTGTGACTCCCTCTCTCTGTGACCCTCCCCTGCTCACACACACTCTCTCTCTCTCCTAGAAATAAATAAAAATATTTTTTTAAAAAAAGAAAAGAAATAATTTATATTCTTGCCCACAGAAATTCTAATTTAAGAAATCTGGATGAGACTGTGGCATTTTTCAAACACTCAAATGTCACTAATGTGCAGCCAAAGATATGAACCTCTAGCTTCATAGGACTTTGGTATTTAAATGGAAAAAAATGGAAAGTACTTAACATCAATTAATAGTACTGTCTGGATTTCATAAAGAGAAAAAAATGACAGGATACAGGTAACATCATGTCTATAACAACAGCGAATGGGATAATTCTGTGTACCACAGCTCACTGACTGTTTTAACTGTTATGAAAGAAATGATCAATAATGGTGATTTCTCTCTACAGACTCACAGACCTCTATGAAGCCAAGTCATTCTTAAGGGTATTTTTCTTTGTGTGTCTACGTCTCTGCCTCTCTCTCTCTTCTAAGTTATAGAGTGGAGCCCCTCTGCTAATCTGAATCGAGTTTGTTATTTTATGCAAATAAAAATGCAAAACTTAACATATTCCTATAGAGTACCAGACAGCTCAGGTCCAGCAATGGAAAGTTCTCAGTGTATTGATATTTTTACTGCCTTTACTAACACAAATAAGATCACTTCACAAGTCCTGCTCTACAAAGCTATAATCACATCATCAATAAGTGGAAATGAGCCTGCATTTACTTGACAAACTGATTAGAGGGGATTGAATGCACCGTATTAAGGATAATATATCTGTAGCAAAGAAAGGAAAACACTAAATAAAACACTAGACTACCTATCTCTGACATAATGGGAGTAGTTAGTGTCTACCATAAATAAAAACATGCAACTTGTTCTTGGACATTTTTATTTATTTTATTTTTTTCAATTATATGCTTAAGAAGCAACAAAAAATGTTTTGAGGCAACCTAATGGTTTGTATTTTTTTCAAAACTACAGTTGACCTTGAACAATGTGGGGGTTAGGGGCAACTTAAATTCTGCATAACTTTTGACCTTCCAAAAACTTAACTACCAATAGCTTTCTATTGACAGGAAGCCTTACTGATAACAAACAGTTGATTCACACATATTTTATGTTATTGGTGTTATCTACTGTATTTTTACAATAAAGTAAGCTAAAGAAAGGAAAATATTAAGAAAATCGTAAGGAAGAGAAAATACATTTTACAGTACTGTATTGTATTTATTGGAAAATAATCTACATATAAGAGGACCTACTCAGTTAAAACCTGTGTTGTTCAAGGGTCAACTGCACAACCCAAGTTTCTTCCACACTAATTTAGTGGGAAGAAGAATAGCTAACATTTTTTACTTTCATATTACATGTAAGGCACTGAGCTAAATGTATCATTTCATCTAAGCCTTACAGTATCACCACAAGATAACAGCTATTATTACCTATTTTACAGAAAATAAAATAAAATTTCAGGAAGAAAACCTTGCCCATGATCACACAGCCTGTAGATGATAAAAATCAGGATAGATAGAACCCAAATCTTTCGGCAAGCACAAGGACATAACGATGATGTCGTACTACACGTCAGAAATTAAAGTGAAAACAATTACTCGCAAGTCTATTACTCTCCAGTGTGGCTTTCTCCAGATAACCTTTACCCTTGTGTCTTACAAACTTCTTGAAATAAAAACTTTCCTGGCTAAGAAAGAGCCCTCAGGATTCTTTTGCACAGAACAAGAGAATGCTGATACCAAGTAAGATTTTGTTGTCACTGACTTTCTTTTGTTTCTTTTTCTGTTTAAGTATGAATTTCAGTCCACTTGCATGATAAGCTATTTGCAAGAATTTGGAGACAAAGGTTGGAGTAGTCAATACAAGCATATTGAAGGACAAGGGTTCCAAGAAACTGCATAAATGCCTCTACTGTTTAGATTTATGTTACTCTGTTGCCATCTTCTGGTTTTATTCTAAAATGCACTTTATAAATGTTAATCTGGTTGCACAGCTTAGGTGAGAAATACCATCACAGCACTATGTATTTCAGAATGTGAATTCTGGAGGTTGCAACACCGCATGGCCTTACACTAAGCTCTTCACTTTATATATGAGTTCACTTATTTGTTAACACATTTATTTTATTTTTTTAAGGTGGGTATCCTTTAGGGTTTGTTTTTTGTTTTGTCTTTTAATTTGAGAGAGAGAGAGTACACCCATGTGAGAGGGGGAGAGGAAAGAAGAGAGAAAGTGAATCTTAAGCAGTCTCCATGCTCAGCATGGGGCCCAGCCCCACAACTCTGGGATCCTGACCCCAACCAAAATCAAGAGTTGGACGTTCAGCTGCCTGAGCCACCCATGCACCCCAACACATTTATTAATTAAACAAATTTTAATGTATCTGGGACTGAGCTGAATGCCTGTGATAGAACAGCCAAGACATGGTCATTCCATCAGGAAAAGCTAGAGCCCTAAGTAAAGGAAAAGACTTATTCAAAGCCACCCAGGTGTTCCAGAGACATATGGCAGCCTGCTCATCACTCAGTTACATGCATTCTTTAGTGTTATATGAAGCACTTAATTAGCACTATTTGAATAGACAGCTAAAGCAATTACAGAAAACAATGTCTAGCCCTTGTCTACACCATTCTACTCTTATGCCCCACCATTCTTCCCTTTGAACTTAATGCCCAGGGTTATTAACACATTGCAGTCAGCTGCACACAAGCTGGAGAATGTTGTCCATTACCATACTTAAAACACTATAGCTAATGCAACCCAATAAACTCAAATGTATCTATAGGACAAGACAAATCAAAAATTAAATGGAATTATCTCACAGTTTTAATACCTTAGAGTTGACATTATCTGTACTATAGAAGAAGCAAATTAATAACCTGCTAACTGAAGTGATATATAGTCCCACTTTGTTAGCTCTGCATAGTGGGTTTCTTTTTTAATTACTTACAAATATTCAAATATTTGTCTGTTTTATTTAAAATTCTAAATTTTGACTGTGCTTGGAAAATTGGAAGATCTGCAACTGCATGAGCATTCTTACATGCTAACAATGGGCTAGTCCCAAGTGGAGGGTGTTCCCTTTGGATGGGGCATGATTCCTAGTTTGCCTTAATCCTGACCACCTCTCCCCATAGGATCCATTTTATATGTAAAATTATTCTCTCTTTAATATATTAAATCAGTCAAATACATTTAATACATATAATTCTATTTCATCCATTTTAATTTATAGTATTCTATTATAGGACTACAATTGAATTTATTTATACATTCTTACATCATTTTTTATATTATTCATACATTATTCTACACTAATGAATACTTAAGATCCTTCTCATTTTTCCACTGTTATAAAAAATTCTGCAATAAACATTCTTGTAGATGTTACCTTATGGTCATATGTCATTTTTGTCTAGGGGAGTGGATTTCAAACTTTAGTGTTCATCAGAATCACGTGGAGAGCTAGTTAAAACACTGTTGATGGGCCCCATTTCCAGCATTTTTCCAGTTCCAGTTTTCCAGTTTTCCAGAAGGTCAGGGGTGGGAATCTAAAATGATCAGTTCTAACAAGTTCCCACATGACGCTGATGCCGCTGGTCCAGGGATACACTTTGAGAACCACTCCATTAGGATCTACACTGAGGAATGGAATCACTGGCTCCCATTCAAGATAAATACACCTTGAACTTACTGAAGTATTGCCACATTGCACATCCAAAGACAGTGTAAGTACTGATAATTCTGTTGTCAGTTTTGTAAATTTTCATATTTATATTTGTCAACTTGCCAGGTTTGAAATGCTCTCCCATTACAGATTTAATTAGTTTTCTGATTACTAATCCGCTTGATCATCTTTTCATGTATTTGTCAGTTGATTTTTCTCTCTTTTGCCTATTCTTCCCATTGTTTATTTTGGGGAGGAGTTTTGATCATTTTCTCACTGTTTTATAGAAGTATTTTCTGTATTTTGTGGAGGTTTTTTGAAAGAAAGAGAGAGCACATGCATGAGTAGGGCAGAGAGAGAGGGAGACAGAAGATTTGAAGCAGTCTCCACGCTGTTAGCACAGAGTCCAATGCAGGGTTTGAACTCATGAACCCTGTGATCATGACCTGAGCTGAAGTTGGATGCTCAATGGACTGACCCACCCAGGACCCCTATATTTTGAATAATAATCATACATGTCTGTAATGCACAGAATATTTCAATTCTCCCATAATCAAATTTACCAATCCTTTCCTTTAAAATTTTGTAAGACATCTTAAAAGAATCTACTTTGAGACAATAAAGATAATCTCCTATTTTCTCTTCTAAATGTTTTATAGCTCTTCTTTACATCTAAAATTGAGTTTGGGATAAACTATAAACTAAGAATGTATATTATCTTTACATATAGGTAAGGAATTGTCCCAGCACAATTTATAGAACAATACAACTTTGTAAGCTCCCTCCCCAAATTGTCTTTCTTCAGAAATGTGTTTTTCTTGATCCTTTTTATATTTCTTGATCCTTTATATATATAATATAATATTTGTATATTTTTATATATAATAAGCATATTATATATATAAGATTTTGCTTTGATGGTAATTTTATTAAATTTATAAAATAATTTCAGGGGAAGAAACACTCTTCTCTATGAACAGTAGTAGTCTTGAATATAGACTGGCAATTAAATTCACAAGAAATAACTGACTTCATCCAGTACTACGTTTACTTAACGTGAAGGAAGAAAATATAACAGCCAGCCATACAGCATACATGATGACGCAGTCTGGTGATGCCCAGGCCTGGCTTCTTAATTTCTAAAAATCACCATATGGTCATTTGTGGTCATGAAACACAAAACTGAATGTGCAAGAACAGCTCAGCACTGAGAGGGCCTCCAGGCTTTCCACCTTTTAGTCACGAAGTCCTCTGAGGGCTACGTGACTGGTGCCCATTCTTCAGTGAAGCTGCGTTTCATCCACACTGATTACTCATCAACTGCAGATTACTTAATAAAGAGTCTTGACAATGAACACCAGGAGGTTGGTCTGGTACACAGTCAGCTCCACCACTTTCACATTTTCTGTTGCTGATGTGTATAGGAAAGCAATTGAATTTTTAACACCAATCTCATATACCGTAAACTTTGAGATCCTATTTCTAATAATTTGTCCCAGCATTCCTTTGGATTTTTCCATATAGGAAATCTTTATCTGCTAATAATAACAACTTTTGTACTTCCTATTCAATCTTTATAACTTTTCTTTCTTTTCAAAATTTCACAATTCTTTTTTTTAAGATTTTATTATTTTTAAATAATCACTACACCCAACGTGAGGCTCGAACTTACAAGTCTGAGGTGAAGAGTCACACACTACACCAATTGAGCCAGCCAGGAGACCCCAATTTTACCATTCTTCTTTTAATTTTAGGAGTTTGTTGTTTTAATGGTTTTAATCCAACCAGATGATCTGTCTTTCAACTGGCAAGCTTAATTCATTTACATTCACTAGGATGTTTTTCATTTATTTTTTAATTTTCATCTATTTTTCATTTTATTTTCATTTATTTTTATTTTCATATTTTTCTATTGTTTCTTCAAACTACTTCATATATTTGCACAAAAAACATTACTTGTTCATATATAGGAAAATTATGCATTTCTTTTCACTATTTTTTACCCAGCTACCTGACAAAAATTGTGGTACAAAATAGTTTCTTTAGTTGATTTCTTGGGTTTCTAGATATATAATAATATCTGCAATTAATTTTCCTTTTTAATTTTTATGTATATATTTTCCTCTTGACTGCAATAAAATGTTAAATAATAATGGACAACTTTAGGGGCGCCTGGGTGGCTTAGTCGGTTAAGCGTCCGACTTTCGCTTAGGTCATGATCTCGCGGTTCGTGGGTTCGAGCCCCGTGTCGGGCTCTGTGCGGACTGCCAGCTCAGAGCCTGGAGCCTGTTTCAACCTGTGACTCCCTCTCTCTCTCTGACCCTCCCCTGCTCACGCTGTCTCTCTCTCTCTCCTAAAAATAAATAAAAAAAAAAAAACATTTAAAAAAAAATAATAATGGACAACTTTATGTTATTCTTTAAAATTTTAGCCATTCTTGTGGGTACATATTTGAAACCTAAACCTAAGTGAAGTCAGACTAATAGTTATAAATCCTTTAGAAAGTATTTTTCTCATACCCAGAGCCAGGTTGAGGTGTATAAACTTCCTTGTCACTTACATGCTTGCATTTATGCATAGATTAATTTTCCTTTTTTTCTTTTTCTTTCTTTTTTGAGATATAATTGCCAAATAACATATTATTAGTTCCAGGTATACAGCATAATGATTTTCTATGTTATATATTGCAAAATGATCACCACAATAAGTCTAGTTAACAACCATCACCACATAGGTACAATTATTTTTCTTTCTTGTGATGATGAGAACTTTTAAGATCTACTATTTTAGCAACAGCAGGCATTTTCTTTGCCTTTTCACTTAGCATGTAGCCCTTTGAGAATTGCAGGATCTCAGTATCTACTTCTCACCTTTTAGATTAAAAATTTAACTCAAGCCCTTAACTACCAAGATCAGGGAAGATCCCTTCCTGCCTCTAACCACAACTACATTTCCAATTCCCACTCACTGTGCTATTTGTTTCCCTCTTCATTTTCGATAGCTGGCCTTTCCTTGACTTTCTTGTAATTCAACTATGAATTTTAGTTTAAATTTTATAAGTGTGCATTGATTTTGTATCCTGAGACTTTGCTGAATTCATGAATCAGTTCTAGCAGTTTTTGGGTGGAATCATTTGGGTTTTTCAGATAGAGTATCATGTCATCTTCAAAGAGTGAAAGTTTGACTTCCTCCTTGTCAATTTGGATGCCTTTTATTCCTTTGAATTGTCTAACTGCTAGGCTAGGACTTCCAATACTATTGTTGAATAACAGTAGCAAGAGTGGACATCCCTGTTGTGTTCCTGACCTTAGGGGGAAAGCTCTCAGTTTTTCCCTATTGAGGATGATATTAGTGGTGGGGCTTTCATATACAGCTTTTAAGATTTTGAGATATGATCCTTCTACTTTCTTGAGGGTTTTTACCAAGAAAGGATGCTGTATTTTGTCAAATGCTTTCTCTCTATCTATTGAGGTTCTTGTCCTTTTTTTTATTAATGTGATGTATCACATCAATTGTTTTGTGGATATTGAGCCAGTCCAGCATCCCAAGTAGAAATCCCACTTGGTTATGGTGAATAATTCTTTTAATGTATTGTTGGATCTGGTTGGCTAGTATCTTCTTGAGGAATTTTTCATTCATGTTCATCAGGAAATTGGTCTGTAATTCTCCTTTTTAGTGAGTTTTTTTTCTGGTTTTGGAATCAAGGTAATGCTGGCTTCATAGAACGAGTTTGGAAGTGTTCCTTCCATTTCTATTTTTTGAAACAGCTTCAAAAGAATAGGTAGCAACTCTTCTTTATATGTTTGGTAGAATTCCCCTGGAAAGCCACTGGCCTTAGACTTTTGTTTTTGGGGAGATTTTTATTACTGATTTCTTTACTGGTTATGGGTCTGTTCAAATTTTTTCTGTCTTCTTGTTTCAGTTTTGGTAGTTTATATGTTTCTAGGAATTTGTCCATTTCTTCCAGATTTTCTAATTTATTGGCATATAATTGCTCATAATATTCTATTATTATTGTTTGTATTTCTGCAATGTTGGTTGTGATCTCTTCTCTTTCATTCCTTAGTCTATTTACTTGGGTCCTTTCCTTTTCCTTTTTGATCAAACTGGCTAGGGGTTTACCAATTTTATTAATTCTTTCAAAGAACAAGCTCCTAGTTTACTGTTTTCTTTTATTTTTTGGTGGGGTTTTTTGTTTTGTTTTGTTTTTTGTGGGGTTTTTTTGGATTTTTTTTTTTTTTTTGGCTTTGATAGCTTTGATTACTGCTCTAATCTTAATATTTCCTATCTTCTGCTGTTTTGGGGTTTTATTTGCTGTTCTTTTTCCAACTCTTTAAGGTGTAAGGTTAGGTTGTATATCTGAGACCTTTCTTCCTTTTTTAGAAAGTCTTGGATTGCTATATACTTCCCTCTTCTGACAGCCTTTGCTGCATCCTAGAGGTTTTGGGCTGTGGTGTTATCATTTTCATTGGTTTCCACGTACTTCTTAAATCTCCTCTTTAACTTCTTAGCCCATTAATTCTGTTTTTAATTATTACTTTTTAATGTTTATTTATTTTTGAGAGAGATAGAGAGTGTGTGCGCGCATGCACACACACAAGTGGGGGAGGGGCAGAGAGAAAGGGAGACACAGAATCGGAAACAGGCTCCAGGCTCTGAGCTGTCAGCACAGCTGAGGTCATGACTTGAGCTGAAGTCAAAGGTTTAACCTACTGAGCCACGTAGGCGCCCCACCCATTCATTGTTTAGTAGGATGTTCTTTAGTCTCCAAGTATTTCTTGTCTTTCCCATTTTTTTCTTGTGGTTTATTTCAAAGTGTTATATTGATATGGGATAACAAATTTTAAATAAGTTATGCAAATTCTCTCTACAACACAATTTTATCATGATTTGGCTTATATTCCCACCACTACCTCTCCCCACAAGTAACCCCACAAATAACCACTACTGCTTCTTGTATATGTCTCCAGATTTTCTTGATACTTGTACAATCAAATACAAAATATATTCTAATTATATCCCCCTTTTTAATCAAAAGGCACCGTACTATACACAATATCCTGTACATTGCTTTTTTTCTTACTTAGCAATATATCTTGGGAAATCTTTCCACATTTATACATATAGTACTTTCTCATTTTTATACAGACATGTTATATTATATTGCATGACGGATCATAATTTAGCTGATCAGTTCCCTACATTTGTAATATTTACATTTTCCCCTATTACAAACTACATCGTAAAGAATAATTTACATATAGATCATTTGCTAGGCATGCAAGCATAGCTATAGGATAAATTCCCCCAAATTGTATTACTGGGTAAAAACGTTTAAGCACTTGAGATTTGGACAGTTATTACTAAGTTGTCTTCCTCACAGGTTGTAACAATTTACACTTCCCACCAATAATGTATAATCCTCTTAGTGGTACTGAGGTTTACTGAAGAGCGGAAGTCCAGGGTGGAAAACTGGACAGGAATGATTAGCTCTGAGTTTGGGCTCCCGGAAATCCCATTGCTGTATACCAGCTTATGCACACCCACTGAACTAAAAATTCAGCTGGCTTCTCCTTGTCTTAGTAGACTTCCTCTGTCTACTGTCTCCCAAGAGGAGGAAATGACTGAAGATGTCCTTCTGATGTGCCACCCCGATCTTCTATGCTTTATCCTTTCTGAAGTTCACTTTACTCAGTCTTCATTATATTCTTCAAAAGCTCTAAACATAAATGAGATTGCTTTTCTTTTTATTTGTTTATCCAAGTCTCCTCATTAGAGATGAAACAAGAACCTCACTCTCACATACCCTATTTGAAAGTTTTGTCTTTGTTTTTTTTGGGTTTTTTTTGTTTACTTTTTGACATGAAATGAAGACCTTCTAGTGCTTCCAGTCATCATGATACTGGTTTGGGGGCCAAGACAGAATAGTCTATAGTTTGAGGAAATATCCATCAATCCCTAGTTTACTAAGAAATTTTTTTTTCACTCATGTTTGTTTATTTTGTAAAAGACTTTTCAGTATACACAAAGGAAATAAGAAGGAAAATGCAAAGCATCCTTGGAACAGAGAGAGTAAAGACTGAGAATGAGGCCCAGGACTCAATTATAATGGTGTCAGAGATACAGAGGAGATTAAATTCTCAGTCTTGCTAAATCAAACTATTCCTGGATTAGAAAGGACTGAGACCCTGAAACATGGAATAAGAACTTTGGTTTAATGCACTCAAAAATACTGAATCCCAAACCCTCCTGAATCCTCTAGGCCCACAGAAGTATCCCACTCTTCAGCTAAAGACTGATACTTAATGAAAAAGATCCACTTCTGTAGACCTTACTCACTGGCTTCCAGCTCATCCATTCTCTCCTCACCTTTCCTCCCTCTTTACTTTACCCTTTCTATTCTTCCAGTCCTGCATTAAATCACGGGGGACTTTATAACACAAGAGAATGACGTCCTTTCTACATGAAGAGAACACAAATCTCAGTAACTGTTGTTTAAATAGTGTCACATGTTATTTAAGAGTAGAATGGTTCATTAAACCAGTCTTCCAGACTTAGAATCCACACCAGAGAAATCTTAACAGTTCAAAGTAGAAGTGACAAGAAATGACAGATTTTTCCATAAACTATTTCATGACTGTAAAGTGACCCTATTTCCAACCACTTACTGAGCTATATCTTCTATCAAGGTCAAGTGAAATGTTACTTCCACATCTAATCTGTCAATGCTGTAGTCTGAATGTTTGTGGCCTTCTTTCTCCACAAAATTCATATGTGGAAATCCCAACACCCAATGGGATAATATGAGGGGATGGGACTTTTGGGGAGTGCTTTGGTCATAGAGGTAGAGATCTCAGAAATGGGATTTGTGCCTTTATAAAAGAGGTTCCAGAAGGATCTCTTGTCCCTGCCACCAGGTAAGGATACAGTGAGAAGTCAGTAACCTGGAAGACAAACCAAAACCTGACTATTACTGGCACCTCACTCTTGGGCTCTGAACCTCTAGAACTGTAAGAAATAAACTTCTGTTGTTTATAAGCTACCCAATGCATGATATTTTGTTATGGCAGCCCGAACAGATGAAGACTATTGTCAAATCCTGTCCATTCTGTCCAAAAACTATATATTGAGAATCCATTCATTTCTTTCCATCTCCACTACATCTATTTCCAGGTGACCATCATTTCTCACCAAAAGAGCTACTTTACTGGGACCCAGAGAACCACCCACCAATCCCCTCCCCACAAATGTAAACAATCATTCCACTCCCCCACTTAAAATCCATCGCTGGCCTCTTTTTTTTTTTTTTTACACAAATAGTTTATTGTCAAATTAGATTCCACATAACACCCAGTGCTCATCCCCACAAGTGCCCTCCTCCATGCCCATCCCCCCCTCCCCCCACATCCATCAGTCCTCAGTTTTTGTCAGCATTCAAGAGTCTCTCATGGTTTGCCTCTCTCCCTTTCCCCCACTATTTCCCCCTTCTTCTCCCCCATGGTCCTCAGTTAAGTTCCTCCTAATCCTCCTGTATGTGCAAACATATGATATTTGTCCTTCTCTGCCTGACTTATTTCGCTCAGCATAACACCCTCAAGGTCCATCCATGTTGCTACACATGGCCAGATTTCATTGTTTCTCATTGCCATGTAGTATTCCATGGTTTAGATAAACCACATCTTCTTGATCCATTTGCCCGTTGATGGACACTTAGGCCTCTTTTTGATGCTAAAATAAAATCTTAAACCCTTCTCCTGGGTTCCAATGCTTTGTATGACTTGGTTCTCAGATTAGCTGCCTCCTCCCCACGTCACACACCAGTCTCCTACTCATTCACCACATTATATTGCAAACAGGCTAAACCCTCAAGCTGTTCCTCCTCCAGGCTTTGTATGTGCTCTTCTCTCTACCTAGAAGGTAGAAATGATCCACAAATTGAAAAACCATCTGCTACTCTATTCTGTGGTCTCATATATCTTTTTGCTTTAACTGAGAAGTAGTGCATACATTGGGATTCCACTCCTCAAAGCTAATGGAGTAGGTTAGAAAAGAAAAATGGGAGGTGAGAGAGGAGTAATGGAGACAGTTCTATATCCCAGCATGCTAATGAGCATGTACTTGGTATTGAATGGGTGAGATAAGGAATAAGAAAACAAACTCCTCCCCCCTATGCCTCCTATTTTTCCCATTTGAGAGAGACTTAAAAGCCATAAACATAGAATTGTTCTTCAGGTTAAAATGCTAGCCAATACATGAGTGTGCTCCCTCATTTAGAAATATAGACATTTTAAAGCTGTCATATTTAATATAATTTATCTGCTAAAATCAAGAATTAGATCACTGATCTAATTGCAATGATTCTAGATGGACCAGGAAACTGAATTAGGTATGAATGGGTTTATTAAAGGCATCTGCCTTCCATGAAATATGTTTCAGAGAATTGCATTACTTAATCCTAATTATTGGATCTTTACAATTCTGAGAGCTTTCAAAAGAATTCTGTAGCTTCATATTCAGAAACAAAATCTACATTATTTACTTTCTACAGCCATAATTGCTACTTTACTCTGGATTCAAGTCAAAAGAAAGATCATACAAGTGGGGAGCATGAAATAAGACGACACACTCCTAGCCTGGGCAGCTCATTATTTGAGTTCCCACTGAAAATGAATGAAGCAACTACCACCAGCTCCACCTGAATTCTAAATTTTCAAATTTTCAGTATATTTTAAGCAGGTTCTCCAGAGTACCAGGAACAGTAGGATGGAAATATATATATATTATATACACACAAGGAATTCATTCATGTGATTATGAAATACAAAGAAACAACAGAATATAAGGAAAAGTTAATATGCACCTGCTGTAGATATTCAGCATTTATTCACTCATGTAGTAAGTATTCATTGAACACTCACCCTATACAACACAAATGTGGCCATGAATAAGACAAGACAATGCTGCACTCATCAGAATTCTATTTAAAAAGATATTTTAAAAGTATAATAACTAACATTTCTTTGCTACAGATTACACAGCAGACCCTATGATAAGCATTTTATTCACATGCATTTCTCATTTACTCACAAATGTAAATTAATCCTCATATTTAAAAAATTACATATGAAAGGGAGATGTCTGGATGGCTCAGTTAGTTAAGTGTCAGACTCTATGTCAGCTCAGGTTATGATCTCACAGTTCATGAGATAGTGACCCAAGTTGGGCTCTGTGCTGACAAGGCAGAGACTGCTTGGATTCATTCTCTCTCTCTCTCTCTCTCTCTCTCTCTCTTTTTTTCTCTCTCTCTCTGCCCCTTCCTCACTTGGATGCGCCTGCACTCTCTCTCTCAAAACAAATATCTTTTTAAAAATTGCATATGAAGGAAATGCAGTAGGCTGAATCATGGCTTCCCAAAAATGTCCATGTCCTAATCCATAGAACCTATGAATAAATTGATTTACATGATAAGATGGGACCTCACAGAAATGACTAAGATTGGTAGATTCTGGATTCCAGGTGAACCTGATGTAATCACAAAGGTCCTTCCTTATAGGAGGGAGGGAGGAGGATCCAACTCATTAGTAGATGTGTAGACAGAAGCAGAGTAGAGTGGTTGAAGAAGCTGTGAACCAAGAAATGGAGGCAACCTTTAAGAGGATAAACAGGCAAGGGAACAGAGCCCTCCTTAGAGGCTCTAAGAGAACATATGCCTGTCACCACCCTTGATTTTAGGCCAGTGAAACTTGTTTGTCTTCTGACCTCCAGGAGGGTAAGGTAATAAATTTGTGTTCTTTTAAGCCACTAACTTGTGGCAATTTGTTATACCAGCAAAAAGAAACTAATACAGGGAGACAGAACTTTTAGGAGGTAGATGTGATAAACCACTATTCTCTGCCTTCCAGTGATTGATTCATGAAATCTTTTATGTGAGCAAGTTATTCTGAAAATGTTCCTGAAGTGCCTCCAATATTGATTCACACTTGCATAAAAGCTTTTGATAGGTATATGAGAGATTGGCACTCTCTCTTAAAATTTCATGCAGGATGTAGAATTCTAGGTAAAAACTACAATTCCTTGCATTTGGTGATTATCTAGAACTTTCCTAAGTTGTTATATCCTTCTACCAACTGAAATTAAGCATTGGAACTAAGTATATTGAAGATAAGGTCAAAATCATAAAACGTACAATTTTATGAAGAGGTTTTTACTTCTTTGTAGATTTACCTCTTTGCAGATCAGAGATGGAGGCATTTTGCCAATACAGGTTTCCCCACTTTTTGAGTTTGTGTGAGGCCACTTGGCTTTTATGAAAGACCTACATTAGTACTTGTTTCTACTAACTGAAAGAAATTTGAAGGATTTTCACTTTCATGATGACAGGTGAAAAGCGAAAATAGCTTTGTAGGTTTTGCAGTGAGTTGTTATTGAGCTGGTATATACCCAGTGGGGCTGGAGGGCCCCTCCAAGTTCCAAGTTCCTCCCCCAGGGACCTCACAGCAGCTCACCACCAAGCCACTGTAGAGTTGAACTGTGTCTGTGAGCATCTGTGCTTTATCACAATTTATTGTGTGCATTATTAGCAAAATGTGTCTTAAGTATCAGTAAAGCCTAAGAGAGGTTATTTTTGGGGTGGGGAGAATGCTCCAAATTTTTAACATATAAATTAATGGTTATTGTTTCTATTTTGTTCAAAGGAATATGCTATTTTTGAATAGCAGGGGAAACCTTTATTCTTTAAGACTTTATTGCATTTTACCTTTTGTACATGTCTAAAACTCTTATTTAATCTTCTTATATATATATTTTGATATTTAATTACAAAAAACAAAACTCTCATCTGAACAGGTCCCTTTATACTCTGCCTCTGTATACCTCAAAGTACTTATGAATTCATTCATTCATTCTTCCTTTATTAGCTCACTTACTCATACTTAGTGAAATCATTGAGTGTTTAGCATGTCCAAGACTCCCCTCTACACATTCTTTGTACTTGTGAAGATAAACAGACAAACAAGATATAGTCCTTACCATCAAGAAACTTATTTCCTCTATGCTTTATTAGCAATTTGTAAATACCTTTATAACTGTGCCTCTTATATCACATTACAACTGTTTAGGTCTATGTCTCTTCCAAGACAATGAACTCTTGTGGACAGGTAGTAGGTCATATTCATTTTTCTATCTGTGGAATTCAGTAAACATGTACTTACATATGTTCCTGATTGAATGAATTAACTTAAAAGGGGCTAAGGTAAACACACACAGAAAATCACCTCGACAAATCAAAGAGAATATGGAAAGTCACATTCTACTGGGAGGATTCTACACATGGAGATGGCAAATACGACAGTCAAAGCGATATGGTCACCAACTTTTTTCCTCCCCCACCTGAACACAAAGGAACACAATATATTTTTATTAAATTTTTTTAATGTTTATTTTTGAGAGCGACAGAGCATGAGTGAAGGAGGGACAGAGAGAGAGGGAGACACAGAACTCGAAGCAGGCTCCAGGCTCTAAGATGTCAGCACAGAGCCCGATGCGGGGCTCAAACCCATGGACTGTGAGATCATTACCTGAGCAGAAGATGGACGCTTAACTGACTAAACCCCCCAGGCGCCCCAGGAAGATAATATTTTCCATCCTACTCAGTCTTGATGGGGTCAAATGAGGCCATATGGGATCATGTGATTAGTTATGGCCCAGGACATAGGTCTAAAGCATGTAGACTACTTTCAGGCTCAAATCCTAGTTAGATTTTCTGCTCCCTTATTTTTTTCTTCTTTCTTGTAAACCTTAGAGGTCATAAATCAAAGACACAGTGTTATAAAATGGAAAGATCTGGGTACATAAATGTCTGCATGTCATCAACCACCTCCTTCTACACTACTTTCATGAAGACTGTGATATAAGCAAACATTAAATTTTTATTATATTGCGCTCTTGAAGTGTTGGGATTGTTTATTACAGTAGTTAGGTTCTACCTAAAACAGAAAAGGATGGCTTTGCAGGCAAAGGGAGCCACAGGAACAAAAACAAAAAGGCAGGAAAATAACATCAAATGGTTGTAAAGTATAAAAACCAAAGGAGTCAGAAGAAATCAGCACTAATGAAACACTGAGAATCAGAGGCCAGGAGGGCTTTGATTGGTGAACTAATCTGAAAGAAAATGAAGAGCAGTGATTTTCTGAAAGTGGCACAATCAAAATAGTATTTTAAGGAATCTAGCTTGGCAGCAGTATGATCTGGATAAAACTTTAAGTTCTTTTGATGGGATAAAATCACAACTCAAGTTAGATTATCAGAAAAGATAATTTACTGACTCCCATAACTAAAAAGTCAGGCATAGTTGGATTAAAGGGTTCAACAGGACTCTGAACTCAGTCTCTCCCTGGGTTGATTACTCAGCTTTCCCCTGTAACAGTTTTATTTGCAAGTCATGATGTTGCCCAGTAACTCCAATCTTATTTTCTATTAGCAACAAGTCCACCAGTCCAACATCATGTCCTCTTTCCTAACTCAGAAATGAGTTTATTTTTAGATAATGTGATTAACATGTACAGCTCAAAATAATCACTGTGCTCAGGTCCAGGTCAAAGGCTCTTGGCTGCCTGAGAATAGAAATTGTTGAGGAGGAAATGTTTTTCCTTTTTTCCCCTTCTATGTTCTTTGGCTGATCTAATAATTAAATTGACATAAGACAGATCAAAGGGAGGAAAAACAAATTTAATTTCATACCTATAGGAGCTCATAAAAATGAGACTCAAAGAAGTAACCAAAGCAGATATCTTATACCTTTTAGACAAAGAAAAAATAAACTTGTGAAGAATCGACAAGATAAGGAAGTTGGGGTTTGGCCAGCACATTAATGAAGCAGTAACAAGGCTTGTTTATATAGCCTTGTGGGACCTGAGTTCCCTACCTTTGCCAATAAGGATGCTTTCTGGATAGAAAGCAACTTCTGAGTTACAGGGAGAATACTCTTTACATGAGGAATTTATTTCCTGCTTCCAGGGGGACAAAAGGCAACCAGGGTGTCCTTGTGGTACCAGCTATTTAAGTAACTTTTGCTCAAAATAATCAATATGCCAAAGAGGCATATTTGGGGAAAGCCTGCCCTCAGCCCCATTAAAACCCAATATATCTATTACTTATAACAGTAGTAATGCTGTGTAACAAACAACTACACAGCTTCAAAAACCTACAATGATAAGCATTATTGCTCACATGCCTGGGGGCGGCTGGGTTCTTCTCGTGAACTTCAATGGCACAGCAGGAGTGCAAAAGAGGAATCAGAAACATGCAAAGCTTCTTGAGGCTTTGATTCACTTTCCCATAATTCTATTAGCCAAAGAAAATCACACAGGTTGGGGAAATAAATTTCAACTGTATAGGAGAGACCCAAAGTTACATACTAACAGGTGTAATACAAAGAAGGATGAAGGACTGAGACCACTAAAGCGAACCATCTACCATGCCCATGCATACCCTATGGGCAGAATGAGAGAGAGATGCCATTCCAGGGAAAACATGACAGCTATTAATGGAAAAGGTGGTGAAGATTCTAGTTAGCAAAGTCAACAGATGACCGCTTCTGGCAGACAGACCATAGTAGACAGCAGAGTGTAGGAAAATAGATATGGTATTCGTTTCTCAGGGGTGCTATAGCATATTGCTACAAACTGGCTGGCTTAAAACAACAAAAATCTAGTCTCTCATAGTGTTGCAAGTCCACGAGTCTAAAATCAAAGTCTCAGCAGGGCAATGCTCCCTCCGTGGGGTCTGAGAAGAATCCATTCTTTGCTTCCTCCAGTTTCCAGTGGCTTCTGGCATTCCTTGGTTGGGGCTACAAGACTCCAATGGCTGCCTCTATTTCTACATGGCCTTTTCCTGTGTCTTCTTTCTTTGTACAAAAACGTAAAAGATAGCTTTATAAAACAAAGGAGGGTGTGCACCTGGCTGCCTTTTTCTGTATAGCATGCAAGCCATGATCTCAGGGTCGTGAGCTCAAGCCCCATGTTAAGTATGGGTATTACTTAAAATAAAATTTTAAAACTTTTAAACCCCCCCCTTTTTTTTTAGAGCAGTTGTAGGTTCACAGCAAA
The DNA here is from genome assembly GCA_017311185.1 of Proteles cristata cristata. Lineage (NCBI taxonomy): Eukaryota > Metazoa > Chordata > Mammalia > Carnivora > Hyaenidae > Proteles > Proteles cristata. The sequence goes on along the minus strand of JAESUZ010002113.1, from coordinate 900,036 downwards.
ACTGAAAGGAAGGTGCAGAGACTTCCCATATGTACTCTATTCCCAAACATGCCCAGCCTCCCCCAGTATCAACATTCCACACCAAAGGGGTAAGTTTGACAAACCTACAACGACACATTAAAATTATCCAGTTAATTTAAAGCAGGGTTCACTCTTGGTGTTGTACATTCTATGGGTTTGCCCAAATGTATAATGCCGTATATCCATCATAATGGAATTTTCGCTGCCCTAGGGATCCTCTGCACTCCATCTATTTACCCCTCATCCCCTCCCCCAATCCCTGGCAATCTAGCAACCACTGATCTTTTATTTTCTCCATAGTTTTGCCATTTCTAGAATGTCATATACTTGGAAACTTACAGCATATGGCCTTTGTAGACTGGCTTAATTCACTTAGAAATAAGCATTTAAAGATCCCCCATGTCTTTTCATGACTGAATAGCTCATTTCCTTTTAGTACTACATACTATTCTATTGTCTACATGTGCCCTGGTTTATTTATCTATTTACCTACCAAAGGATGTCTTGTTTGCCCCCAATTTTAGAAAATATAAGTAAAATTGGAGGGGGACAAGATGGCGGAAAAGTAAGGAGCTCCGTACTTGCACTCGCGCCCATACATCACACAGAAAAGATCTGAAGCCATTGGAAACCTTACAAAACCTGAGAGATTGGGAGAAAAAGGACGCAGAATCCACTGAGAAAGCCTTCTAACATGAGTGCGAACTGGCGAAGATAAAATCGGGCCGGGATCGGAGACTCCAGGGTGGGAGACGATCCCCCTCTACCCTCTACGGGGAGTGAGAGGGGAAAAGAGAGAGTCCGAAACAAAAAACCTCCACTCAGCGGGGAAAACCTCCGCTCGGTGCATAGAAAGACCGTACTTGCCAAATACCTGCACACCAGGTCCCCTCGCGCCAACTGGTCCCGGGGTGGGGGGGGGGGCGGCTGAGCGCACAGACTGCGTCTTTGTGCTGGTTCCTGGCGGCTGGACTTCACAGTGGTGGCGCGCCTGCCGCCATTGTAGCTCCCGGGCAGCTGGGGCCCCTGAAAGAGCCGCGCGGACACCGGGCATCCACGCTCCCGGCTGGCTGGGACTCGATAGGGAAGGCAAAGAACTAAAAACTGGGGAATTTGCCTGTGAGTTCGTGTTTCAGGTGACGAGCCATAGAGGGACCCGGTTTTCCTCACTCCAGTGGGCTCAGCACACCGGGCAGGCAAGGCCCCGCGCATGCTCCACAGCCCGACCCAGAGAAGGAAGCAGTGATTCTGACTCCACCCCCAGAGCTTGGCAGGGGGCCTGGAATTGCCCCGAGAGGGTTGCCTGGGAAGCTGTGTCTAAGGCAATTTCAGTAGGGCACGACGAATGGGATTTGGAGATTGAGACTAGCCTGGGTTGAAGAGTGCAACCAACTTTGGCTGCGCCCCCCACACGGGGAGCTTACACGCCCAAAAAAGCGAGGTGCAGCACTTGGTTCAAGAAGGGACTGGAGCACCTTCACTCTCCACCTGACAACCGCCAAGGCAGAACTCCCACCTGAGGCATTGGATCACGCACCAACCATCCCTGCTTGAGAGCTGCCCTCCTCCCTTTTTTTTTTTATTCTTCTTGCTCTTTTCTCTCTTTTTTCCCCAAAACACTGACCTGATTAACTCTGGTTGCTGGCTTGCTTAAATAATCACAATGAGTCCATTCTGTAGATGTAAATTCTACACCTACCGACATTTTCATCTCTTTCTCTCAGGAGTAATTAGACTATATAGTTTCTCTGGATAATACCAGCATTCTTCTCTCACCTATCCAACCATATTCTACCCTTTACCTCTTTGAAAAAAGCTTCTTATCCCTTCAGCCTGTTCATTCTATTTCCAATTGTGCCTCATCCCGCCCTGCCTTCTCTCTCATTCTCTATGCTCCTCAACCGCACTGCATACATACGGCTATTTAACTGTACCTGGGAAATCCAGGTATATGCTTTAAACCATTCTTTGTCCATCGGTTTTCTTCTTTTTCCCTTTTCTTTTCCCCCTTTTGATCTTTTTATGTATTTTATACTCCCTATTATTCGCCCTCCCTCCTTCGTCTTTTCTCTTAACTTTTTCGTTTCCCCTCTCGCTTTACATGTTAGTTGAATTAGCCTGTGCGTTTGTGTGCTCCTGCTCCCTGTGTGTTTGTCTGTCTGTTTTCTTTTCCAGGGCTACCTCAAGAAACAAGCTAGATAACACAAGGTGGAGAGTCCCAAATAGCACTATGAATAGGAAAATAAAATAACCAAGGTCCCAACAAGAGAGACCAGGGGATACCATTCAAAAAACACTCTCTGAAAGGATAGGCCCTGGAAAGTCAAAGAGTCCTCTTGGATATAGCAGTGCTCATAGAAACAGAGAGTATAACAAGCCTTTAAAACCAACAAGAGCCGGAAAGCTAACTAAAATGACAAAACGAAAGACCTCTCCTCCAGAGAAACTCCAAGAAGAAATGACAGCTAATGAACTGCTCAAAACAGATATCAGCAGCATAAGTGAACAAGATTTTAGAATAATAATGGTAAAATTAATAGCTGGGCTTGAAAAAATCATAGGGGACATCAAAGAAACTATGGCTACAGACAGAATGGAAAATAAAAATAGGCATGAAGAATTAAAAAATGCGATCAATGAGATACATAATAAATTAGAGGCCTCCAATGCACGGACTGAAGAGGCAGAAAGGAGAATAAGTGATTTAGAAGACACCATTATAGAAAAACAAGAAGCTGACAAAAAAAGAGACAAACTGATCCAGGAATAGGAAAGAAGAATTCGAGAGCTCAGCGATATGGTCAAACGCAACAATATCCGTATCATAGGAATCCCAGAAGAGGAAGAGAGAGGGAAAGGTGCTGAAGGAGTCCTGGAACAAATTATAGCAGAGAACTTCCCCGACCTGGGGAAGGAAGTCAATGTGGACATACAAGAGGCTCAGAGGACTCCCCTCAGACGTAACTTGAATTGATCTTCTGCACAACATATCACCATAAAAATGGCAAAATACAAGGACAAAGAGAGAATTTTGAAAGCAGCTAGGGTGAAAAGGGCCCTCACATACAACGGGAAACCTATCAGAGTGGTGACAGACCTATCTACTGAAACTTGGCAGGCTAGAAAGGAATGGCAGGAAATCTTCAATGTGATGAACAGTAAAAATATGCAGCCAAGAATCCTCTATCCAGCAAGCCTGTCATTCAAAATAGAAGGAGAGATAAAAACCTTTCCAAATAAACAGAAATTGAAAGAATCTGCAAACACGAAGCCACACCTACAAGAAATCCTGAGGGGGATGCTCTGAAGGAAAGGTTGCAAGGAACAAGATACCAGAGACACCACCACAAACATGAACTCTACAAAAGATACAAAGACTCTAAACCCACATATTTCAATAATAATATTGAATGTAAATGGGCTGAATGCTCCATTCAAAAGACATAGGGTAGCAGAATGGATTGAAAAACAAAATCCATCTATATACTGTCTACAAGAAACTCATTTTAGACTGGAAGATACCTTCAGATTAAAAGTAAGGGGATGGAGAAATATATATCATGCTACAGGAAATCAAAAGAAAGCCAGAGTAGCGATACTTATATCAGACAAACTGGACTTTAAATTAAAGACAATCACAAGAGATGAAGAAGGGCACTACATAATAATTACAGGGTCCATCCATCAGGAAGAACTAACAATCATAAATGTCTATGCACTGAATATGGGAGCACCTAAATATTTACAACAATTAATCACATACAGAAACATGCTTATAGATAAGAATGTGTTAATAGCAGGGGACTTTAATACTCCGCTTACACCAATGGATAGGTCAACCAGACAGAAAATCACTAAAGAAATAATGGACTTGAAAGACACATTGGACCAGATGGACCTGACAGATATATTTAGAACTTTACATCCTGAGGCCAGGCCATTTACTTTCTTCTCAAGTGCACATGGCACATTCTCCAAGATAGATCACATACTGGGATATAAAGCAGCCCTCAATAAATATAAAAGAATAGAGATCATACCATGCACACTGTCAGATCACAATACTTTGAAACTTGAAATCAATTACAGGAAGAAGTCTGGAAAACCTCCAAAAACATGGAGGTTAAAGAACACCCTTCTAAAGAATGAATGCGCCAATCAGGCAATTAGAGATGAAATTTAAAAAAAATATGGAAACAAATGAAAATGAAAACACAACAATTCAAAATCTATGGGATGCGGCAAAGGCAGTCCTAAGAGGAAAGTACATTGCTCTCCAGGCCTATTTCAAGAGATTAGAAAAAGTGCAAGTCCAAAATCTAACAGCTCACCTAAAGGAACTAGAGGCAGAGCAACAAGAACGCCCTAAACCCAGTAGAAGAAGAGAAATAGTAAAAATTACAGCAGAAACATAGAGACCAAAGAAACAATTGAATAGATCAATGAAACCAAGAGTTGGTTTTTTGAAAAAGTCAACAAAATTGACAAACCTCTAGCCAGACTTATCAAAAAGAAAAGAGAGAGCACCAAATAGACAAAATTATGAATGAAAATGGACTTATTACAACCAACCCCTCAGAAATACAAGCAATTATCAGGGAATACCATGAAAAATTATATGCCAACAAATTGGACAACTTAGAAGAAATGGACAAATTCCTAAACACACACTCACTACCAAAAGTCACAGGGGAAGAAATAGAAAACTTGAACAGACCCATAACGAGTGAAGAAATTGAATCAGTGATCAAAAATCTCCCAACAAATAAGAGCCCTGGACCTGATGGCTTCCCTGGGGAACTCTACCAGACATTTAAAACAGAATTAATCCCGATTCTTATCAAGCTATTCCAAAAAATAGAAATCGGAGGAAAACTCCCAGACTCATTTTATGAAGCCAGCATCACTCTGATTCCCAAGCCAGACAGAGATCCAGCAAAAAAAGAGAACTACAGGCCAATATCCTTGATGAATACAGATGCAAAAATCCTCAACAAGATCCTTGCAAATGGAATACAGCAGCACATAAAAAGAATCATCCACCAAGATCAAGTGGGATTCATTCCTGGGTTACAGGGCTGGTTCAACATTCGCAAATCAAACAATGTGATACATCATATCAATAAAAGAAAAGATAAAAACCATATGATCCTGTCAATAGATGCAGAAAAAGCATTTGACAAAATACAGCATCTCTTCTTAATAAAGACTCTAGAGAAAGTCGGGATAGAAGAAACCTACTTAAATATCATAAAAGCAATCTATGAGAAGCCTTCAGCTAACATCATCCTCAACGGGGAAAAACTGAGAGCTTTCCCCCTGAGATCAGGAACACGACAGCGATGTCCACTCTCACCACTGTTGTTTAACATAGTGCTGGAAGTCGTAGCATCAGCCATCAGACAACAAAAGGAGATCAAAGGGATCAGATTGGCAAAGAGGAAGTCAAACTTTCACTCTTCGCAGATGACATGATACTCTACATAGAAAACGCGACAGACTCCACCAGAAGCCTACTAGAACTGATCCAAGAATTCAGCCAAGTTGCAGGGTACAAAATCAACGTACAGAAATCGGTTGCATTTTTATACACCAACAATGAAGCAACAGAAAGAGAAATCAAGAAACTGATCCCATTCACAATTGCACAAAAAACCATAAAATACCTCAGAATAAACCTAACCAAAGATACAAGAGATCTGTATGATGAAAACTATAGAAAACTTATGAAAGAAATTGAAGAAGACACAAAGAAATGGAAAAACATTCCATGCTCATGGATAGGAAGAATAAATATAGTTAAGATGTCATTACTACCTAAGGCACTCTACACATTCAATGCAATTCCAATCAAAATTGCACCAGCATACTTCTCAAAACTAGAACAAACTATCCAAAAATTTGTATGGAACCACAAAAGACCCCGAATAGCCAAAGGAATACTGAAAAATAAAACCAAAACGGGAGGGATCACCATCCCAGACTTTAGCCTCTACTACAAAGCTGTCATCATCAAGACAGTACGGTATTGGCACAAAAACAGACACATAGACCAATGGAACAGAATTGAGAACTCAGAAGTGGACCCAAAAGTATACAGCCAACTCATCTTTGACAAAGCAGGAAAGAATATCCGATGGAAAAAAGACAGCCTTTTTAACAGATGGTGTTGGGAGAACTGGACAGCAACATGCAGAAGAATGAAACTAGATCATTTTCTCACACCATGCACAAAAATAAACTCAAAATGGATAAAGGACCTGAACGTGAGACAGGAAACTATCAACACCCTAGAGGAGAAAGCAGGAAACAACCTCCTTGACCTCCACTGCAGCAACTTCTTACTTGACACATCACCAAAAGCAAGGGAATCAAGAGCAAAAATAAACTTTTGGGACCTCATCAAGATTAAAAGCTTCTGCACAGCAAAGGAAACAACCCAGAAAACTAATAGGCAACCAACGGAATGGGAAAAGATAGTTGCAAATGACATATCAGATAAAGAGTTAATATCCAGAATCTATAAGGAACTCACCAAATTTCACACCCGAAAAACACACAACCCAGTGAAGAAATGGACAGAAGATATGAACAGACACTTCTCCAAAGAGGACATCCAGATGTTCAACAGACACATGAAACGATGCTCAGCATCCCTCCTCATCAGGGAAATACAAATCAAAACCACACTGAGATACCACCTCACGCCAGTCAGAGTGGCTAAAATGAGCCAATCAGAGAACTCTAGATGCTGGCGAGGATGTGGAGAAACGGGCACCCTCCTACACTGTTGGTGGGAATGTAAACTGGTACAGCGCCTCTGGAAAACAGTGTGGAGGTTCCTCAGGAAACTAACAATAGAACTCCCCTAGGACCCAGCAATAGCACTGCTAGGCATTTACCCAAGGGATACAGAAATGCTGAGGCATAGGAGCACATGTTCCCCAATGTTCATAGCAGCACTCTCCACAATAGCTAATACATGGAAAGAGCCTAAGTGTCCATCAACGGACAAATGGATCAAGAAGATGTGGTTTATCTATACCATGGAATACTACATGGCAATGAGAAACAATGAAATCTGGCCATGTGTAGCAACATGGATGGACCTTGAGGGTGTTATGCTGAGCGAAATAAGTCAGGCAGAGAAGGACAAATATCACATGTTTGCACGTATAGGAGGATTAGGAGGAACTTGACAGAGGAACAAGGGGGAGAAGAAGGGGGGAAATGGTGGGGGAAAGGGAGAGAGGCAAACCATGAGAGACTCTTGAATGCTGACAAAAACTGAGGACTGATGGATGTGGGGGGGGGAGGGATGGGCATGGAGGAGGGTATTTGTGGGGATGAGCACTGAGTGTTATGTGGAAACTAATTTGACAATAAACTATTTTTAAAAAAAATAATAATAAAATAAATTTAAAAATATATATATATATATATATAAGTAAAATTACTGACATTTATGTGCAGGGTTTGTGTGGACATAGCTCTCAGCTCCTTTGTGGGTAAATACCAATAAACATGATTTTTGGATCACAGGTAAGAATATATCCAGTTTCAAAAGAAACTGTCAAAACTGTCTTCCGAAGTGGCCATACTATTTTGAATTCCCACCAGCAATGAATGAGAGTTCATGTTGTTCCATAGCCTCATCATTTGGAGATAGTGGTGTTTTAGAATTTCACAATTTTATTAAATATGCAGTGATATCTCATTGTTTTGATTTAGGTGCTTTTCATTAGATTCAGGGTCTACATAGTTAATCCAAAACAATGTCATTTTGAGATCGCTAATTCCATCTGCAAAGACTCTTTTACCAAATAAGGTCACATTCATAAGTACCAAGGGTTAGAACTTGGACATATCTTTTTGGGGGCTATAATTCAACTCACTACAGATGCTATTCTAAAGGGTCCTGTAAAGATAAAATACAAACTAAGACTGGGGTGCTTGGGTGGCTCAGTTGGTTAAGCGTCTGACTTCAGCTCGGGTCATAACCTCACAGTTTGTGGGTTCCAGCCCTGCTGTGCTTACAGCTCAGAACCTGGAACCTGCTTTGGATTCTGGATCCTCTTCTCTCTCTCTGCCCCTACCACACTCATTCTCTGTCTCCATCTCTCTCTCAAAAAAAATGAATAAGCATTTAAAAAATTTTTTAAATACAAACTAATACAGAGTTTTTAATAGTGAGAATGTAAAGAACACAATGTCTGAAAAATGTTAGAAGTAGAATCATTAGTATTTGATGACTATTTAATATTTAGAAGTGAGAGAAATTGGCCCAATGATTCAAGCCTAAAAGGACTGGAGAACAATGGTACATCAGACTTGGAAAAGCCGCAGGGTAAGGGGGTGAAGGAAACAATGTTTTATTTTAAACATAGTGTATAGACTGGCGATGAAAAAGAAAAGAAAACTGAAATGGAGGGGGATAAATGAAGACGTTCATCTACCTAAGTCTGACCTATAAAAACTGTCCTTTGAAAACCAGAATTTTCAGAAGTTGTACTCTGAATTTCATCTCAGGTCTTTTTAGCCAACTCTTCATCATATTCATTACTTTTATTCCAAAGATACCTTCTTGGAGGATGAGTTTCTAGAAAAATCATTAGTATTTTGTTTCTATTAACAGGAACAATTATGCTCCACCAGTATCATAAAATCTTGAAGAGCTCAATATCATGTGATATTTTCAAGATATCAGTAAGAAAATAATACAACTCAATTTAGGGTTTGTGTCATGTTTATTTTATTAGCATCTGATTCCCTTTAAATGAGAAATCAGAGTAGAGATACTACTGTGAATCTTTACTAAGCAGGATGTTTTCTTTTACCCAGACTATCTCTACCCAATGATCGTCAAAATAAGTAGAGATCTGATATTATCTTTCTAAAAATAGATATCTGTATTTAGGATAGCTTTCTGCATTCTACAGTTAAAACTTGGAGCAGTTTCTTGTGTCAGATTTTCTTTTCTCTCTTCTGCAGGTTCGGTTACAGCCAATTTTTTTAGTTATATCCTCAAAGCAGTAGATCAACTTGCTTCTAGATAATTTATCAATACCTGTAGTTCAGAGAGATTAAGAGGAAAAATATGGGCCCATTGTTTTGGGATACAGAATCAGACAAGCTGGGACACTTGCTAGTTATGCGACTTTAGGAGGATTACTTAATCTTTCTGTGTCCTAGTTACATCAGAGTACTTCTGCTTCTCATGTTTCAACAAAGGGATATCAAACTCAGATACTTTCTTAATCAGCAAAGTGAATATCAGAAAGATGTTTTCACTGGTAAAATTAATGACTTGTTTGTCATCATAATCATTATTCAGATCATCAGTGGGAAAACTAGTGGTATTCAAGATACATGGTTGTCCAAAAAATCTATAAGGAACTCACCAAACTCCACACCTGAAAAACAAATAATCCAGTGAAGAAATGGGCAGAACATATGAACAGACACTTCTCCAAAGAGGACATCCAGATGCTCAACAGACACATGAAATAATGCTCAACATCACTCATCATCAGGGAAATACAAATTAAAACCACACTGAGATATCACCTCATACCAGTCAGAGTGGCTAAAATTAACATCCAAGAGACTTTAGATCCTGGCGAGGATGTGGAGAAATGGGAATCCTCCTACACTGTTGGCGGGAAAGCAAACTGGTGCAGCCACTCTGGAAAATAGCATGGAGGCTCCTCAAAAAATTAACAATAGAACTCCCCTATGATCCATCAAATAGCACTGTTAGTATTTACCAAGGGATACAGGCATGCTGATGCATCAGGGCACATGTACCTCAATGTTCATAGCAGCACTTTCAACAATAGCCAAATCATGGAAAGAGGCTAAATGTCCATCAACTGATGAATGGATCAAGAAGATGTGGATTATATATACAATGGAATACTACATGGCAATGAGAAAGAATGAAATCTGGCCATTTGTAGCAACGTGGATGGAACTCGAGGATGTTATGTGAAGTGAAACAAGTCAGGCAGAGAAAGATACTATATATTTTCCCTCATATGTAGATCAGAAGAAACTTAATGGAAGACCATGGTGGGGGGGAAGAGGAAAAAATAGTTAAGGAGAGGAGGGAGGCAAACCATAAGAGACTCTTAAATACTGAGAACAAACTGAGGGTTGATAAGGGGTAGGAAAGAGGAGAAAATGGGTGATGGACATTGAGGAGCGCACTTGCTGGGATGAGCACTGGGAGTTATATGGAAACCAACTCGACAATAAACAATATTAAAAGAAAAGATACAGGGTGCCTGGGTGGCTCAGTTAGTTGGAGTCCAACTTTGGCTCAGGTCATGATCTTGTGGTCTGTGAGTTCGAGCACCACATCGGACTCTGTGCTAACAGCTCAGAGCCTGGAGTCTGGTTCAAATTCTCTCTCTCTCTCTCTCTCTCTTTCTCTCTCTGCCCCTCCCCCACTCATGTCCTGTCTCTAGCTCAAAAATAAACATTAAAAAAATTTTTTAAATAAGTAAATAAATAAAAGAAAAGAAAAAGATACATGATAAGCTGAAATATATCAGAAATGCTTCCCACACTTAACAAAGAAATAGGTTTTTTATTTTGTAGTATGAACTGTTTTGTCGTATGAACTGTTTTGTGCTTGCTTGCAAATACATGTTTAATAAAATTTTGTCTGAGACTTGCTTTTATTATAATGTGTCATCAAAGTTTGGGTAAATGGACAACCTTTACCCACGTCAAACTTTCCCATGGTTACTATTATCTGACAAAAAGAATCTTAAAGGTTATATGTGGCCAAATAGGTTTAAGTCCATGTACAATAGTAGTTATGTTGAGTAAATGTTTGAAATAAAGTATAAACAATTAGCTCCTAGTTTCAAAAATCATAAGAGACCATGTTTAGTAACCCCCAGGAATAATAATTTTAGATGGAGTGCCAATATTTGCTGCTATTATAATTTTAAGAGACTTTAATTCCAGCAATTCAAATATATTATTTGTGATTGAAGTTCAGTACAAGTAGAGTAAATTATTTTGGCTTTTAAGAGCTAAGCAAAAAATACATATGGCTAAATTCATCAGTTGACTGCATTCTTGTTTAAATTCTAAAATCTGGGATCATAAGAATGGATTATAAATTTAATGGAATAATGAGTTCTTGCATAACTCCCAGGGACCGAGAAAACTGGCCTCCATAACAGGAAGAAAGTTCAAAGAGATGAAAAAAAGAAACAACTCTTATTTTTTCCCCAATGGAATGAAATTATTAAACTCTAGGGATGTTTTTAGTACAGCTCTAATTTTGTGATAGTGTACAAGGAAAAAGGTGATCTGTAAACCAATTTTATACAGCTTTGGATCCAAATCAAAATTGGATCTTAAATATCTTAGACTTTGAGATACATAGATAGATCTTATTTAAGAGTGAACCTTCAAATGTAATTACCTTCAAATGTATGGCTTGCTTTATAGGTCATGAAGGTGCTTTACTAAATATCCCAGAAGGCACATAACCTTTAAATTGAGAAAATGGGACAATATTTATCAACTCTTTGGCTGCCAGTCTCAACAGGTTAACGTGCTAAAGTTTTCCTGAGCTGCAAGGATGACATATTGTAGCACAGATAATGTGTATTTCCATCCAGAAGTATCTGGATGAAAATTTACAATGCAAATGTTATTTGCTCTCTCTCTCTCTCTCTCTCTCCCCCCCCCCCCCCCGGGATAATAAAAGAAAACCATTTTCACCCTCTGAGTAAATAAAGAAAAAATCTGGGATTTCTCACTGCTGTTTTCACTCTTTCGGCTAGGCTTAGCAGCCAAGGCAATAATCACCACCAATTTGTAGAGCCTACCCATCTTGTGACCAAGATAACAGCAAATTACAGGCCTCACGCAATAAGCAGAGTTCAAGAAGCTGGCAAAACACTGTATTCTCTGGCAAGGACAGGATGTCTCTTGTGGCTTCTGCAAGATTTAGGGGTATTCTTCCTCCATGAGCACTGGTAATGAACTTTGTCCTGGGATGCCAACTTGTCTAAAGATTTACCACTTGAATCACAGCAGCAAGCTCATAGGAGATATTCTTTATCCACCCTTCTCTCTGTGTGCCACTGGCTGCCATCAAAGTCCTTACACTTCTTTCCTTTCTTCATCCACTGTAAGAAGCCTAATGTCCCCGAAACATCCTGGGCTTGGATTTTCAAGGAGGAGTGAGCTGTTTTTCACCAGTTTTCCCCACAGTGATGAAGTCTTCTTCATCCACTCAACATTTCCAAGCTCTAGTCCCAACCCAGGCCCTAGATTTTAAAAATTCCATTTTGAAAGATGGACAGTTGAATATTAGGAGGCTTTAGCTACCCCAAAAATGAGAAGGTGAAGAAGAAAACGTTTTACTATGAGCCAGATGATTTACAAATATTTCATTTAGCTTCACAATAATCCTCTACAGCATCCCCATTTCACAACTGAGAAAGCTAAGGTCCAGGGTAAGCAATCTGCCCAGGGTTCTATAGATAGTAGTATTTGCTACAGTAGATAGAGCCCATTCACTCTTCTATAGTATCTCTTTACTTAACATACTCTTCATCTCTCTCTACTCTGTCTTCCCCTCCCTGTCCCCCATCCACAACCTCCCTTCCCAAATTAAAGTTCAAAATAATTAAAACAGTAGGTAATTAGCTCATTAACAGAAACAGGACTTATCTCCACCAAGTTCCACAGAGTTGAGAAACATATTTAGTTTATTTATGACTGTAAATCTGTAACACCAAGAAGAGCATCTGGCATTGAGGCCAGTATAAGATCCCAATAAGTACTGTTGAGTGAATGAATGAATGAACAAACGAACAGACAAGCAGATGAATAGAATAGAAGATTTAGAAATATATCCAAATATATAAGAGAATACAAATGATAGAGGTGACATTTTAAATCAGTAGAAAAGATGATTATTCAATAAATGGTCCTATGAAAAAATGTTGTCATCTAAGGAAAGAAAAATGTATCATTAGGCCAAAAATACATTTTAGAGAGATCAAAAATTTACATATGAACAAAATGAATCTATAAAAATCTTAATGAAAACCATGGAAGAAATTTTCCTTGGTTACAGATTGGGAAATTCTAATCTCTTCCCAGAAGCTATTGCAGTTCTTCGCTAGCTAATAATTCTTTGCAAGCTACAGTGACATGACATGCTGTTGTTGTGAAATGTGTATGTTTATGTGTGTATGTGTATCTGGGGTAAAGAGAATAGTGTCAACAGATAAGTGAAAACTTGAGAAAGGGGTGATAATTTTTTGAACAGAACAGACAGTTCTTTCTCTTAGATTGAAGGGAACAGTGAATGGGCATGTCAATACATTTGGGAAAGAATGTGGGAAGTTGAAGGAGTTCCCAGCAGATGGAGATAAGCATAGGGCTGCCAATTTTATAAGAAAAAAAGAAATAAACTCTTAAATTAAAAGTGCAATGCATGGTCCACATGGTTCCAGTCCATAAGCTGACACTCAACAATATTAGTTGACCATTATAGAGTAATTTCACTAAATCTTTTCTGTTAAGATTCTTATCCCCCAAGAAGTTAATATTCAGGTTTCTATTGAAATTATGTCAGGGGCACCTGGATGGCTTAGTCAGTTAAGTGTCCAATTTCAGCTCAAGTCATGATCTCACGGTTCATGGGTTTGAGCAGTGTTGGGCTCTGGGCTGACAATTTAGAGCCTGGAGCCCGCTTCTGATTCTGTGTCTCCCTCTCTCTCTGCTCCTCCCCCGCTCATACTTTGTCTCTTAAAAATTAATAAATGTTAAAAAAATTTAGAAATTATGTAAAACTTATCTTCTCAAATAGTCAAATTGAGATGAGGTCCAGTTACTATGGCAAAGGAGATACATATATATGCACTGACAGCACAGAGCCTAATTGGGATTCTGTCTCTGTCTCTCTCTGCCCCTCCCCTGCCTTGCTCTCTCTCTCTCTCTTTCAAAATAAATGAAAATATACTTTTAAGAAAGGACATCTATTCTTGGAGAAATCTTACCATGAAAGAATATCTTCTTTTGAATAAAAATCATCTACACAGAGAATAATTCAGTATTATACAAGCAAAATGGTGTAACAATCATCTTTCTGACACTGTAAGGCATTAAAATGTGTATAAAATTTGCCTGGCTGGTTTTATCAGTTTGCTTTTAATCAGAGGATCAGAGGACATGCATACTTCTTTTTTTTTTTTTTTTAGTTTACTTATTTTTGAGAGAGAGAGAGAGTACAAATGAGGGAGGGGTAGAGAAGGAGAGAGAATCCTGAGAGAATCCCTATTTATTTCTGAGGGACAGAGCATGAGTAGGGGAGAGGCAGACAGGGGAAGAGAGAGAATCCCAAGCAAGCTCCATACCATCAGTGCACAGCCTGATGTGGTACTCAAACCCACAAACTGAAGAATCATGACCTGAGCGAAAGTCAGATGCTAAACCATCTGAGCCACCCAGGCACACCATACATACTTCAATGAGCTCTGTATAAAACAGATATAAAGAACAGAGAAGCCCTAAAACATAAATTTTATAATCTTTTTCACATTGACTAATGATTTATTGTTTAAAAAGATGTATTACTAATATTTTTATTATGGGTGTGGCCCAGAGGGAAGAAATTTAGAAACAAGATTCCCAAGCCTGAAGTTTAAACAAATCCATTCTTAATGCTGAAAATCACATTTTCTGCACGAATTATACTGGCTAGATTACTTAAATTATTTTTTTAAGAAAATGTTCCAAAATAAAAAATAGCAACTAGTTCTGAAACTATTGTCCTCTGTAAGGGAAACATATATACATATATATTCAGACAAATTTAAAAAATAAATTCCAGATTTAGGGTTTTTTTGTCATTTTGGATTTTTTTATATTAAAAATCAAAATCAAACTCTCTCCAAAAACCTCTTCAAACAAACAAAAATCAGATTAAATAAAATTTAAACTGAATATACCCAGCAATTAAACAGTGTGGTACTGCAGCATCTACCTCAAGCGAACAAGTGCTCTAGGAGATAGAGTCCATTCTCTTAATGTGACATCAAGATATTCTCCAGATCATGGGACACCTGGGTGTCTCAGTTGGTTAACCATCTGATTTCAGCTCAGGTCATGATCTCACAATTTTTGAGTTCAAGCTCGGCATCTGGCTCTGTGCTGACAACTCAGAGCCTGGAGTCTGCTTCGAATTTTGTGTGTGTGTGTGTGTGTGTGTGTGTGTGTGTGTGTGTGTGTGTGTCTGCCTCTCCCCCCCTCTCTCTGTCTCTTTCTCAAAAATAAATACACATTAAAAAATATACTCTTCAAATCAAATACAAAATAATAAAATAATCACTCCATGTGTATACATTTATAAACAGACAGCTAGTGATTGAAGTTAGAGAAGCTGGCATTTCCATCAGTCCAGAAAAAGACCATGTGGACCTGATATTTACAAACAGGTATCAGGACAGAAACATATGCAATGCCCATACCTCACCTACCCTCTAACTAAGAGACATGGCATACACAGTTCTTAAACATATAAGACAGTGTATCTTTGTATAATATCAAATAAGTACTATTATGAGAGGGAGAGCTAAAACAGTTAGGAGCTGTTTTTTCCTTCATATACTCCAAAGGGTTAAAGATTCTGATATTTCAATTGGAGAACTAGGGGTAATTTTTTCTTCTTCTTTAAACTTGTAGTTTTTTGGGGGGTTTTAAGTGTTTTTAGGAGTTTCTCTACCTTTTTGTACTCCAAAATATAGATATTTCTCAAGGATGAATAGAATAGTTACCAATTATTGAGTGTTTATCATAATCCTATCATTGTTCTTCATCCTCATTTTCTGAAAAATCCTTCCAACAACTCCATGATATAGGAACTGTTGCTCTTCACTTACTGTGAGTAAATGGAAATTAAGAGAATTTATGCTATCTTTACTAAGTCCATGCCACCTACGAGTGACCTGTGTCAATAAACCTGTGTACAAAGGAATCTTAAGAAAATTTAAGCAAGGGGTGCCTGTGTGGCTCACTAGGTTACACATCAGACTTTTGATTTTGGCTTAAGTCATTATCTCATGGTCATGAGATGGAATCCCTTCAGGTTCCTCTCCCTTTGCCTCTTACCCCTCCTGTGCCTGCTCACAATTTCAAGATGTCTCTCTCTCTCTCAAAAAAAATTTAATTAAATTCTAGCAAGTCAGAGAGGTTTCCCAGTATCTGGTAGATTCCAGCCAACACCCGTCCTTGCCACATCTTCCCTTGCTTTTGTCTTAATCATGGGGTAATGTCTTATCTTTAGCCCATGCTTAGCTCCACTTGCTAGACTTTACTGCTGTCTGATCTGTGATCCTGTGACACTGCTGTATTCATTGTCATAGCCAAATACATTTGAAAGCTTCCAGAGAGTTACACCACCCATCTGTCCCTTCATGGTCTGGAATCTTGAGTTCTCCTTTAAAACATGAAAATATGGAATATGAAATATCTGTTCCCCTAAAGGCGAAGAAAGTTTAAAGTCTAACATTCAAACCGGTTGTTTATACCAGACCAGAACATTTAACCAGAATTATCGTTCAGTTTTAGAATCTGGACAAGTGAAAGTCTTTTGCACCTTAGCTTACATTTGTTTTAGCTTGAAAAAACCCTAGTGTTGATTACAAACTCTGGGATGAAGGACAAGCAAGGGCAGCATTTTCTCAAATGGTATTAGTAATGGGGGCTTTGCTGTTTTCCCTCTTGCTTTCTCTAAAATGGGAACAAGCTATTGAAAGAAATGAACACAACAGAGACTTAAAGCTAACACTGGTAGCCCTTGCTCACCCTCACAATACAAGCGTTAACTAAAGTGGCCAGTAGACACTGGCCTAAATATCTGCAAGTAGAAGGAGCAGCTTTCTGAATGAATGATGACTAACTCAATCAGAAGGAAGGATCAGTTTCCATAGGTTTTGTTTTCCTAGCAACTTGGGAAGAGCTGGTTTCCTTACCATCCTTCCTTTCTAGAAGCCTTCCTAATGGCCTCTCCTAAGGATTAAGGTAGGGAAAAACAGTAATGATGTTACTGTGAACTGGACTCCTATTGCTGCCAGATGGGATGCTTCCCATATTTTTCCTTGTTTTAGCCTCAGAATAACCCTGTGAGGTAGACACTATTAATATCTCCATTTTACAAATAAAGAAACAGAGGCATGGAGGAGAGATTAATTAACTCAAGAGAGAGGATTCCAACTTCGGTCTTGATCTGTGGAATGCTATATGCCCATGATTTTTCCACTATCCCATAAAATAAAGTGGAGAAAAAAAGGCAAATCAAGGAGGCTACCCACAGAGTCAGCTCCCTGCTCTGGACTGTTACCTTACTCCTACATTTATCATATTGTGTCTTGCATTTTAAATTGTCTTATACCAGTCTTGCTTTCATATCTGTATTCCAAGATCCTTGAAGGCAGATATTTTATCTTGTACAATGTTGTGCCCTTAACAGTAGGAGGAACTCAACTAGCATTTCCTGAATATGAGAATGAATAAATGAATAAACTCTACTCTCCTAGGTCTTAGGAACTCTGTCTCCTACTACATCAAATCTAAATTCCGTGGTGTGATATTCAGTAATAATAGAAATACTGGCCAACAGTAAATGAACTGAATAGCAACAATGCAGCAAACCTCTCTGCAATGCCCTTCACATAAGCACCAGAACTTAATCCCCACAATGACAACAGACAACTGGTAAGGAACAGAGTTAGGATTAAACCCAGTTAGTCTCATGTGTTAATCTATACTGTAAGTCTATGTCTCAGGGTGTCTCCCAGCCAGTACTTATCTGATGAAACTGAATTCCTACTTCTTCCCAATATCCAAACTTCAGACTGGTTTCCTTACAATCCTTCCTTTCTAGAAGCCTTCCTAATTTTGTTCCAAGCTCCTCCTGTGCCCTGATCTTTCTTTCCCTTAATTACTAAAGCTCTAAATTCAAGGTATATGCACTAACTGGAACATTCCCTGATTACTCTGGCCCTAATTTACATTCAATTAATAAAAGCACTCTAACCTGCCAGTAGAACTCTCAAGTAAAAGATGTGACTTATTCCTGCCAGGGAGATATAAATGGCTCAAAGTGTTCATGAAACACTGGCCAATTTGACTAAATCATTTCAGCATTCAGGAGCACATTTGTTCTTATATCACAAAATGAAACACATGAACTTCTGAAACCCTACCTTTATGATGGAGAAAACTGGTGGACACCATCTTAACCAAGTTAAGATATTAAAGTTAAGGTGGTTCAGTCAAGAGAGATCCAACCTGGCAGAGAATTTGGGGAACCCGAAGTTCCCTCATGCCTCAAACACAACAGTGTTGAGGCCAAATGACTTTGAATTCCAAGAGCCCAGGCTGCAGAGAAACAAAGACGTCTCCAGGAGCCCATGAGGACAACCTGACAGGCCACAGGTGCGTGACTGCGAACTGGGAGAGATAGAATGGGTGGCATAGGCCCAGGGGAAGGATCCCTTTCTGCAGAGAGACAACTGGAAGAGAAAAGAGAGGCTGGAAAGCATAGGTCTGAATCTGGACAAGAGAAAAACCATGGACTGGGACAGAGAAAGATCCAACCTCTCACTGAGGGGTTTTCTCCAGACTGGGGCCGGCTGCCCAGTTTGTGCACCTGGGGAGGAGGGGAGCCAGTCCCATGCTTGGTAACTAGTTCAGAGGCATAGTCTGCAGTGGGAAAAAGCAATCCCCTCCCTGGAGTGCTGTGGGAAGAAGGTATAAAACTGTTCAAAGGACAAAGACTGCCTGCGCCCACCAGCCAAAGACTGTATATTGGCAGCGCAGAAAGGCACTCAGTAGTGGGGCACACAGAGTGGGAGTCTTTAAGAGGCTGGGGTTTAAATCTCAGCCAAAGGCCAGGGAGGCACTGGAGAGCAGAACAAACCACCTCATGTGTGCCTACAGCACTGGGAGGACAGCCAGAACATAGTGGTTTGGGACACCTGGTCTGCGGAGGAGGGAACAAGGTTCACCACTTTTCTCCCCATCACCAACAAGGTGGGGCCTCAGGGAATGGAGAGTGGGCCCAGAGGGGAGGAGGGACCTGCTTACACCTAACCACACCCCCCTCAATCACCCTTGGTAATTGCGTATCTACTAGAGCATGATTGATACTGACCAACCAGAGAGCCCCTCCTCCAGACCAGCATTGCCTCTGATACCAAGGCACCCCGTGATTTTTCATTTTCTGATTTAATTATTGGACAATTCTTATTATATATATTTTTTTTCTTTTTTTTCCCTCTTCCTTTTCTCCTTCTTATCTCTTCCCTCCTCTAGTCTGATTATTCTGGTTGTTGGTTTAAGAAGACATATTTAATTTATTCTCTTTATACCTGTTCTATATCTCCTTTATTTTCCCCTCTCTCTTTCTCTGGATTAAGCTATAGATTTTCTCTGCCTAGTCAATTTTCTTTTCTTTTCTTTTTCCCTACCCTTGTCATATCTCTCTTTGTATTGGATAAGATGTCTTCCATTAACAACAACACTATCCCATTGTTTTGCCTGCAGTGGGTGTTTTTTATTTTTTCTGTTTGTCTGTTTTCTTTTCCAGGGTTACTTCAGAAAACAAATCAAAGTACACTTGGTGGAGGGCCCAAAACATCACTACACATAGGGAGATAAAGCAACCAGAGCCACAACAACAGAGAGCAAGTAACACACTCCAAAAAACCCCTCCTGAAGGGCCAGACCCTGGACAGTGTATGACCTCTCTTTAATATAGAACTGTTCACAGGTACAGGACACATAACAAGCATTTAAAACACATAAGGGACAGAAAACTAGCCAAAATGATGAAATGGAAGAATTCTCAAAAGAAGTTCCAGGAAGAAATGACAGCTAAAGAATTGATCAAAACAGATATAAACAATATAACTGGATAAGAATTTAAAATAATAGTCATAAGGTTAATTGCTGGGCTTGAAAATGCATAGAAGACAGCAGAGAATCTATTGCTGCAGAGATCAGGAATCTAAAAAATAGTCATGATGAATTAAAAAAATGATATAAATGAGGTGTAAAATAACTAGAGGTGGTGACAGCAAGGATTGAAGAGGCAGGCGGGAGAATAGGTAAAATAAAAGATAAAATTATAGAAAAAGATGAAGCTGAGAAAAAGAGATAAAAAGTTCTGGACCTTGAGGAGAGGATTAGAGAACTAAATGATTCAATGAAATGGAATAATATCTGTATCATAGGAGTTTTAGAAGAAGAAGAGAGAGAAATGGGTGAAAGGTGTACTTGAACAAACCATAACTGAGAACTCCCCCAATCTGGGGAAGGACACAGACATTGAAATCCAAGAGGCACAGAGAACTCCCTGCAGACATAACTTGAATCAATCTTCTGCATGACATATAATAGCAAAACTGGCAAAATACAAAGATAAAGAGAATTCTAAAAGCAGCTAGGGACAAACAGGTCTTAATCTACAAGGGTAGACACATAAGGGTAGTAGCAGACCTATCTACTGAAACTTGTCAGGCCAGAAAGGAGTGGCAGGAAATTTTCAATGTGCTGAATAGGAAAAATAGGGAGCCAAGAATCCTTTATCCAGAAAGCCTATCATGCAAACTAAGAGAGATAAAGATTTTCCCAGACAAACAAAAACTGAAGGAATTCATCACCACTAAACTAGCCCTAAGAGATCCTAAGGGGGGACTCTGTGAGTGGAATATTACTAAGAATATTACCACAAAGGACCAGAGACATCACTACAAAGTGACACTAAGTGACCAGAGACATCACTAAATGACCAGAGATATCACTACACTAAATGACACTAAATCCATATCTTTCAGTAATAACACTGAATGTAAATGGACTAAATGCTCCAATCAAAAGACATAGGGTATCAGAATGGATTGAAAAAACAAGACCCATCTATTTACTGTCTACAAGAGACCCATTTTAGACCTGAGGACACTTTCAGATTGAAAGTGAGAGGATGGATAGGGTGCCTGGGTGGCTCAGTCGGTTAAGCGTTCAACTTCAGCCCAGGTCATGATCCACGCTTCATGGGTTCAAGCCCCACATCAGGCTCTGCGCTGACAACTTGGAGTCTGGAGCATACTTCGGATTCTGTGTGTCTCTCTGTCTCTGCCCCTCTCCCTCTTGCACTCTGTCTCTCAAAAATAAATAAACATTTTTTTAAAAAAAGCAATAATATTAAAAAAAAAGAAAGTGAGGGGATAGAGAGCCATCTATCATGCTACTTAAAGTCACAAGAAAGCTGGAGTAGCCATACTTATATCAGACAAACTAGATTTTATTTTATTATTATTTGTACATAAATGTTCTTTATTTTTTTAATAGTTTATTGTCAGACAAACTAGATTTTAAAGTAAAGACTGTAACAAGAGATGAAGAAGGGCATTATGTCATAATTATGGGGTGTATCCATCAAGAAGAGTCAATAATGATAAATGTTTAGGCACTGAATTCAGGGGCACCCAAATAGAAATATATAAAACAAGAAAAATCCAAAATACAAAATCTAACAGTACCCCTGAAGGAACTAGAAGCAGAATAACAAAAAATGTCCAAGGCCAGCAAAAGGAGAGAAATAATAAAGATCAGAGCAGAAACAAACAATATAGGATCCAAAGAAAACTCCAAAAAACAGTAGATCAATGAAACTAAGAGCAGGTTTTTTGAAAAAATAAACAAAATTGATAAGCCACTTGCCAGACTTCTCAAAAAGAAAAGAGGACCAAAGTAGATAAAATTATGAATGAAAATGCATTTATCACAACCCATCCTTTAGAAATACAAGCAATTAGCAAAGAATACTATGAAAACTGGCCAACAAACTGGACAACCTGGGAGAAATGGACAAATTCCTAGATACACTACCAAAACTCAAACAGAAAGAAATAAAAAATTTGAACACACCTATAACTAGTGAAGAAATTGAATCAGTTATCAAAAATCTCCCACCAAATGAGTCCTGGGCCAGATGGCTTCCCAGGGGAATTCTACCAGACATTTAAAGCAGAGTTAACACCTATTCTTCTTAAGTTGTTCCAAAAAATAGAAACAGAAGGAAAGCTCCTGGACTCCTTCTACGAAGCCAGCATTACCTTGATTCCCAAACCAGAGACCCCCACATACAGGCCAATATTCCTGATGAACATGGATGCAGAAATTCTCAACAAGATCCTAGCAAATTGAACTTAACAGCATATTAAAAGAATTATTCACCATGATCAAGTGGGATTCATTCTTGGGTTGCAGGGCTTCTTCAATATTCACAAATCAATCAATGTGATACATCACATTAATAAAAGAAAGGAGAAGAATCATATGATCCTGTGAACAGATGCAGAAAAAGCATTTGACAAAAATACAGCATCCTTTCTTAATAAAAACCCTCAAGAAAGTTGGGATAGAAAGAACATATCTAAACATCATAAAAGCAATATATGAAAAGCCCACAGCTAATATCATCCTCAATGGGGAAAAACTGAGATCTTTCCCCCTGAGATGAGAAACACGACAGGGATGTTCACTCCACCACTGTTGTTTAACATAGTGCTTGAAGTCCTAGCATCAGCCATCAGACAACAAAACAAAATAAAAGGCATCAGAATTGGAAAAGATGAAGTCAAACTTTCACTTTTCACAGATGAGATGATACTCTACATGGAATACTGAAAAGACTCCACCAAAATGCTGCTAGAACTGATACACGAATTCACCAAAGTTGCAGGGTATAAAATCAATGTACAGAAATCAGTTGCATTTCTATACACTAGTAATGAGGCAACAGAAAGAGAAATCAAGAAATTAATCCCATTTACAATTCCATCACAAACCATAAAATACCCAGGAATAAACATAATCAAGGATATAAAAGATCTGTATGTTGAAACTATAGAAAGTTTATGAAGGAAACTGAAGAAGACACACAAAAAATGGAAAAACAGTCCATACTCATGGGTTGGAGGAATAAATATTGTTAAAATGTCAATACTACCCAAAGCAATCTACACATTCAATTCAATCTCAATCAAAATTGCATCGGAATTCTTCTCAAAGCTAGAACAAACAATCCTAAAATTTGTGTGGAACCACAAAGACCCAAAATAGCCAAAGTAATTTTTAAAAAGAAAACCAAAATAGGAGGCATCACCATCCCAGACTTTAGCCTCTACTACAAAGCTGTAATCATCAAGACAGTATGGTATTGGCAAAAAAACAGACACATAAACCAATGAAATAGAATAGAGAACCCAGAATTGGACCCACAAATGTATGGTCAACTAATCTTTGACAAAACAGAGAAAAGACGGTCCCTTTAGCAAATAGTCCTGGGAGAACTGGACAGCAACATGCAGAAGAATGAAACTAGACCACTTACATACACCATACATAAAAATAAACTCAAAATGGATGAAAGACCTAAATGTGAGACAGGAAACCATCAAGACCCTAGATGAAAAAGCAGGCAATAATTTCTTTGACCTCAGTCACAGGAATTTCTTGTTCAACGCGTCTCCAAAGGCAAGAGAATTAAAAGTTCATCAAGATAGGGGCGCCTGGGTGGCTTAGTCGGTTGGGCGTCCGACTTTCGCTTGGGTCATGATCTCACGGTTCGTGGGTTCGAGCCCCGCATCGGGCTCTGTGCTGACTGCCAGCTCAGAGCCTGGAGCCTGTTTCAGTCTGTGACTCCCTCTCTCTCTGGCCCTCCCCTGCTCGCACTGTCTCTCTCTCTCTCTCTCTCCTAGAAATAAATAAAACATTAAAAAAAAGTTCATCAAGATAAAAAGCTTCTGCACTGCATAGGAAACAATCAACAAAACTAAAAGGCAACCAGTGGAATGGGAAAAGATATTTGTAAATGACATATCAGACAAAGGGTTAGTATAAAAAATCTATAAAGAACTTATCAAACTCAAAACCTGAAAAACAAATAATCCAGTGAAGAAATAGGCAGAAGACATGAATAGACATTTTTCCAAAGAAGATATCCAGATGGCCAAGAGACACATGTAATGACGCTCAATGTCACTCATCATCAGGGAAATACAAATCAAAACCACACTGAGATACCACCTCATCCCAGTCAGAGTGGCTAAAATTAACAACTCAGGAAACAACAGATGTTGGTGAAGATGTGGAGAAATGGGAAACCTCTTGCACTGTTGGTGAGAACGCAGACTGGTGCAGCCACTCTGGAAAACAACGTGGAGGTTCCTCAAAATTTAACAATAGAACTACCCAATGACCCAGCAATAGCACTGCTAGGAATTTATCCAAAGGAGTGCTGATGTATAGGGGCACATATACCCCAATGTTCATAGCAGTGCTTTCAACAATAGCCAAATTATAAAAACAGCCTAATGTCCAGCAATTGATGAATGGATAAAGATGTGGTTTATATATACAAAGGAATACTACTTGGCAATGAGAAAGAATGAAATCCAGCCATTTGCAACAACATGGATGTAACTGGAAGGTATTATGCTGAGTGAAATAAGTCAGGTAGAGAAAGACAGAAATCATATTTTCACTCATATGTGGATCTTGAGAAACTTAACAGAAGACCATGGGGGAAAGGAAGGGGAAAAAATAGCTACAAACAGAAAAAAAAATAGTTACAAAACATAAGAGAGACTCTTAAATACAGAGAACAATCTGAGGGTTGATGGGGGTAGGGGGAGAGGGAAAAATGGGTGATGGGCATTGAGGAGGGCACTTGTTGGGATTAGCACTGGGTGCTCATTCTATTCCCAAAACCAAAAGCAAGCACACTTTACACACTGTATGTTAGCCAATTTGACAATAAATTATATTTTAAAAAATTAAGATGGTTTAAATTAACCTTACCAAAAAATAAGCCAAACCAGCCTCAGGAATGTTCTGCTGCAATAACTGAGAAGGACATACCAATTCTGCCATGAGGAAACTTCAGAGAAACCAAACTCGGTTATTTCTAGAACTACCTGGCTTTATTCTTCAAAGAATGTCAATGTCATGAATTATCAGACAAAAGGAATTGCGCTAGGTGAAAGGATATTAGAGAGACAAGAAAACAAAATATTCTGCATTGGACTTGTCAGTAAGTTCAGAAATAGTCAAATCAAACCAGTGAATCACTGAAGAAGGAAGTAGTAAAAGTTTCTTCCGCACGCACAAAAAAGACAGTCCATAAATGGGAAGCACTCAAACCAAAACACAGAATAAGACTCAGGGGTTTATTGCTATAAAGCAGCTTAACAGTAGTGAACCCCAACCCCATCCCAGTCTAGTTTCACTTTCCACAATGTCAGTTCCCCATGGTCATCTGTGATCCAGAAACAGATGATTTGTCAGGTCGACAGTAGCCTAACACTACATCACAGTGACCATATCATTCACCTCACTACATCTCATCACGCAGACATCACAAGAAGAATGTTGAGTACAGTACAATAAGATAGTTTGAGAGATCATATGCATGTAACTTTTTAATAGTACATTATTATAATTATTATGTTATTGTTGGTAATCTATTATTATGCCTAATTCAAAAATTAGCTTTATCATAGTGAAAGAGGATTTCAGTTGCCTCCATTTTGACCCCACCCTTTCTAGTTGGGTTCTTCTTTCCAGTTTGTCTGTTGGCTCCAAGAGAAGACCTTGGGGGTGGGTGCCTGCATAGCTCAGTTGGTTAAGAGTCTGACTTTGGCTCAGGTCATGATTGCATGGTTCATGAATTTGAGCCCCACATCTGGCTGTCTGTCCACACAGAGCCTGCTTTGGATCCTCTGTATCCCTCTCTCTCTGCCACTCCCCAGCTTGCACTATCTCCCTCCTTTTCTTTCTCTCTCAAAAATAAATAAACATTAAAAAAAAAATACAAGAAGACCTTGCGGCCGAAGCATCCCCTAATGGGAATCCAAACTACCCTCTTAAGCAATAAGGTCTACCCTGAGCCAGCAAGACCCCAACAACTAAGTTTGGATTGATTCTAAGACTGATTAATTTGACCTTCATTGCCTTCCCACATGGACCCACCCACTTTTGCCCCAGATTTTCCTTATATAAACCTGGAAATATTATAACACTTTGGAGATAGTCTTTGAGACCATTGAGTCCATGGTCTTCTTAGTGTTGCCCTCACTGAAATGACATTCCTTTCTTGTTTTATCACCATTGGTTTCTCCACCTTTGGATTTTGTCAGCGGAGAGTTGCTGAACCCCATCTGTTTGGGACCCCAGGAGCCACGTGCTCTTGCACCCCTGAAACCCAGGTATAATAGTATGTATAAAAAACATAGTATAGGGGCGCCTGGGTGGCTCAGTCAGTTAAGTGCCCGACTTCGGCTCAGGTCATGATCTCACGGTTCGTGGGTTCGAGCCCCGCGTCAGGCTCTGTGCTGACTGCCAGCTCAGAGCCTGGAGCCTGTTTCATATTCTGTGACTTCCTCTCTCTCTGACCCTCCCCTGCTCATGCTGTCTCTCTCTCTCTCAAAAATAAATTAAAAAATTTAAAAACAAAAAAACAAAACAAACAAACAAACAAAACAAAACAAAAAAAACCCCATAGTATATAATACGGTTTGGTGCTTCCATGGTTTCAGTCATCCACTAGGGGGTCTTGAAACTTATTCCCAACAGTAAGTGGGGAAGTACTTCTGTATGGTAAGGAAGACAGTGACTATTCTTCACAGTGACTAGTCATTATGGTATTGGAATTTTCTTAAAGGAAAGGGAGTCGGTCCTCATATCAATTTTGGAAAAAGAGTTCAAGTTTTGCCAGTGATTTTCACTTGCAGAAGTAAGAAATGACCCAGGTCAAGTCAGTCTTGCAAAATAAGCTAAATTCAGTTTTTGACTGAAATGGTTTTGTCCACTCAGGCAATTTTAAGGGTTGATCTCCATTTTTTATTTTATCAGACATCACTGTAATGAAAGGATATTATTAGAACATTTGTTGAAATTGGAATATGGACTGTAGATATAATTTAAGAATATTATATCAGGGTTCAGGGTGCCTGACTGGCTCAGTCAGTACAGCATGTGACTCAATCTCGGGTTCATGAGTTCAAGCCCCATAGTGGGAATACAGTTTACTCTTAAAAATAATAATAATATAAGTAAATAAAGAATATTATATAAGGGTTAAATTTCTACATTGGATAACTGTGCTACAGTTATTAAGAGAATACCTTTATTTTTGGGAAATATACACTAGAAGTGAATGGGATATGATGTATCCAATTTATCCACAAATGACTCTGAAAAGAACATGTATATGTGGCAAATGGGGCAAAATGTTAACAACTGGGGAGTCTGAGCAAAGGGCATATGGGAGTTAGTTGTACTATATTTGCAAATTTTAAACTATTTCTGAATAAAAATCTAAAACAATAATTGTGATGAAAAATTAAGATGACCTAAAGTGCCGGGGTGCCTGGGTGGCTCAGTCAGTTGACTCTCCGACTTCAGTTCAGGTCATGACCTCACAGTTCATGGATTCAAGCCCCGCATTGGGCTCTGTACTTATAGCTAGCTCAGAGCCTGGAGCCTGTCTCAGATTCTGTCTCTCCCTCTCTCTCTGTCCCTCCCCTGCTCACACTGTCTCTCTCTCTCTCTTTCTAAAAATAAATAAAA
Organism: Proteles cristata cristata; assembly: GCA_017311185.1. NCBI lineage: Eukaryota > Metazoa > Chordata > Mammalia > Carnivora > Hyaenidae > Proteles > Proteles cristata. The sequence continues at coordinate 872,337 of JAESUZ010002113.1, read as the reverse complement.
TATAAAAAAGAAAAGACCTGAAGTGCAAATAGAAACTTAATTTTGAAAAAAAATGTTCATTGAGGAAAAGATGAGATAAAGGTGCAAAACAGCAAGATTACATGTCAAAGGGGGCAATCAAAGCTTATATTTCAAGGAGGTATGGCAGGTATCCTAAACAATTGTTAAGTATTTTCGCATTTGAAAATAGCTTATACATCATTTAAGTGTTGTATTTCATTAAATATAGATAATGTCTTCCTAATCTCTTTATGTAAATGGAAACGTATAATGAAACCCATCTCCACAAACATCACTAATCACTCCCTCTAAAGTTAGGAGGCTTAGGGTTTCTTCAGTGATGTGGAGAACAAAGGCAAAAGGGAACGTAGAGAAAAATAAATTTCCTTATACCCTGCAGCCCATTGACAAATATTTAAGACAGAGTGTAACTTTCCTCCAGGAACTCCCCCACTGTCTTAATGGTAATGCCTTGTTAGAGGGGAAAAAAACCTTAGCTTGGGGCACCTGGGTGGCTCAGTCTGTATCTCCCTCTCTCTCTGACCCTCCCCTGCTCTCTCTCTTTGTCTCTCTCCCTCTCTCAGAAATAAATAAAACAGAAAAGAAAAGAAAAGAAAAGAAAGGAAAAGAAAAGAAAAGAAAGGAAAGGAAAGGAAAGGAAAAGAAAGGAAAGGAAAGGAAAGGAAAAGAAAGGAAAGGAAAGGAAAAGAAAAGAAAAGAAAAGAAAGAAAAGGAAAGAAGAAAAGAAAAGAAGAAAAGAAAAGAAGAAAAGAAAAGAAAAGAAAAATAACCTTAGCTTGACAATAGCCAGGCCTCCGGAATCCTGCAAGTCTTCCTTAACAGATGAAAATCTTTTTGGAAATTTCCTTTATCTTTACTGCCCTCCCCCCCAACTCCAAAGTATACAACCAACTTCTCTTTACAACCTCAGTGCAGCACTCTCTGCTCATGGGTCCTGTTCTCATGCTATAATAAAAACACCTTTTTGCACCAAAGACATCTCAAGAAATTGTTCTTGGCCATTGGCTATGTACCCCAACACTTCACATCACTTACAATACTGTATTTCCTAGGGATTTTGGAAATAATTCTAATACTCTCTAGAGAAATCTTGCCTTTGTCATCTACACGGGCATGCCTGGTCTTGCTCAGAGACACCAACATAGCCACAATGTACCACAAAGGCCTGCTTGCTTCACAGAGCTCTCCCGTAATGCTGCCCCAAAACTGCCATTTCCTCTTGATAGACAAATAAATTTTTATCTTGTTCAGATCTTCTTGATCTGAAATATCACTATTAGAGCCAATTATCTGAGTTAGAAAAATCTAATTTTGTCAAACTGATTATTAAAGGCCATTATTAAAAGTCAGGATCACCTGACAATGTTTGTGAATCTGTGAGTGGAGGAGGAAAAAAACAACTAACACTTACAGAGAGTTCTACGCAGAAACCTCAGCAACAGTCCCTAGTCCCGGTCACAGACGTGGTCCTGTTGAGATGGAGCCGCAGAACTTGCCAAGGTAAGGGCAAGGATATCTCCCCACTAAGCTGGGCCTCCTGCTCAAGGACAGGAGGACAAACTCCTTGTGATGCGGGAAAGAGAGGCAAATGAAAAGTTAAATTTCCTTATAACCTACAGCCCATTGACAAGTCCTTGACATAGGAACAGTGACCTTCCTCTGGGAGCTCAGGTGTCTCAGTGGTGATACTTTGCTAAAGGGCAAAATGCAGTCTTAGCTTAACATTATCCCCACCCGCCAGGATCCTGTAAGTTTACTTTAACATATAAAAATTCCTTTGGAAACTTCTTTTACCTCTTCCTTCTAAGATATAGGCTGGCAATCATACTCCAAGCTTATGGCCCACTGATATACATCTGAAGGGTCTCATTACTAAGTTTTTACTAAACAATAATAAATGACTTTTTCCTAACAATAGCTAGCCCCTCAAGGTCCTGGAAACCTTGCTTCCAAAATACCTTAGAGAGTTATGCTATCCCTACCCACCTCCCAACTGGAAAGTATATAATCAGTCACTCTTCATAACCCCAGAGCAGCTCTTTCTGCTCATGGGTCCTGTCCCCATGCTTTTAATAAAACCACCTTTTGCACCAAAGACTTCTCAAGAATTCTTTTTTGGCAATGGGTCCCAACCCCAACACTTCAAACCATATCACTTGGAGTTCTAACTCTTCTCCTTGCCTATTAAGGAGTCTGAGATCAACTTTTTTTTTCTGTTTATGTCTCTCTTTAAAGATTAGGGCCATCCAGGGGCAACTGGGTGGCTTAGTCAGTTAAACGTCCGACTTTCGCTTAGGTCATGATCTCACGGTTTGTGGGTTCGAGCCCCCCGTCGGGCTCTGTGCTGACTGCCGGCTCAGAGCCTGGAGCCTACTTCAGAATCTGTCTCCCTCTCTCTCTGACCCTCCCTTGCTCACGCTGTCTCTCTCTCTCTCTCCTAGAAATAAATAAAAATATTAAAAAAAAAAAAAAGATTAGGGCCATCCAAAAACAGACCTGTACTGGCCAGTGGACCAAGTTCAAGGTATTTGTCACCATCCGGAACTACAATGGCCAAGTTGTTTCTGGGTGTTATGTGCTCCAAGGAGACAGACTCTGCCACGTGCAGGGCCATGGTCCTGGCCCACCTCTCTATAGACACAGGGCAGTGAGGGATGGGGTTTTAGGGTGATGGTGGAGTAGTCTGGAGCCAATGGTCAAGAAAGAATTCTTGAAGATGTCTTGGTGCAAAAGTGATTTTATTAAAACATGGGAACAGGACGTATGGTCAGAAAGAGTTGCCCTGAGGTTGTGACGGGGTAAGTGATTATATATGCTCAGGTTGGGAGAGAGTTAGGGTTAGAGTAAGTCTCTAAAGAACTTTGGAAGCAAGGTTTTCAGGACATTGAGAGGCCAGGTGCTGTTAGGAAAATGCCATTTATTACCATTCAGTAAAAGCTCAATCATGAGACCCTTCAGATGTATATCAGGGGGCCATAAGCTTAGTATGATTGCCAGCATATATCTTGGGGTAGTTGAGATAACGGAAGTTTGTTTCCAAAGCAATTTTTTGTGTTAAAGTAGACTTATAGAGCCCTGAGGGGTCATGATAATGTTAAGCCAAGATTCCCTTATGCCCCTAGCAAAGTATCATCTTGGAGGCACTAGCGGTTTTGAGCCCCATGTCAGGTTCTGTGCTGACAGCTCAGTGCCTGGAACCTGCTTCAGATTCTGTATCCCTCTCTCTCTGCCCCTTCCCCACTCACTCTTTCTCTTTCTCTCTCTCTCTCCAAAAAATAAACATTAAAGAAAAAAATGAAACTAAAAGCAACCTTATCTTGACAATAGCTAAGTCTTCAGGATCCTGTGAGACCCTGTTTTCAGCATCCAGAAATTCCTTAGGGACCTAAGTTAGCTATACCTTCCTTCCACCACAAACTTGAAAATATATCATCAGTCACAGTGCAGCTCTTTCTGCCCACCGGTCCTGTCCCCGTGCGTTAATAAAATCACCTTTTTGCACCAAAGAAGACTCAATAATTCTTTCTTAGCCTTTGGCTTGTGAACCTCACTTTAAATATCATCACTGGGGGCGCCTGGGTGGCTTAGTCGGTTAAGCATCTGACTTTCGCTTGGGTCATGATCTCGCGGTTCGTGGGTTCCAGCCCCGCGTCGGGCTCTGTGTTGACTGCCAGCTCAGAGCCTGGAGCCTGTTTCAGCCTGTGACTTCCTCTCTCTCTGACCCTCCCCTGCTCACGCTGTCTCTCTCTCTCTCCTAAAAATAAATAAAACATTAAAAAAAATTTTTAAATATCATCACTGGTATGGCTCAGGCCTGCCTCTGGGGGCACTGGACTCAACTGGGCCCAAGAAGCTGCTGAGGACAGCTGATAGAGACAACAGCCACACCTAGACCAAAGATTGCCCTGCCACCACAGGCGACTTTGCCAAGGCCATCTTTTTTTTTTATGTTTTTTTTTAAATTTATTTCTAGGAGAGAGAGAGAGAGAGAGAGTCTGAGCAGGGGAGGGTCAGAGAGAGAGGGAGTCAAGACAGAAACAGGCTCTGAGCTGGCAGTCAACACAGAGCCCGACGCGGGGCTCGAACCCACCAACCGCGAGATCATGACCTAAGCGAAAGTCGGATGCTTAACCGACGAAGCCACCCAGGCGCCCCTGCCAAGGCCATCTTTAATGCCATCTCTAAGACCTATGGCTATCTTACCCAGACGCCTCTAGAAAGTGACCCCGTTCACCAAGTTTCCCTAACAGGAGTTCACGAACCTTCTAGAAGAGTCTCCATGCAGAGGATCCAGTCTCCAGCTGTTGCCACCATATTGTTTTTTATATGAAGAAATTAAAAGTGAATTAATAAGCCTGTAAAAAAAAGTCACCTGTGAGATGTGTTACTATACAGAATCCTGGACCTCATCATCAAATGTTATGATTCAAAAAGTAGTGCTGCTGCTTCTCTGATTCTCAGACCACACTGAGGCACGCTGAAGCAGTGTTTTATCATTATTTTTCAGACGTTCAGCAAGACCATGCAGAAAAACGTCTCTTATTGACCCATCGGGACAGGTATATCGATCAGCCAGTTATCATCTTGAGAAATCGAGAGGCTGGCCCCATGAAACTTATAAAAACCCTGGCACAGACTTCCAATGGCGGAGGTCCTAACACTACCAGCCAGCCAAGTCTAGAGTTTTGGCAAGCCTGCACACCGCCAGTGCTCCCCTGAAGTCAACTAATATTTACATGGTTCTGTTTGGAATTAACTTTTTTTTTTTTAATTTCCTGATATTCTGCATTCGGTGAACAAGTTCTTGATTTCTAACACAAAATCTCATTGCCACTTGCCCAGTTTCAGGCCTTGATAACTGTCCACCACTAGTAGAACGGCATGAATGGCCTGCCTTACCTCCTTAGAATTCCACTCTGCAAACCCTATTTCGAGTTCAAAATCCCTCAGAGATTTCCCATAGCTCAGGCTATCTTCTGGTGGAAACGTTAATTATTACACACTATTTCATGACTTCTGGAAAACGACAATGCACGAATTCAAGTCAAATGTTACTTGGGTGAGCGCGACTCGCCCGCCTGCGCCAGCTCGCGGGGGGCGGGTCTTCTGGCTTCCCGCCCCGCACGGGGGCGGGTCCATCCCCAGTAGGCCCAGCGGGGCCATCCCGGAGACCATCAGCCCGCCCAGCACTTCTCCCTGGGGTCTCCGAGGAGACGCGTCCGGAGCCCCTGCCGCCCTTCGCCGTCCCAGTCATGGCTGCACGCCTGCTCCGCAGCTCCCTGCGCTTGCGGAGGGGCCGGGGTGCCCTGCGTTCAGAGCCGGCCGCGAGGTCAGTGCCCGCCGGGCTCCAGCTACACGGCCCTGGGGGCTGCGGGGCAGGGGCGGCGACACCCACCCTTCTAGGGGACCCCGAACGCAGCGGCGCTCAAGGTGCGCCGGCCTGAGAGAGAGACTCCGTGCATAGGGGCTGGGCCTGGGTGGGACCCACGTCGGCCGGGGCGCGCGGGGTAGGGTATCGGCTGTGACTCCTTCACCGCGGGAAAGCCTCAAGTGGAGTTCGCCAAAGGCTCATTCTCTGACCCCACTCTAGCTCGTCAGTTGTGCAGCAGGCGCAAGTGGGTGAGGGATCACGTCTTTGGGGCTGTTTACTTGAGTTCTGGCTGCACCCTTTGATATTACAAAGGTGGAGGAGAGCCGCCGCCTGATTGGCAACCGGTGAGTGCAGATCCTGAGAACGCATGAGCACCTACTGCGAAGCCTGCTTGAAGGAGTGACCCGAAGAAGGCAGCCTGACATCAGGCCCATCACCCAACGACACTGAGATTTATTTAACAAACCCTTTAGTTAATTAAATCCAGAAGAGTGGCTCTAAGTGGCTCTGTGACTATTAAGGAGGTGTTTAAAAGATCAAAAGCTTTGGATCATATAAAATCCATTCATCGGATAAACTAGAAGCATTCGGGATTCACTACGTAAGGAGTGTGACAGGAATTATAAACTGGCTCATTACAACATTGGTGGGACTCTGAGATGCTATAGGAGAGGAAAAATGTCTGTTCTTTCTGAGGAGAATTGGGAAGACTTCACCAAGATGGTGACTTTACTTTAGGATGCACATACTTTTCTTTTTTTCTTTTTTCTTTTTTCTTTTTTTTTACAAATAGTTTATTGTCAAATTAGTTTCCATATAACACCCAGGGCTCATCCCCACAAGAGTCCTCCTCCATGCCCATCCCTCCTCCCCCCCACATCCACCAGTCCTCAGTTTTTGTCAGCATTCAAGAGTCTCTCGTGGTTTGCCTCTCTCCCTTTCCCCCACCATTTCCGCCCTTCTTCTCCCCCTTGGTCCTCTGTTAAGTTCCTCCTAATCCTCCTATACGTGCACACATATGATATTTGTCCTTCTCTGCCTGACTTATTTCGCTCAGCATAACACCCTCAAGGTCCATCCATGTTGCTACACAGATGCACATACTTTTCTAAGCTCTTCTCCAGAACTTCATAAAACTGTGATCTTCAGATTTTTGGTGTCAGTACTCTTTTATGCTCTGAAAGTTAACCCCCTCAGAGATTTTTTTTTTTTTGGTGTGCGTTGTATCTATCCATATGAATATCAAAAGATACCTACAAAACAAATTTTACAAGTACATATTTAGTTCATTAAAAGCAACAATTTTATGGTAAGTGAAATAAGACAGATACTGTATGATTTCACTTAGAAGTTGAATCTTACAGAAAACAACAAGCAAAAAAAGAACTAGACACAGAACAGATTTGGGTGGGGCAGGGTGTCAAAAGGTACAAACTTCCAGCTATAAAGTAAGTCATGGAGTGTAATGTACAGCATGGTGAAATATACTGTATGTATTTCAAAGTTGTTAAAAGAGTAGATCTTAAAAGTTGTTATCACAAGGAAAAAATACTATGAATATGTGTAGTGATGGATGTTAAGTAGACTTACCGTGTTGATTATTTCACAATGTATACATATATTGAAATCATGTGCATCTGAAACTACCGTAATGCTATATATGTCAATTATATCTCAATAATAAATAAGTAAAAGTAACAATAAACCCATTACATGTTAACATAAATAACATTTTTATGAAAAATAGCTTTTTCAAAACAAGAAGAGAGACATTATTTACATTTTTATAGATTCTTTAAAGTCTGGCTTAATAGAAAACAGCCTGATTCTCATATCTGTATCTGCATTACATCTGTTGGGATACGTTATTATGGTTGAAGTATAAGAAGAAAATCTCATAGAGAATTTTGGAAAAAGGAGGACCATCTGAATAGGCTTGGGACTAACTTTTATTATAGCAGGCTTCTTAATGTGCATATGGATCATTCACGGATGTTGTTAAACATACAGATTCTGGGGGCCTGGGTGGCTCAGTTAAGCATCTGACTCCTGATTTCAGCTCAGGTCATGATCTCAGGGTTTGGGAGTTCAATCCCTGCATAGAGCTCTGCACTAACATTGTGGAAACTGCTTGGGATTCTCTCTCTCTCCCTCTCTTTGCCCCTTCCCTGTTCATGCTCTCTCTCTCACTCTCAAAATAAAGGAAACTTTAAAAATTCTTAAAAAGCTACAGATTCTGATTCTGTAGATCTGAGTGAGATCTGGAATTGTATATTTGTAACCACTTTCCAAGTATAGCTCATGGTGTTGGTGGGGGCTGTCTCCCTTTTATAATGTAAATGAAGTTTTCAAAGAATAACAATTAGAGCTTGGCCTGTTTAATTAGTAGAAGTTTCTTTTTGTACAGATTTCCTGGTCTTTATAGGGAGAAAAGGGGCCAATTTGTTCAGTAAAATTTTCTTGCCTCCAAGAAATGGATGTTCCAACATGTTCACTTCAAGTGTTTTGGTTTTCTTCATATGCTCTCTTGAACACATATGACTAACCTGAAAGTCTATTCTTTCTGGTACTGCTTTCACTTTCTAGCGTCTTGGTGTATTTTACTTAGAAATATTCCAAAGGTTTCTTAAGGTAATATGGGATATAAAATTTTAAGATCCAGGTGGACTGGAGTGTAAATTCCATTTTTTTGTTTGCTAATTATGTTAAAAAATGATTCATTGTTTCAGAGCACAGTTTCCTAGTCTCAGCACATTTTTTTTTTCCTGAGAAAAAACTCTCAGTATGGACAAATGTGTGCATGAGAGCTTTATTTCTACTAGCTGGGAATTGGAACCAATCATTTTAATTAGTGGATAAAGTAAATTTTAGTCTATTTGATGTAACATCACAGTAGTATGTAAGACCCTTGTACATAGTTTCTCCCTGTTACTTTCTTACTTTATCTACTATTTGCACTCAATGTACACTTGGTGTCCCTGCTCTTTCTAGAATGCATCAGATACCATCATGCCTGACACCTTTTGCTCTAATTGTATTGTTTTTTTAGAAAAAAAATGTTTTAGTGTTTATATATTTTTGACAGAGACAGACAGACAAACATTCAGAGCATGAATGGGGGAGGGGCAGAGAGAAGGACACAGAACTGGAAGCAGACTCCAGGCTCCAAGGTGTCGGCCCAGAGCCCAACGTGAGGCTCGAACCCATGAACTGGGAGATAATGACCTGAACCAAAGTCGGGTGCTTAACTGACTTAGCTACCCAGGCACCCAGCTCTAATTGTTTTCTTAACTTAAATTCTACTGAGAAATCTTCTTGACTGTTACCTTGAGATGTTTGCTCAAATCTCATTTTTTCTAATGTAACCTACCCTGACTGCACTATTCCATGCTGGCGCCATTGCCCCAGCCTTGTCCCAGACACACACTCTGATCCTTGCTCTGCTTTTCCTTACCATAGAATTTATCATATATGCTATAACTTGCTACCTTACTATAAATAATGCAGTTATTCAGATTCCCCTTCTAGAAATGTGAGTCTGAAGACCAAGATCTTTATTTTGCTCACTGTTGTATCCCATTACCTGAACAGTGCACTCAAAGTATTTGTTGACCAAATTAATGAATATGCTATTTTTTTCAGTGTCTACGATCAATTTTAATATAATCTAAACACATACCACTTAGAAAATACCAAGAAAAATTTATGTACAAGAGTTGATGCTATTGCATTTGGATAAAGCTGGCAAGTTCTTGCTACTAGCATAGCCCAAGAAACACCACCGAGGAAACCTAATATATTGGAATAGATGTTGTGGCGTTTGGCCCACAGTTTGATAGCTCTTAGAGGTAACCTGAAGTTGTCAATGTTTCGTACTAGATGTAAAATTTCATCAGTTACCCTGCAACTGTTAAGAGTTCTTATGCATCTTATATCTAAATTCTTAAGCAGACTGTCGTCTCGTAAGTCCAAGTCTTCTGGAATAGTCTGCAGCGCTAATCATGCAAACAAAATATCAATCTCTATCCCATCAAAACACAGTTTGATAACTGGTACAAAAGCCTCTTCAACGGCGCTTAAATCTTACTTCTTCCTGCAGTTTCAATTTGTTGTAGAATGAGGTGAAAAAGCTACTCTGATCAACAAGCTATTAAAAATGATGATTTGGATGACTGAGTAGTAACCATGAGGGCAAAAGTCAGACCGAGTATAAAATTTGTAGTATTACATGTTCACAACCAAAGATTAGTACCTAAAAGGCATCTCAAATTATATTCATAAACTCCATTAAAAGTTCCATGTAAAAGATAAACCTAAAGCAAAATGTTGGATATTACATTAATGCATATTAAGTGTACTACTATAACAAAATACCATAGACTGGCTGGCCTAAACAACAGAAATTTATTTCTCATAGTTCTAAAAGCTACATAATCCAAGATCAAAGTGCTGGTGAGAGCACTATTTCTGGTCTGTAGATGGCTGCCTTTTTCCAGTGTCTTCACATGGTCTTTCCTTGTTGCGTGCACACTGGGAAAGAGAGACAGAGAGAGAGAGATCTCTCTTACTTTTATAAGGCCATATATCTTCTTGAATTAGGATCCCACCCTTATGACTTCATTTAACTACCTCAAAAAGTCACAATGGGAGTTAGAGCTTCAACATGAATTTGGGAGGGACACAATTAGGTTCATAGCGCTCAATAAAATTACATAAAGTAAAAATAATTCCTTTCGTGGAGGAAAAAGGATTGAGACAACCTAGTTGCCCATAAACAAGACTACCTTCTAAATAAAAACATGAAGAAGAAGGAGAGGAGGAAAGAAAAGAGAAAAAAAAATATAAGGAGGGTCCATCCAAGGAAGAGAGAAACCCCAGACAGATTTTCATGTAAAACACAAAAACATCCTTTGCCAATATTTGGATATATGGTAAAAAGGATTTTTAGATATGAGCTTGAGGATATACAAGGTGATACACAGATTTTCAGAACCTTTTCAGGAATAGCCCCAAAAGGGAAATAAACCTGAAGACCATTGAACTAAAAGGAACTATAGAACAGTCTAATTTTAAGTGTAATATGAGGGGGCATGGAGAGGGAAGGATTGGTTTCTGAAGATCTTGAATAATTCTGTTTTAATCCTTATAGGGATTCATGGACACTTTTTTATTTTTATATATATACCCAGTTGCCTCTAATATGGCAATAACATCCCCATAGTTTATATCTTACACACCTGCCATTTCAAATTGTGTGATTCTGAATGAAATAGTAATTTGGATATGTTAATATCATCTTAAATATTGTACATGACATGAACACTTATCAATATTCTGTGGTGGTATTGGTTTACATAATTTAATTCACATCATGTGATAACAGTGTTTTACCTCAACTGAGACATGGGGGTAGTCATGGTTTGCAAGTGAAGAGCAAGCTGAATGAGGACAAACTACTTGATCTCATCCAGGTCCTATCAAAAGTGGTAACATTCAAATTTAAACAGGTGTGTCAAATTTCAGACTCTTGCTACCTACCTTTATAGTGTCTGGGGGAAGAAAATCAGTGTTTTCCCATGTTGTTCAGTGGCATTAATTTGGGTATGAAGGGTAACAATTTTACTTAATTTCCTTAATGTGTATGTATATTTTTAAGATATTCTCATTCTGGAGGGAAGGAACGTCTGGAAACTCCTTCTGCTGAAAAATTAACAGATATAGGAACTCGAAGAATCTTTTCTTCAGAACATGACATTTTCCGGGAAAGTGTAAGGAAGTTTTTTCAAGAAGAAGTGATTCCTTACCATGACGAGTAAGTGGCACATTTTCCTTTAAAGTAATGTGCATATGGAGTGCCTGGGTGGTTCAGTTGGTTAAGCATCAGACCTTGGCTCAGGTCATGATCTCGGAGTCGGTGAGTTCAAGCCTTGTATCAGGCTCTGTGCTGACAGCTCAGAGCCTGGAGCCTGCTTCAGATTCTGTGTCTCCCTCTCTCTCTGCCCCTCCGCATCCCTCTCTCTCAAAAATAAACATTAAAAATTTTTAAATAAATAAAGTAATATGCATAAAGATAACATTAAGAACCATTTCCTAGGGGCACCTGGGTGTCTTAGTCAGTTAAGTACCTGACTCTTGATTTTGGCTCAGGTCATGATCTCACGGGTTCGAAAGTTTGAGCCCTGAATCAGGTTCTGTGCTGACAGTGCATGGCCTGATTGGGATTCTCTCTCTCCCTCCCTTGCATATACACATATGCTGTTCTTTTTCTCTCTCTCAAAATAAATAAATTAAAAAAATAAATAAAACATTTTCTAGAATGTTGTTCTACAGAACATATACTGTGTTAATTGCTTTATTACCATTTTTTCTGTTCTTACTGTAATACTGTAAGATCACGGGATTCTTTTTTTGTTTGTTTGTTTGTTTGTGTTTTTTTTTTTTTACAAATAGTTTATTGTCAAATTAGTTTCCACATAACACTCAGGGCTCATCCCCACAAGTGCCCTCCTCCATGCCCACCCCTCCTCCCCCCCACATCCACCAGTCCTCAGTTTTTGTCAGCATTCAAGAGTCTCTCATGGTTTGCCTCTCTCCCTTTCCCCACCATTTCCGCCCTTCTTCTCCCCCTTGTTCCTCCATCAAGTTCCTCCTAATCCTCCTATACGTGCAAACATATGATATTTGTCCTTCTCTGCCTGACTTATTTCGCTCAGCATAACACCCTCAAGGTCCATCCATGTTGCTACACATGGCCAGATTTCATTGTTTCTCATTGCCATGTAGTATTCCATGGTATAGATAAACCACATCTTCTTGATCCATTCATCTGTTGATGGACACTTAGGCTCTTTCCATGTTTTAGCTATTGTGGAGAGTGCTGCTATGAACATTGGGGTACATGTGCTCCTATGCCTCAGCATTTCTGTATCCCTTGGGTAAATTCCTAGCAGTGCTATTGCTGGGTCATAGGGGAGTTCTATTGTTAATCTCCTGAGGAAACTCCACACTGTTTTCCAGAGGGGCTGTACCAGTTTACATTCCCACCAACAGTGTAGGAGGGTGCCTGTGTCTCCACATCCTCGCCAGCATCTAGAGTTTTCTGATTTGCTCATTTTAGCCACTCTGACTGGCGTGAGGTGGTATCTCAGTTTGGTTTTGATTTGTATTTCCCTGATGAGGAGGGATGCTGAACATCGTTTCATGGGTCTGTTGGCCATCTGGATGTCCTCTTTGGAGAAGTGTCTGTTCATATCTTCTGCCCATTTCTTCACTGGGTTGTTTGTTTTTTGGGCGTGTAGTTTGGAACTGGCCTGGGAAGATCACGGGATTCTTAAGTTAGTCCAAAGCTATTTAAATGAATTTTAAAGTATACAATTAAAAAGAAAATTTGAAAATTTGCAACTCAACCTGAGAGTAGTATTTTGAATACTCTGATTAAATGGCAATTAAGTAGTTACTTGTCAATTCCATATGTTTTTTTCTGATTCGTGAATGAATTAAAATACATGAAAACTCAATAGGCCAGTATAATGCAAATCTTAGTTGGCAATGGACCACCTTAAAATATTTTTACTGCTGGATGAGATATTTATTGATTAACTGATTAACTACTGATCTACTTTTTTGACCAAAAAACTGTCATTTGTATGAAAATAAGATTTTGCTACATTTCTAGAATTCACTCACTGCCAGTACTTTACTGTAATTTAAATGTTTTTCAAAACATTTTTAAATAGCTTCCATTAAGATTTTATTAATGCTTTCTCGGTAAAAATGACCAAAATTAACTAAACCTGATGCCATGACTGGTCATTGGTGAAAAGCAACTATTTCTTTAAAAAAAAAAGAAGGAAGGAAGGAAAGAAGGAAGGAAGAAACTTAGTAAGATACGCTCTAGGAGAATCCTTTTTGTTCATTACTCTACTGATTTGAAACTTTGTTCCAGAAAAGTTGGTGAAGATTTGAAGTAAAAATGATGGAAGTTGACAGATTTGAAGTTAATGATAAAAATATTTCCAAAAGCTAATTTAGGCAATATGTACATTAAAACATACATGATAATCAGACTCTTCCTTTAAAAATTTTTGAGGCATCTGTGTTTACCTTTCAACAGTATCTTCAAAAATATACCTCATTCTTAACAAGTATATCTTTTTTTTTTTTAATTTATTATTTCTAGGAGAGAGAGAGAGAGAGACAGCGTGAGCAGGGGAGGGTCAGAGAGAGGGAATCACAGACCGAAACAGGCTCCAGGCTCTGAGCTGACAGTCAGCACAGAGCCCGACACGGGGCTCGAACCCACGAACCGTGAGATCATGACCTAAGCGAAAGTCGGACGCTTAACCGACTAAGCCACCCAGGCGCCCCTCTTAACAAGTATATCTAACTCGCACTTAAAAAAATAAAATGAAACAAAAATTCTCAAATTCATTATTTCCAACTAGCTATCTCTTCTCATGCCATTCTCATTTTCTAAAAATGTTTATTTGAGAGAGAGAATGAGCGAGCGCATGTACAAGCGGAGCAGAGGCAGAGAGAGAGAGGGAGAGAGAATCCCAAGCCATCAGCACAGAGCCCAATATGGCTCTCCATCTTGCAAACCATGAGATCATGACCTGAACTGAAATCTTGCAAACCATGAGATCATGACCTGAACTGAAATCAAGAGTCAGATGCTCCCACTGCACTACCCAGGCTACCCAGGTGCCCTGCCTTTCTTATTTTTAAAAAAGAAAAGCTGAGGTTGCACAACCTTATTCAGAATCTACTCTTTTCAGAAGTCCATTGGATAGCAGCTCTGCTGGAAGATGCTTATGTGCCTTTTGTTGCTAGTTAAACTGTAATGAGATTGCCTGCTCTTGTCACCTTTTTGCATGTACTCCTCCCCATAAGTTCAGCACTTTAAGGTAATATACAGAGGGCAATTGCCTTTATAGGACAGACTGGACAAATTCCTGTGACTATGTGGCACAAGTAAGATCTTATCCTAAGAGGACCAGCTGAGAGAAACTGTACCTGTGAATGTCAGTGCATGTAATTTGCAGATCTGATGAATAGTCAAGGGAGGAGAAAAGTGCCAAATATGAAGAAGAAGAGAATAAGAAGGAAGAGAAATAATAAAAGAGTTCAATGCAAATAGAACATTATGGCCAATGTCAACGACAATTACCTTAAAGGAATATCCCTATACAAAAATCACTCATAAAATCAATTTATGACCATTTAAATAATATGAAAAATGTTTCTTTCTCCGATTTTGAAATCTTTGCTATTTGCAGATGGGAGAAATCTGGAGAAGTGAGCAGGGAGCTTTGGGAAAAAGCTGGCAAACAAGGACTGCTCGGTATCAATATTCCAGAGCATCAAGGAGGTATTGGTGGAGACTTATATTCAGCAGCTATAGTTTGGGAGGAACAGTAAGTATGCAGACATTTGAAGTGGAATCTTGTTTTGTAAGCACACTGCTCACTTCTCTGAGATGATAAAATATGCTTTCTAATCTTATAATATTGAAAACTGTAAAATGTGAATGAATGTATGCACCATTTGCACATATTTTAATGTGTGAATACAGGAACATGCCCTATTAAGTTGTTAGAATAGGTGCTGCTGAAAATTAAAGAGATTGCTTCATTTCTGTTGGCTCATGTGTATATTATTCTTGTTTAAAAAAAAGTGGAAAAATATCCCCATCAAATATACTTAAAGTTTAATAGATAAGAAAAAAATAAAGATTTAAGTTGATGAATGGGCAAAAGATTTGAACCAGCAGTTCATCAAAATGAAATACAAGTAGGTTCTTTTATTATTTTGATTATTTAAATTATTTTCTTTAATATTTTTTTTAAATTTATTTCTGGGAGAGAGAGAGAGAGAGAGAGAGACAGCGTGAGCAGGGGAGGGTCAGAGAGAGAGGGAGTCACAGGCTGAAACAGGCTCCAGGCTCTGAGCCGGCAGTCATCCCAGAGCCCGATGCGGGGCCCGAACCCACGAACCGCGAGATCATGACCTAAGCGAAAGTCGGACGCTTAACCGACTAAGCCACCCAGGCGCCCCTGGTTATTTAAATTATTTTTAATGTTTGCTTATTTTTGAGAGAGGGACACACATACAGAATGTGAGCATGGGAGGGACAGAGAGAGAGGGAGACACAGAATCAGAAGCAGGCTCCAGCTTCTGAGCTGTCAGCACAGAACCCCACATGGGGCTGCAACTCACAAACAGCAAGATCATGACCTGAGCCAAAGGAGGATGCTTAACCAACTGAGCCACCCAGGTGCCCCCGAATAAGTTCTTCTTGATGAAAAAAAGTTTATCCTTACTACCAGCCAAATGCAATTTAAATTAACCTGGAGGTTATCATTTTGAGTATTTGCAAAAGTCAGTGAAAATTCAAAATCATAATACTCTCTGCTTACAAAGTTGCAGTGAAAATGGCGTACTCATACTATTAGTGACATTATAAATTAGAACAATAAATGCTTTGGTGAAACATTCACCAATTTTAATTCAAAAAATGAAAATATTTCTGCTCTTTGATCCAAGATGCTACTTTGGAGAATTTATCTTATGGAAATAATTTAATAGAAAAAAGGGGAGTTATGTACAGAAATCATTGTCATGTTAGATCATAAACCTCCAAATATGGAAGCAATCTAAATGTCTGCTAGTTGGAGAATGAATAACTAAATTATTTTTAAAATGTAAATTATATAAACAATTTGGAATATTTTATAGCTGTTCCAGCGTATTGTGACAACATGTAAAAAAAGAAAAAAGACTTTTTCATGCCTTATAATTAAAAAAAAAGGTAATAACTCAATCGGTTAATCTTTCGACTTCGGCTTCGGTCATGATCTCACGGTTTTTGAGCTGGAGTACTGCATCAGACTCTTTGCTGACAACTTGGAGCCTGGAGCCCGCTTTGGATTCTATGTCTCCCTCTCACTCTGGGCCTTCCGCACTTACTCTCTGTCTCTCTCTGTCTCTCTCTCTCTCTCTCAAAAATAAATAAACATTTTAAAAAAATTAGTTAAGTGCAAATTCACACCATGACTGTGACTGTATTAGAATATATGCCTATGGGTTGGGGCGCCTGGGTGGCTTAGTCGGTTAAGTGTCTGACTTTCGCTTAGGTCATGATCTCGCTGTTTGTGGGTTCAAGCCCCGCGTCGGGCTCTGGGCTGACTGCCAGCACAGAGCCTGGAGCCTGTTTCAGTCTGTGACTCCCTCTCTCTCTGACCCTCCCCTGCTCACGCTGTCTCTCTCTCTCCTAGAAAAAAAAATTAAAAAATTAAAAAAAAGAATATATGCTTATGGGCAAAGGTAATTCACCAAAATGAAAACAGTTGCTATGTTAGGGTAATACAACTGTAGATGATCCATACTTTGAAATGTTTTATCTTTTAATTCATTAGGTAAATACTCATGGAGCTCTGTTATAGTACTGTTAATTGTGCCAAAAATTAAAAGATGAGTAAAAACAAAGAAAATTTTCAGGAGCTCTAGGTTTGTGGGGAAACAGGCTAGTGTGGAACAATGTGTTAAGATTTAATAATTTGTTGGGGCGCCTGGGTGGCTTAGTCGGTTAAGCGTCCGACTTTCGCTTGGGTCACGATCTCGCGGTTCGTGGGTTCCAGCCCCGCGTCCGGCTCTGTGCTGACTGCCAGCTCAGAGCCTGGAGCCTGTTTCAGTCTGTGACTCCCTCTCTCTCTGACCCTCCCCTGCTCACGCTGTCTCTCCCTCTCTCCTAAGAATAAATAAAACATTAAAAAAAAATTAAAAAAAAAATAATTTGAAAAAAAAAGATTTAATAATTTGTTGTTTAGTTGAAAATTAAAGAAACTGAAAGCAGAACAAAATAACTATTTTGTGTCTTAAGTTTTTTTTCTTTTTTCTCTCTCTAAGAGCATATTCAAATTGTACAGGCCCAGGTTTTTTCCTTCATTCAAATATTGTCATGCCCTATATTGCACACTATGGCTCCAAAGAACAGATTAAGCATTTCATCCCCCAGATGACTGCTGGGAAATGTATTGGTGCCCTAGCAATGACGGAGCCTGATGCTGGAAGGTAAATCAACATTCATTTGATTTTGATTTTTGGAAGCAGTGCCCTAACAGCCAGTATTTGCTCAGTACTCACTTCATACAAACACTGAATGATGTACAAGGAAAGATACAAAGATAAACACAAGTTTAATTTACAAGCTCAAGTATCTTCAAATTCTAGTAGGAAAATAAGGCCTTATCATATATAAAGCACAATAAAACATAATATATGCTGTTTTCAGATATTTGTATAGGTTAATGCAAATAAAATGGTAGGGTGTGACTTGAATTTGGAGCATGGTAGATTTTGGATACGGTGTGACATTCGTGTGACAATGTCCAGCAGGCTATTAGAGGTAGATATATGGGATTCTGGATGCAGGCTGGGGTGGCAAGAATTGGATTTGAAGGTTACTTACTAAGTGCCTTTAATGTGCCAGATACACAGTGGTGAACAAAAACAAATGTGCTCTCTATGTTTATTGAAGAGAATGACGAGAAACACATAAATAAATATATCCCTAATTATAAATTATGATAAGTACTATGAAGGAAATATGGTGCTATGCTAGAGATTAATGGTGTATGTGTGTTTCGTAGGAAAGGGAAAAATGAAATTAGAGATGAGTGCTAGAGAAGGCCTATAAAAAGGGTTACATGTAAACTGAGATGTGACAGCTTTACAATATAACTTGAAATCTGGAATTGTGATACTTCCAGTTCTGTTTTTCCTTTTCAAGATCGCTTTGCGATTTGGGGTCTTTTGTGATTCTATAGGATTATTTGTTGTAGTTCTATGAAAACTACTATTAGTATTTTGATAGGGATTGCATTAAACCTGGATTGCTTTGGGTAGTATAGGCATTTTAACTATATTTGTTCTTCCAACCCACGAACACGGAATGTCTTTCCTTTTCTTTGTGTTGTATTGAATTTCTTTCATCAGTGTTTTATAGTTTTCAGAGTATAGGTCTTTCACCTCTTTGGTTAAGTTTATCCTTAGATATTTTATTATTTTTGGTACAATGGTAAATGAGATTATTTTCTTAATTTTCTCTTTCAGCTACTTCATTATTAGTATACAGAAAGGCAACAGATTTCTGTACATTGATTTGTATCCTGCAACTTTACTGAATTAATTTCAATTCCAATAAACTTTTGATGGAGTCTTTAGGGTTTTCTATATATAGTATATGTTATCTGCAAATAGTAAAAGTTTTACTTATTCCTTACCAATGTGGATGCATCTTATTTCTTTTTGTTTAACTGCTGTGGGCTAAGACTTTAAGTAGAGTGTGGAATGAAAGTGGTGATAGTGGACAGTTCTGTGTTGTTTCTGACCTTAAGGGAAAAACTCGTAGTTTTCCCCCATTGAGAATGAAGTTCACTGTAGGTTTTTCATATAACACTTTTATTATGTTGAGATATGTTTCCACTAGACCTACTTTGCTGAGGGTTTTTATCATGAATGAATGTTGTACTTTGTCAAATGCTTTTTCTGCATCTATCTTTTCTCTTATTAAGGTGCCATATCACGTTGATTGATTTGTGAATATTGAAACTCCTTTGCATTCTGGGAATAAATCTCACTTGATCGTGGTAAATGATTTTTTTTTAATGTATTGTATTGTTGGATTCATTTTGCTAGTATTTCGTTGAGGATTTTTGCCTCTATGTTCACCAAAGATTTTGGCCTGTAGTTCTCTTTTTTTGTCTATCTGGTCTTAGTATCATGGTAATACTGGCCTAATAGAATGAATTTGGAAGTGTTCCTTCCTATTCTATTTTTTGGAATAGCTTCTTTTTATGTTTATTTATTTATTTTGAGAGAGAGAGAGAGACATAGCATGTGAACACAAGTAGGGGAGGGGCAGAGAGAGAAAGTAAGAGAGAGAATCCCAAGCAGGCTTTGTGCTGCCAGCAGAGAGCCCAACACAGGGCTCAATCTTACAATCCTGGTTGATGATTTGAGCCGAAATCAAGAGTTGGATGCTTAACCAACTGAGTCACCTTGGTGCCCAATATTTTTTGAAATAGTTTGAGAAGAATAGGTATTAACTCTTCTTTAAATGTTTGGTAGAATTTGCCTATGAAGCTGACTGGTCTTGAACTATTGTTTGTTGGGAGTTTTTTTTATTGATTCAATATCCTTGCTGGTAATTGGTCTGTTCCCAAATATTCTATATTCTATTCTATATTTTCCTGCTTCAGTTTTGATAAGTTATATGTTTCTAGGAATTTATCCTCTAAAATTTTCTATGACATTCTCTTACAATTGTTTGTGTTTCTGTGGTGTTGGTTATTTTTCTTCTTTCATTTGTGATTTTTTTTTGGCTGAGTCTTTCTAGAGGTTTATCAATTTTGTTCATGTTTTCAAAGAGCCAGCTCCTGGCTTCATTGATCTGTTCTATTGTTTTGTTTGTTGTTTTTGTTGTTGTTTTAGTTTCTATATTTTATTTCTGCTCTATTATTTCCTTCCTTCTGGTTTGGGGTTTTGTTTGTTCTTCCTTCTCTGGCTCCTTTGGGTCTAAGTTTAGGTTGTTCATTTGAGATTTTTCTTGCTTCTTAAGGTAGATCTGTATTGTTATAAACTTCCCTCTTAGAACTGATTTTGCTGCATTCCAAAGATTTTAAACTGTTGTGTTTTTATTTTCATTTGCTTCTATGTACTTTTTGATTTTTCTTTGATTTCTTATTTGACCCATTAATTGCTTACTAGCATGTTATTTAACCTCCATGTATTTGTGCTCTTTCTAGTTTTTTTTCTTCTGGTTAATTTCTAGTTTCATAGCATTGTGGTAAGAAAAGATGCATGGTATGACTCTGATCTTTCTGAATTTGTTGAGACCTGTTTTGTAGCCTCATATGTGATCTATTCTGGAGAATGTTCCACTTATATTACAAGTTATATTACAAAGCTGTAGTAATCAAAATAAGATGGTACTGACATAAAAATAGGCACATAGATCAATGGAACAGAATAGAAAACCCAGAAATAAGCCCACAATTATATGGTCAATTAATCTTTAACAAAGGAGGAAATAATATACAATAAGAAAAAGTCTCTTCAGTAAATGGTGCTGGAAAACTGGACAGCTACATGCAAAAGAATGAAACTGGACAATTTTACCCTATACATGAAAATAAACTCAAAATGTATGAAACCTAAACGTGAGATCTGAAACCATAAAAATCCTAGAAAAGAGCACAGGCAGTAATTTCTCTGACATCAGCCATAGCAACATTTTTCTAGGTATATCTCCTGGAGCAAGGGAGATAAAAGCAAAAATAAACTATTGGGACCACATCAGAATACAAAGCTCCTTTACAGCAAAAGAAACAATCAGCAAAACTAAAAGACAACTCACTGAATAGGAGAAGATATTTGCAAATGACATACTTGATAAAAGGTTAGTATTCAAAGTATATAAAAAACTTCTACAACTCAACACCCTAACACCAAACAGTCCAATTTAAAAATGGGCAGAAGACATGAACAGACATTCACCCAAAGAGATACAGATGACTAACAGACACATGAAAAGATGCTCAACATCATTCATCTTCATGGAAATGTAAATCAAAACTACAATGAGATATCACTTCACAACCGTCAGGATGGCTAAGATCAAAAAACATAAAAAACCACAAGTGTAGGGGAAGATGTGGAGGCAAAGGAACCTTCATGCACTCTTGGTGAGAATGCAAACTCGTATAGCCACTGTGGAAAACAGTATGGAGGTTCCTCAAAAAATTAAAAATAGAGCTATCCTACAATCCAGCAATTGCACTAGTAGGTAATTACCCAAAAGTTACAAAAACACTAATTCAAAGGAATACATCTATCTCTGTTTATTGCATTATTTATAATAGTCACATTGTGGAAGCAGCCTAAGTGTCCATTGATAGATAAATGGATAAAGAAGTGGGGTATATTTATATACCTTGTAATATTACTTAGCCATAAAAAAGAATGAAATCTTGCCATTTGGAACAATACGGATAGAGCTAGAGAGTATAATGCTAAGTGAAATAAGTCCGTCAAAGACAAATGCTGTATGATTTCATTCATATGTGACATTTAAGAAGCAAAACAAATGAGCAAAGGGAAAAAAGAAAGACAGAGAGAGACAAACTGAGAAAAAGACTCTTAACTATAGAGAACAAACTGACGGCTTGCCTGAGGGAAGTGAAGGGCATGGCTGAAATAGGTAATGGGGACTAAGGAATGCACTTATGATGAGCACTGAATAATGTATAGAATTGCTGAATCACCATATTGTATACCTGAAATTTATATAACACTGTATGTTTACTAGGGTTAAAATTAAAACCTTAATACATAAAATAAACACCTACCTATATTACTACATTAAAAAAATAGTAACGTGAGATGTGACAAATGAGAAAGCACTAACTGTGCAAGAATGAAGGGCAGGAGCTTCCACCTGGTGGGACCTGGCCCTCAAAGATGAAAAGGAGAGCAAACAGGAAACCTTGGACATGATGCTTCCTTTGGAACTGTACAGAAGACAGCCACTGAGACGAAAGGATAGAGTTTGGAAGAAATCTAGACCAGTGCTGTCATGAGCATGAGGTGAAGTGAGTTTGAAAAGGTGATAGGACAGGAGTGAGAAGTTAGTAACATCAAGGCCACAAAACTGTTGAGGGTTGAGAAAAGATCATGGCAGGCCACTGGTGGTCATCTTTTGATTGTCATGTCAGTAGAGAGAAGGGGCAGAAACTACTTTGGATGAGAGATGGGCATTGAGAAAACAGATGTGGAGAACACAGACTAACTTTCAGAGTTTGTGGTGAAAGAGAGCGTAAAGAGAGGCAGTAGTGCGACAGGCCAGCGCAGTAAGGGGAAGGGTTTATGTTGAAGGGAACAGCAACTTCTAGGCCAATGGGAAGCAGGCAGTGCAGAGCAACAACATAAAGGCGTGGCAGAAGCAGTAACTGAAAACCAAGACTTGTTTCCACCAAGATCAGGACCTAATGTTTTACATTCTCTTTTCTGACAGTGCTATTTATTGTTAAGTGGCTTAGCATTCCATAGTGTGACTTGGCCACATGCTTAAATTGTATCTCTCCTTCCCAAATGTAAACCTATAATTACAGGCCAATACTGATATTTAGTTTTGCCAAAGATAAAAGGTTTTTGTATGCTTCTTTTGCCTAAAAATATAATCTAAGAGAAATACAAATTTAATCTCCCTTTGCTTTTAATTTAGATCGTTGTTCCAAGATAAGTGGGTGACTCACCAACATTTGGATTACATCATGTTAGCTCTGCAACAGTCTGTTCCTTTTCCAAGCCATTGAATGCTAGTTCTCCCTAGAGAACAATAAATCAGACATCCCAACTTACCCCAACTTACACATGCAAACAAAGGCTTGCTTGATTTTTGTTTATTTAAGTTCTCTGTCCTCATCTGTGGTTAGGTGTATGTACTTAAGAAGGAAACTGAGAACAAGAATGGAGAAAAAAAGGCAGATGGTTTGGAAGGTTTGTATGAGTGATGGAAGGGTAGAAAATTGGTCAGTTATTTAGAGACAAGCAAAGGGGCCATGTGAGTGAGCGCAGGGGTGAAGGAAAACAACAGATGCAGAAGAGTGTTCCAGTGTTGAGGACTTTCGGAAAAAAGAAAGAAAAAGCATGTGGGAGGTAAAGAAGAAAGATGGGGGATGGTTTGTTGCACCAGGTTTCAGGAATAATTTGTCTACTCTTACATTCTTGCTTTGATTTGACCTTCACCAAAAAGGTGAAGTTTGCTAGCAAAGATCTAGGGTATTCTTGCTGCTTTTCCTTCCCACTTACGTAGGAGACTCCCTAATGTGTAATTATGTGTATTTGTATGATACCTTAACATTTTGTACCTTTCATGCTGATTTTCTATTTGACTATCACAGTAATCTATATGAAGTGATACTGTGATCCCTATGTAAAGGAGAACAGAAAATGAGAAATGAAATATTTTAACCAAACTCATAGAACAAATAAATCTAGGACTACATTGGATCCAGAGTATTCTGACACCAGCTCTGTGACTGTGGGTGAAATGTCTGAACTTCAATGTTTGTATCAGTGATACTTAATACGATTATTGTGAAGGTCTGAATTCTTGGCAATGCTAAGTAGTATATATTTTAGTAGTATATTTTTAATATTTCATATTTACCATTCAAGAGCTTTTTTTAATCCACAAACTGAGCTGTGTTACTACCTTTGTTACTTTATCTTAATAAGCCATGTACTGATTTTAGGAACTAACATTTTATACTGGCTTACAATGAAAATTATGTTAGAATACAATAGCACACAGCTTTAAAGTGTTCCTTATAATAAAAATAATAGTAACAGGGGCACACTTAACTCAGTTGGTTAAGTGTCTGACTCTTGATTTCAGGTCATCAGGCTCCGCGATGAGCATAGAACCTGCTTAAGATTCTCTCTCTCTCTCTCTCTCTCTCGCTCTCGCTCTCGCTTTCCCTCTCGCTCTCTCTCTCCCTCTACCCCTCCCCCATAATGGTCTCTCTCCTCTCTCTTTCTCTCTCTCAAATAAAATTACAAAAAATTTTAAAAAGCTTTAAAAAATAAAAAGGCACCTGGCTGGGTGGCTCAGTCAGTTAAGTGTCCAACATCACCTCAGGTCATGATCTCACAGTTTGTGGGTTCAAGCCCCACATCGAGCTCTGTGCTGACAGCTAGCTCAGAGCCTGGAGCCTGTCTTCAAATTCTGTGTCTCCCTCTCTCTCTGCCCCCTTCAACTCTCATTCTCTCTCAAAAATAAATATTTTTTTTAAAAAGCTTTAAAAAGATAAAATGTCCCTTATAGTCATTTATCCTTTTACTGAAAACAAAGCTACAGATTTTTGTCATTTAACTTACCCTTCAAACAAATGCCTTGTTTACAATGTCCGGTGTCCCCAAGACCAGCTCCAGGTTCAGTGATTAGCGAGGAGTCACAGGATTCAGCATATAATTGTATTCACCGTGTAATTTATTTCAGTGACAGAATACAAAACAAAATCGGCAAAAGGAAAAGCCTCGTGCACTGAAATGCATAGAAAATCAGGTGCAGAGCTTCTGTGAGCCCTTTCAGTGGAGTACCCCAGGACTCGTGTAATTCCTTAGCAGCCAGTTGTGAGAGTACCTGTGGACTGTTACCTACCAGTGTAGCTCGTTAGAGACTCAGTGCCCAGAATTCTACTGGAGGTCGGGCACAGAAACAATCTCTGCCTAGCATATGACATAGGCTGAGATTCCCAGAAGAAAAACATGTGTTCAGCATAAATCATATGATTTACACAAACAGTTTGAATACAGTGAGCTACTCCTATCTGTTCTGCTAATGGTGGGATTCTTCCTGAACTCCAAATTCACAGAGGCCAGCCAAAGAGCCAATCTTGTAATCAGGCTTTTCTAAAGATAGCAGCCTGAGACCTGCTATATTAATTCCTTTCTGCACATTTGGCATCTTTGAGAATGTAAATTAGCAAATGTTTGAGTGCTTTTGTGTGCAAAGCAGTATGCTAGGTGAAGGGCATGGAAACTTGATATATCGTTTGTCCTCAAAAGACTTGAGTCTGGGAAGTGGTGTAGGCATAAAGATAAGATCTTTTTATTAACCCCGGAAATTCAAGATAAATGCTGTAAGAGATTGTTATTTTCCTATGGTTTCTGTAACAAATGACCACAAACTTGGTGGCATCACAAGGCAGACATTTATTCTCTCATAGTTCTAAAGGCCATAAGTGCAAAATCAGTATAAATTAACCCAAGTCAAGATATCTCCAAAGCTTCACTCCTTCTAGACATTCTAGGGCAGAATCCATTCCTTGCCTTTTCCATCTCCTGGTGGCTGACATTCACTGTTCCCTGCTTTGTGTTCTCTTCATTCCAACCTGTCTGGGTCCTCACATTTCCCCTCCTCTTCTGCCTGTGTAATTTCCTGCTGCCTCTCTTTCACAGGGACATTTGCATTTCAGGCCCACCCATCAGATAATCCAAGATAGTCTCCCATCTCAAGATCCTTAAATTACTCACATCTTCAAGACCTTTTTTCTAGGTCCCTTTCCAAGGATTAGGACTTATTATATTCAGGGTCATTATTCAGCATGATACAAAGAGCAATAAAGTGCCATGGAGTATATAATATAAAGACCATATTCAAGAAGAAGAATCAGGAGAAGTGATATAGACTATTTATACATGATGGTATTCATTCTAGGATATTTATAAAAATTGGAAACTACTAATTGTTCAACAATAGATTGCTTGAAGAAAATGATTAATCTATACAATGTAATTCTATGCCATTGATAAAAATGAAATTACAGAAAAGCATTAGATATTATTGAAAGGTCGAAATCATATATGTGGTTCAAGTTTTATAAAAATATGTGTGTGTGTATCTATTTCCACTGAAAAATGGTGGAGGGATGTATTTTAGAAATGTTTACTCTAGGAAGTAATTTTTTTTCAGTATTTTTCCTTTGTCAGAAATATTGTCTGTACACTTTGTATTTTAATTATGGATATTTGTTTATATTTAGAAAAATAATCTATTGCATGTTTAGAGCAGGCTTGTTAAAGGAAGCATTTTAAATAGCTAAATTTTGATCAACAGAGATAGGGGAAGGAATCAAGATGAATAGAGGCAGGCAAATGTATGGTGACAAATAATTTCAAATATAGTGGGCTTTGAGATGCAATCTGAGTCCAATTTGGGGATCTACTTGGGAGTTTTATGCTGTATAAAATCTGGCCATTTTATGTAATCTTAATCATATATTCATTTATACAAGAGGTTTAGAATATAATACATCAGGTGTGGTTTTTCAGTGCATTTGTGTGAACATTCTTAATGTTAGTTAGAAGTCAATTTTTTTCATGATATGAACAGTTTGAATTATCACATTATATACATATTTACCTAACACCACTTAAGTAATTCAGTTTTTACCAACTAATGAATTTTCCTTCATTTAAAAAAAATATAGTGATTTGCAAGGAATAAGAACAAATGCCAAAAAGGACGGAAGTGACTGGATTCTCAATGGAAGCAAGGTATGTAAAGAGAGGCTTCTACAGCCCTTCTGTCCTGAGTCATGCCATGAGTAACAGTGTCTCAGAGACTACTCCTTATTGATTCTCTCATTCTATGGACTCATGTAATAATTTAATTTACTTAAGTTGTTTTGTTTTGGGGACAGTGTGAATTTTGCAACACTACATATTACATGAGATCTGTTCTTCTTGTATGTTTCATTTTGCTGGCTCCCCTCATTAATATGGCAAAAGTTTTAGCTTCCAAACAGTCCTTATCAAGCCAGAAAGGGGGAAAAAGAGGCTCACATTGTACAAATATGAGACAAACGATAATTAATAAACTTGATATTCATGAAAAATTGGGGATAAAATCTTAACTTGTAAATATCAAGAAGAGTTTCAAAAATTCTTAGGAGAGAAGGATAGCTTTGATAGAATTTGAGAGCCCTTTAATCTTTCTGAGAGTCACATCAACCCAGATGAATTGGGAAGTCCCTCCAATTAAGGTTACAGAAAGGCTAAGTGGTGAATATGTCCCTTAGAATTTATTGCTAATGACAGAGGATTTTGTTTACCTAAAACTGTGTCTGGTACACACTCAGTAAATATTTATTGTTGACTGAGTGTTAAGTGAAGGAAAGATGTTTATTTTCTGCACTAAGGAGGTCTTTCCGAAAATTGTTTCAAAGCCTATTGAAGAACTAATTTATGTTTGTTTTCTTTGAATTTTTTTAAACTTATAATTAGTTTTAGACTAATTTTTTTGCATTTACACAATCACAAGTTTGAATGTTATGGTACTGTCAAACTGCTGTAAAATTTTGTAAACAGTCTTGATTTCTTTACTTATGTTATCAAGGACTAATAGTAGCTTGTTGGCTGGCATGGGTCTGAAGAACATGTTTTGAGCATCCTAGGTCTAAAGACCATTACATAATCTAGTTTTATAGTTATTGATACAGAAAAATAGTATCTGTGGTATCAAATAAATTTAGAAAATGTGTGTAACTTCTCTTTGATATGCTAATGTGCTTTATTAACCTCTAAAAGTTGGATACAATATGTCTTATGCCCTAGGGAATTCTCTTTATAGATTATCTTGAGTCACTAGTATTTTCCCAAATATACTTTTTGTCGTAGACTCTGGGTCTGGTGTTCTCTCTTGTCCAGCAAAAGAGCAGATACAGGATTGACATGTGAGAGAGGCTAATGTCTGGGAAGAAACAAAAGTGCTGAGTAAGGGTCCTTACTCTATTTTTATTAGGATCAGAAAGCCAACAAGCATGATAGACATGCACAAAGAGGCAATGAAACCATGAACATTAACTCATAGGTGTGAGGGAAAGGGGATTTTGATGATATTTGGTGTTAGAGGTTTGGGTCAATACAAAACAAAATCCTGGTGCTGGGCAGAAGGTTTTTTATAGCAAACATGAGACACTACCTATTTACCTAAACTGGCCTAGGGGACAAGAAGAACAGAGCATGCTAGGGGCGCCTGGGTGGCTCAGTCGGTTAAGTGTCCAACTTCGGCTCAGGTCATGATCTCATGGTTCATGGGTTTGAGCCCCGCGTCTGGCTCTGTACCGACTGCCAGCTCAGAGCCTGGAGCCTGTTTCGAATTCTGTATCTCCCTCTCTTTCTGACCCTCCCCTGCTCACTCGTGTGCGCTCGCTTGCACGTGCGCTCTCTCGCTCTCTCTCTCTCTCTCTCTCTCTCTCTCTCTCTCTGAAATAAATAAAAAATTTAAAAATTTTTTTTTAAAAAGAACAAAGCATGCTACCTCAGGGTCAACAAGGCACCTTTCTTTTGCTAATTAACTCCAGCTCTGGGAACTTCGCCTTGCTGCAGTCTAAAGCCTTGATTTCTTGTTTTTGTCCTTCTTTCCTGTGAAAACAGGTTTCTGCTATTGTACTAAGGGGACCGAGAGGAGGGGGGAAGCATTCCCACCCTGAATACCTAATTTTGTTTATCTCATTTTGGGTGTTTTCAACCTGAGATTTCCTATTCCAGTACTTGTCCTCTACTGGGCTTTTTTGCCCTGTTTACCTAATCTTGTTTACCCAACCTTGGGTGGCTTCATTCTGTGGCTTTTTAATTCTTTATGCCTTGTTAACTCATCCGTGCACCCTCAGGGAATTAGTAACTTGTTCCCCACAACTTTGTCCTAATGGTTATAATAAAGATGTGTCTATTCCTGTATAATAATCACTTAACTCTGCACGCAGAGGGCCACTGAAGACTAAGCTATTTGGTCAAATGGGAACCACATTCTCCTGTGACTCCAGCTTTGTCAGCAGGTCTTCTGTGGGAACCGTCCAGGAAAGCACCATTGATTATTTCCAAACCTCTATTAGAAATAACAAAAAGTTGAAAGAAAGCAAAAGTAAAGGAATAAGTAAGTGAATATAGTACCTTAATAAGATGACCTAAGGGGAACCTAGTGGCTCAGTCAGTTAAGCATTGACTTTGATTTTGGCTCAGGTCATGATTTCATGGTTTGAGATATTGAGCCCTGTGTTGGGCTCCATGCCAACAGCATAGAACTTTCTTAGGATTCTTTCTCTACCCTCTCTCTGCCTTTCCCCTCCCTCCAATAAATAAATAAACTTAAAAAAAAATGACCTAAGATGAGCCCATTAAAGCATCAACGCATAGTATCTAATGGTTTGGGAAAATAATTACATTAAATGAAGAGATCAAGTTAATAACTTTTATATACATAGGTATCAGCTAAGTAACAAAATGCACATATATTTCAACTACATTAAAAGGGAAAAAAACAGAAAGGAAATTCATAATGGTGTCTATATGATGGACTCAAGGATTTTTTTTTCCTTTTTCCTTATAACAATATACTATTTATAATGTCTACAATGAACTTATAAGCATTAAATACCCCCAAAAATGATGACCCTCAGTAGGAATAATCCCAGCCTTATTAAGAGTTTTGACTATCATAATTAGGAATGAAATTGAGAAAGTCCTTTTACAAAGAAAATTTTCTTATAAGTAAAGGAAAGCAGTCATGCTGGAAATACTCGCCTTATGTCAGACTCTTGCAGAAATGGTTCAGAATCGATTAACCTTCTTCCATAATTGTGTCTAAAAAAACTGCTGAAGAATTCTATTCACTATTAGCAAATTGAAGTCAGGGTGTTAAAGTGAACACTTTTTGCTCTGTAAACAGCTCCTCCCTTCCTTTCATCCCATTATTTGTCTTTTATCTATAATAATGTCTGTTAATATATGTCTGAGACCATGAATTTAGAGCTTACAGACACTAATCCCTGGACATGTGATTCAAAACAGAAAACACTACTTCAGCAATTCAACTCTACACATGCACAGATGGTCATTATTCTCCTGGAAAGATATGAAATTGGGAGACTTGACAGGTTTTTGAGCAAGTGGTGCAATGGAGCAATATTGTAGAAAAATATTTTTGCCATGATGTATAAATTTTTTTTCAGGAATACATTTTTCTCATTTATTCAGCAAACTCTGTGAAGGACTTCTATATGCCAAACACTACTGTAAGCACTGATGAGAGGTAAATGAATAGAGAATAGTCCCTGCTCTCGAGAAGCTCCTTGTACAGAAAAAATGTTGAGGGTCTTTGATTGTCGTGTCACTTATAACCAGGCCACCACCCACCTTCACTTGCTATCATATAGACAACACTAACATCATTGGTTTATTTCCCATTATTTGTATGTACAGCACTGTGGCTTTTAGAACATAAATCTTATAAAAAGCATGGATGTCAGGTGATGGGAGTAACCAATGCCATTTTGTACCCCTACTATTTCAAAGGGACAGAGACAAGAATAGATCATTTGAATACAGTTCGATAAATGCTAAGATGGTGGTGAATTCAGGGTGCTTATGGGAGCACTGAACCTGGCCTGGAGAATTTGGGAAGACTTTTTGGAAGAACTCTGAACTTAGTCCAGAATGATAGGATTTATCCTAGCCTTAGGAAACAGCCTCTCCAGTAGAGGGAATGAGATTTCCGGAAACATATAGGTAAAGAAGACCTTGGAATAGAGAGGACAGCAAATAGTTCAGTGGAGTTGACCTAAGGACAGTGAATGAGAAAAATGGGACAAATGATCAGGCTGGACTGGTTAAGCTAGTGCCAGTTTTTCATGAGTTTTATATGCCCCTCTAAAGGTTTACAACTTATCCTGAGGCCTATTACGGAGCTATTCAAATTTTTAAAAATATGAAAATGATATGATTAGATTGCATTATAAAAAGGTCTCTGACATCATGATGGATAATAGAGGTGAAGAGACATCAGTTGTGGGAACTTAAGAAATGATGAGGCCTCGAAATAAGGTAATGGCAATGGAAGAGAAAGGAAGTGAGTAGATTCATAAAGTATTGACATGGATTAGAGAGAATTAGATTTCAAATTTAATATGAAGCAAGATGATAACATGATTTTTTTTTGGCACCATTCACTGAGATAGAAAAAATAGATTGATATTCAAGATTAGTTAAGAGTTAAGGGTAGGAAGGGATATGTTCTGCCCATGAATCATCAAATGGACTCTCCAGAGGCAGGTAAGAATACAGGTCTGAAACCTAACAAGAAATTTGACTTAAAGATTTGGAGTCATCAGCAGATCAATAGTAATTAAAGCCATGGAAGTGCTTGAGATGACCCAGGAAAGACACAAAATGGGTTAATTATTAATATTTGTGCTGGATGTATTTCTTTGATAAATAAATATCATCTGGTATTCTAATATCTCTTATTTAGTATCCCTCTTTAATCATTATCTCCTTATTGAGGCCATTTGGAAAAAAGTAGGCCATGTAACATCCAAATCAAATCCATTCTTTTTCAAAACTGTTATGAGAGTACAAATACTTTAATGTTGCCATTTAGAACAGATTCCTTTTTTTCATCTGCGATTTCTTTCTAAAATACATTTTATCATTTTAATAAGAGTATTTTGCTTTAATTTAGAAAAGGTATAAGCTCTGTTCATTATTATTTACAGTATTAATTGTGGAATGAAAATGTACTGACTTCATTCTTTGAAGCAATGGGTTGTTTTCCCTGTACTCTTTAATAACCTGATATATAAATAATCAACACTGAAGATACTTGGGTAGAGTGCAAAGAGAAGCATAATGCATGTCTTGTCTGGTTTAGTCTTCTTGAATATACTTTCCTCCCATCATGACTTAAACATGGACCTGATTTATTGTGGAGTGTCACAGTATATTTGGGGTTTGCAGGTATTCATCAGTAATGGGTGCCTAAGTGACATTGTGATCGTAGTGGCAATCACAAATCGTGAAGCTCATTCTCCTGCCCATGGCATTAGCCTTTTTTTGGTGGAAACTGGAATGAAAGGATTTATCAAGGGACGAAAGCTACATAAAATGGGACTAAAAGCCCAGGTAAGTTACAATATGAATTATTAATTATAAATCATTGAGTTTACTCAATTATACTTTGTAGAACTACATATAGCAAATCATACCTTCCTATGTCAGATTCTGAAAATATGCTTTTCAGAAATGGAAGGGAGGAGTGCCCAGGTGGCTCAGTTGGTTGAACTTCTGACTCTTGATTTCAGCTCAGGTCATGATCTCACTGTTTGTGAGTTTGAGCCCTGCATCTGTGCTGTCAGCCCAGAACCTGGTTGGGATTCTTTTCTCCCACTCTCTCTCTGCCCCTCCGCCCCTCATGCTTGCTCTCTCCAAACTAACAAACATTTTTTTTAAAAAGGTAAGATTTATTCCATTTATCCAACTGTATCTCTTTGTGCTGTTTAGTAGTGGAAGTGAATCAGCATATTTTGAATATCTGCTTCAGAAATGGCAAACTTAATTATATATTAATAGACCTTATATTAAATTGATTGAAGAAAATTATGAAATAAAAGCAGAAAATATTTTTCTATTATTTGGTAATTATTTGGTAGTTTTCTCATTACCAAAAGGAAAAACGTGTTTTACTTAATATGCGTGAGAAATCCTTAGCTCTCAGTACATACAAATCTGGAGGAGACTGGAACTAGAATGACAGAGTATTGCAGTGGGAAAACCACAAATTTTTAGAATCAGATGGATCTGGGTTTGAATCCCTGGTGTACTACCTATTAGGTGTATTCATTAACCACTCCAACTTGGCTTCCAGTTTGTTTTGTTCTTGTTTTTGTTCCCTTAAATGGAAATAATACTCACCTCATTAGTGTGTTAGGAGATTTAAGTGAGATAATTCTGTACTTAATTGTATGATCCCTTAGGATACTGTAGAATTATTCTTTGAAGATGTACGGTTGCCACCTAGTGCCCTACTTGGAGAAGAGAATAAAGGCTTCTATTACCTCATGCAAGAGCTTCCACAGGTCAGAATTATTAAAGATTCCATCGTTTGATTAACTAATAAAGTAAAATGAAATAATATAGAATTATATAAACTCATGCATATAAAACTTGTGATATAGCCAATCATTTGAATAAACTTAAAGTTGAAAAAAAACCCTGACTTCTTGGGATGCCTGGGTGGCTCAGTTGGTTAAGCATCAGACTCTTAATCTCAGCTCAGACCTTCATCTCAGGGTCATGAGTTCGGGCCCCATGTTGGGTTCTGTGCTGTGTGTGGAGCCTACATAAACAAACAAACAAACAACCTGAGTTTTATAGGCTAGATAAGTAAATAAATGAACTCAGGGATATCCAATCAGAGCTTATAAATGAGTAGGGAAATTAGGTACTTTAGTTCTTTGATACCTTCTTAGAATGACATTAGCTTCTTAACCACAAGTCAAGAATTCTTAGCTCCTTGTAAGGAAATATCAGCCAAACATTTGGCAGAATTTTTTTTTTCTTTAATAATACCAGGGAATCATCGTCCTGAAAAGTTTTGGCCCATTATAGTCAGCTCTCACTTCTGTGTTTTTGGAGTGTGGTGCCTAAGTGATTGTTGGACCACACATGCCAGCATAGAAATATAGGTGCATTTGCCTAGGGACTGCCACAGCCTGGGCTAAACTGGAGTCAAGGCTAGGAATACTGCCATAGAAATAGAATACAAAAATCACCAGCAAGATGGATTTAAACTGACCATGCATGCTTTTGTACTAGGAGGCAGAATTTAACTTATCCACTTTAAGAGGTTGATTTCCATAGACCCATTAGAATATGTAGAACACAGAGATCAATAAATAAAAATCAGCAATTTCATATTTCTTTTCTCATAGATGATTGATGAAAAGAAGGAGTAAAATAAATGATGTCTATATCTATATGTAGTAAAGACAGACATTTATAAAAATAAAGGATTTGTTTTAAAGAATTTTGGATATATCAAAATATTCTTATATATCTATGGGAGCATTTTCTTATAGAGTTAAGAAATAAAATAACTTTAAGGAGTTTTATAAAGATTATTTATTGGATTTCTTATCATCAAAATCATGCAAAAAACACTTGTGGAATTAGAATGATGCTTAAGACCTAATTTTGGGTTCTAGGAAAGGCTGATAATTGCTGAATTTGCAGTGTCAGGCAGTGAATTCATGTTTGAAGAAACCAGGAATTATGTTAGAGGAAGAAAAGCTTTTGGGAAAACGCTTGCAAATTTACAGGTAAGCTTACTGTCATGATTTAGTATTAAGTGACATCAATTTCCTCTTCTAAACACAAATATGGAGTAATTCTCATAGAAGCGGTATTAGAATTCATGAAGGTGGACGAGAGCCCTGAGGGAGAAAGAGTAGAGAGTAAGATAAGAAGAGATTGGTTCTAGGGCAGAGTCCTGAGAAAAATGTAGGATTTAAAGGTGGCATAGGAGGGAAGAACCTGCAAAGACAACAGAGGAAGAAGGGCTAGAAAGAAAAGAGCAAACCAGGCAAGGAGTGTCACAGAAGCCAAGAGAAAAGAAAATTTCAAGTAGGCAGAAGTAGGGCCAAAGGTTGCTTAGAGGGAAAACAAGATAAGAGTCAAGAGTGTCCATTGGACATAGCAATAGAGAGCTGATAATGGACTAGAGTGGGGTCAAGCCAGACCAGAGGAAGTAAAGATACTGATGGCACATGCTCTTTCCTGAGCTTGGCTGTGAGTGGTGGTTAAGAGAAAGATGGCTACTAGGGAGTAAGAAGAAGATGGGGGGTGGCAGGCAGAATCTTGGGGTCAAGTAACATATTTATAGTTTTAAGTGTTTTTGTTACTGTTAGAATGAGAATGCCGGAAGCATGTTTTAATACCTAGAGAAAGGATTTAATAAAGAAGGAAAGATTGTAGATATGAAGAAGATAACTGCATAGGATATTTGAGAAAGCATTTAGGTGTGGGTGCCAAAGCACATGGAAAGGTCGGCCTTCCCACCCACCCCCACAGCAGAGGTGTTTCCTCCATTGTAACAGAAGAAATGATGAAACGATGGGTATGAGTTCAGTCAAACCCTTAGCTCTCCTGGTAGAAAATTGCAAAAGCTCTTTATGAAGACTTCCATTTTCCTTAATAACATACGGAAACTCAGCTCTTAGAGAGAGGTGAGTGAAGGGGACATGGAGGTGTCCATAGAGAGTGAGGAAGATTTGAAATAGCCTTTCAAAGTAAGAGACTGAACTAACTAGAGAAATATAGTAAGGCTGTGAGCAATATTGAGGACTCAGATGAGGTTAATGATTATGGGTTTATAATAGCACCTTCTGCTTTTTTGTGTTTTAGATTTACTAGGATTTAGCTGTCAAGGATCAAGCACTGAGAAGGTTAAACCTTGTTTAAGGTTTTGCAGGGAAGCTTAAGGTATTTGCCAAAGAACTCAGCACATGGTGGCCATAATCACTAACCATGCCAATCAAATATTAGACTCTAGTTTCTTCTTAAATGAAAGAAAAATTTATACACAGTTGAGGCATAAAATTGAGTAAACATTTTACCACCAAAAAACCTGGAATTGGAAATTTACTTGAACAGTTTCAAGTGGAATGGCTTAGATGAAGGGCTTTATGAAGGGCAAGGCAGAGATGAAACACTTTGGTAGACTTTAGGACCAGCGTTACAGAAATTAACCTCAGACGGGATGCCTGGGTGGCTCAACCGGTTAAGCGTCCGACTTCAGCTCAGGCCATGATCTCACGATTCATGGGTTTGAGCCCCACATCGGGCTCTGTGCTGACATTTCAGAGCCTGGAGCCTGCTTCAGATTCTGTGTCTCCCTCATTCTCTGACCCCCCCCTGATCACTCTCTCTCTCTCTCTCTCTCAGAAATAAATAAAACATTTTTTTAAAAAAGTTAAAAAAAAACAAAGAAAAGAAATTAACTTCAGTCATAGTTAAGCCCTAGCTCAGCTACTTGGATCTCCATGGTCTAGCCAGGCTATATGATCTCTCTAGGAAGCATTTTCTTATTTGCAAGAATTGAATGATATCTGTAGCTACCTCATAGAATTGATGTGAGGATTAGACGAGATACTACACACAAAGTGCTCGGAATATTGCCTGGCAAAGTAAGCACTCATTAAAGTTTGTGATTTTTCCCTTACATAATGTCATCCTCTGTTTTGCTCCAATAAAGGAACTTACTCTGGTGTTCATCAAGTAAACTTTTTCCATTCTGAAAAAACTTCTTTGTATCCTTTCTTATTAGCATAACAAATCTAAAAATAGTTGTTCTGAATCTATAAAAATGAGGCACACACTTTAGAAAACATTTTTAAAAAACAATATGACTTGACTTGCCTAAATTGTGATTTCCTTAAGAGTAAGGATTTTAGCAGTACCTGGGTGGCTCAGCTAGTTGAGAATCTGACTTAGGTCAGGTCATGATCACATGGTTTGTGAGTTTGAGCCCCATATTGGGCTCGCTGCTGTCAGCACAGAGCCTGCTTCAGATCTTCTGTTCCCCTATCACTGCCCCTCCCCCTATCAAAAATAAACATTAAAAAAAAAAAAAAGGGGGGGAGCTCCTGGATGGCTCCATTGGTTAAGCAACTTGATTTCAGCTCAGGTCACAATCTCACAGTTTTGTGAGTTCAAGCCCAATGTCAGGCTCTGCACTGAGCCTGTGGAGTCTGCTAGGGATTCTGTCTCTCTCAAAATAAATAAATAAACTTAACGGAAAAAAATAATTGAAAATTTTAAAAAGAATAATGATTTTAGGGGAGCCTGGGTACTCAGTTAAGCATCCAACTCTTGATTTTGGCTCAAGTCATGATCTTGCAGCTCATGAGTTTGAGTGCCAGGTCGGGATCCACACTACAGTGCAGAGCCTACTTCAGATTCTCTCTCTCCCTCTCTCTCTCTGCCTCTCTCCAACTCATGTTCTCTCTCTTTCTCTCAAAACAAATAAATAAACATTAAAAAATAATAAGAATAAGTGACTTAAAAAAAGAGTAAGGATTTTATACTTTATATTCCTTTTCATTTGCACATCATTAATTTACACCTATCAGTGATTCTCAGTGATTGCCCTCTTCCCCTCAACATTTAAGACTGTCAGGAAGTGGGGTACACAGCAACTGGGGGTATTTTTGGTATTTAGTGCTCCTTATAAAATGTATTTCTTAATGCAACTTGAAATTCAAAATTAGTCCTTACTCCATGGGCTGCAGAATGGATGTTGTCTTAGCCAAGCATGAAAACAGCATTAATCTCATTGTCCATGTCAGGCAGAGCTCTTGGGTGACCAGGTGCATGGTCAATGAGCAGTAATATTTGGAAGAAATTTTTTTCGCGAGCAGTGGATCTCAACAGTGGGCTTAAAACATGCAATAAGCCAACCATGTTGTAAATAGATGTGCTGTCATCCAGGCTTTATTTTGCCAGTTCTAGAGCACAGGCAGAGTAGATTTAGCATCATTCTTAAAGGCCCTAGGATTTTCAGAGTAGTAAGTGAACATTGGCTTCAACTTAAAGTCACCAGCTGCATTAGCCCCTAATAAGAAAGTCAGCCTGTCCTTCGAAGACTTGAAGCCAGGCATTGATATCTTCCTAGCTATGAAAGTCCTAGATGGCATCTTCCTGCAATGTAAGGCTGTTTTATCTACTTTGAAAATCTGTTGTTTAGTGTGGCCACCTTTGTTAATTATCTTAGCTAGAATTTCTGGATAACCTGCCTCAGTTTCCTCATCAGTGATGCTGCCTCACCTTGCACATGTATGTTATGGAGAGAGCTTCTTTCCTTAAGCCACAGGAATCAACCTCTCCCAACTTCAAGCTTCTTCAAGTTCCTTCCCTCTCTCAGTTTTCATAGAATTGAAGAGAGTTAGGGCCTTGCTCTGAATTAGGTTTTGGCTTCAGGGGATGTTGTGGCTAGTTGGATTTTCTATCTAGACCACTAAAACTTTCTCCATCTCAGCAATATGTCTTCTTCACTTTTTTATCATTCACGTATTCATTGGAGTAGCACTTTTCATTTCCTTTAAGAATTTTTCCTTTGCATTCCCAGCTTGGCTGACTAGCACAAGAGGCCAGGCTTCCAGCCTATCTTGACTTTTGACATAAGTGAGCTTAGTTATTTCTAGCTTTTGATTTAAAGAGAGATGTGTGACTTTTCCTTTCACCTGAACACTTAGGGGCCATTGTAGGGCTGTTGATGGGTATCATTTCAGTATTGTTGTGTCTGAGGGAGTCGGGGGGGCTGAAGGAGGAGGAGAGACAGGGGAACGACTGGCCAGTGGAAAGGTCAGAACACACACAACATTTATGGATCAAATTCACTTTCTTATATGGATGTGGTTCATGGTGCCTCAAAACAAGAGGGAGAGTAACATCAAAGTTCACTGATCACCATAACAAATATTTTAATAGTGAAAAAGTTTGAAACGTTGTGAAAGTTACCAAAATACAATGCAGAGACATGTGAGAAAATGCTGTTGGAAAAATGACACCAATAGACTAGCTCAACACAGGGTTGCAACAGGCCTTCAATTTGGAAAAAATGCAACATCTGCAAATGCAATAAAGTAAACAGCAACAAAACAAAGTGTGCCTGCACTAGCTTTGGCTTCTGAAATCCAACCACCACTACTTCATGCCTGTAGCCCTATTACGGACAGTATAAAAAGTAAATCAGACAGGCATATTTTCCATCCCCTTGGTCATCTACATTTCCTTTTATGGAATTCATATTAAATTATCACAAGGATGACTATGATATTACCCAGGCTGTTTATATCACAGAACGTTAAATATGATTTGACATTTGACCATGAAGGAAATAGAAAGTTGGTATAATGAAGAAAAAAAGTTTGTAATATATGCATTTGATTGATACATATACTAAATAAATACATATATTTTGATAGCAAAAAGAGAGGATATAGTTTTAATCTTTTTCAAGTAAGCACCATTTTATTGTTGCCTTCTTTCAAAGGTAGTTTACCAAACTGTCACTAGGTGGCAGTAGCATCGCTTCCACCAGTGTACTACAGCTACCTGTAATACGGTTTTCCAAGTAAATATATGTGTTCTCAGATATCAAAGATATTTCTTCGAATCTTACTGTTTTATTGAAATAAATATCATTGAATATTTTCATATTCAATCTAGGAATGGATTCAAAGAAGGTGAATGACCAATATATGCTTACACCTCCTATTCTAGAGCTGAGTATACTATTGTTCTGGTTATTAAAATGAAAGAGAAGACCCTTAAATGTTGTATGATACTTAGACAAATGTCATTTTATGATAATTTAACTATTCAGTTTCCTTTTTCTTTGTTATGCTTGAATTTTGAACACTTGGGGCCTTTCTAATGATTTCGGTGCACTTCACAAATAAATCATTTTCTTCGTAGAATGGAGACCTAATCATACTTAAGTAGCAATTATTTATTATAAGATTTTTATTTCTTTTCATTAATACCCTCCATATTTGAACTGAAATCTTATGATTTTTCCATGGAATAGATAATAAAATGGTAAAATTCAGTTATTAAATAATGATGACTGATTTTTTAAAAATTTTACTTATTTATTTATTTTTTTGTAGTTTATTGTCAAGTTGGTTTCCGTATAACACCCATTGCTCATCCGCACAAGTGCCCTCCTCCATGCCCATCAACCCCCTTCCCCTCCCCCCCACCCCATCCACCCTCAGTTTGTTCTTGGCATTCCAGGGTCTCTCATGGTTTGCCTCCCTACCTCTCCCCCACTATTTTTCCCTTTCTTCTCCCCAATGGTTCTCCGTTAAGTTTCTCCTAATCCTCCTATACGTGCAAACATATGGTATCTGTCCTTTTCTGCCTGACTTATTTTGCTCAGCATAACACCCTCAAGGTCCATCCGTGTTGCTACACATGGCCAGATTTCATTGTTTCTCATTGCCATGTAGTATTCCATGGTATAGATAAGCCACATCTTCTTGATCCATTCATCTGTTGATGGACACTTAGGCTCTTTCCAGGTTTTAGCTATTGTTGAGAGTGCTGCTATGAACATTGGGGTACATGTGCTCCTATGCATCAGCATTTCTGTATCCCTTGGGTAAATTCCTAGCAGTGCTATTGCTGGGTCATAGGGGAGTTCTATTGTTAGTTTCCTGAGGAACCTCCACACTGTTTTCCAGAGGGGCTGTACCAGTTTACATTCCCACCAACAGTGTAGGAGGGTGCCCGTTTCTCCACATCCTCGCCAGCATCTAGAGTCCTCTGATTGGCTCATTTTAGCCACTCTGACTGGCGTGAGGTGGTATCTCAGTGTGGTTTTGATTTGTATTTCCCTGATGAGGAGGGATGCTGAGCATCGTTTCATGTGTCTGTTGGCCATCTGGATGTCCTCTTTGGAGAAGTGTCTGTTCATATCTTCTTCCCATTTCTTCACTGGATTGTTTGTTTTTCGAGTGTGGAGTTTGGTGAGTTCCTCATAGATTTTGGATACTAGCCCTTTATCTGATATGTCATTTGCAACTATCTTTTCCCATTCTGTCGGCTTCCTATTAGTTTTATGGGTCGTTTCCTTTGCCATGCAGAAGCTTTTAATCTTGATGAGGTCCCAATAGTTCATTTTTGCTCTTGATTCCCTTGCCTTTGGTGATGTGTCAAGTAAGAAATTGCTGCGGTTCAGGTCAAGGAGGTTGTTTCCTGCTTTCTTCTATAGGGATTTGATGGTTTCCTGTCTCATATTCAGGTTCTTCATCCATTTTGAGTTTATTTTTGTGCATGGTGTGAGAAAATGATCTAGTTTCATTCTTCTGCATGTTGCTGCCCAGTTTTCCCAGCACCATCTGTTGAAGAGGCTGTCTTTTTTCCATTGGATACTCTTTCCTGCTTTGTCAAAGATCAGTTGGCTATACATTTTTAGGTCCAATTCTGAGTTCTCTATTCTATTCCATTGGTCCATGTGTCTGTTTTTGTGCCAATACCATACTGTCCTAATGATGACAGCTTTGTAGTAGAGGCTAAAGTCTGGGATGGTGATCCCTCCCATTTTGGTGTTCTTCTTCAATATTACTTTGGCTATTTGGGGTGTTTTGTGGTTCCATACAAATTTTAGGATAGTTTGTTCTCATTTTGAGAAGTATGCTGGTGCAATTTTGATTGAATGTGTAGATTGCTTTGGGTAGTAATGACATTTTAACTGTATTTATTTTTCCAATCCATGAGCATGGAATGTTTTTCCATTTCTTTGTGTCTTCTTCAGTTTCCTTAATAAGTTTTCTATAGTTTTCATCACACAGATCTCTTATATCTTTGGTTAGGTTTATTCCTAGGTATTTTATGGTTTTTTGTGTAATTGTGAATGGGATCAGTTTCTTGATTTCTCTTTCTGTTGCTTCATTGTCGGTGTAGAAAAATGCAACCCATTTCTGTATGTTGATTTTGTATCCTGCAACTTTGCTGAATTCATAGATCAGCTCTAGTAGGCTTTTCGTGGCATCTGCCAGGTTTTCTGTGTAGAGTATCATGTCGTCTGTGAAAAGTGAGAGTTTGACTTCTTCTTTGCCAATTCTGATGCCTTTTATTTCCTTTTGTTGTCTGATGGCTGATGCTAGGACTTCCAGCACTATGTGAAACAACAGTGGTGAGAGTGGACATCCCTGTCGTGTTCCTGATCTCAGGGGGAAAGCTCTCAGTTTTTTCCCTTTGAGGATGATGTTAGCTGAGGGCTTCTCATAGATGGCAAATATGATATTTAAGTAAGTTCCTTCTATCCCGACTTTCTCGAGGGTCTTTATTAAGAAGGGATGCTGTATCTCCTCAAATGCTTTTTCTGCATCTATCAACAGGATCATATGGTTTTTATCTTTTCTTTTGTTGATGTGATGTATCACATTGATTGATTTGTGAATATTGAACCAGCTCTACAGTAACGCAGGAATGAATCCCACTTGATCTTGGTGGATAATTCTTTTTATGTGTTGTTGAATTAGATTTGCAAGTATCTTGTTAAGGATTTTTGTGTCTGTATTAATCAGGGATATTGGCCTGTAGTTCTCTTTTTTTGCTGGATCTCTGTCTGGCTTGGGAATCAAAGTGATGTTGGCTTCATAAAATGAGTCTGGAAGTTTTCCTTCGATTTCTATTTTTTGGAATAGCTTGAGAAGAATTGGTATTAATTCTGTTTTAAACGTCTGATAGAATTCCCCCAGGGAAGCCATGTGGGCCAGGGCTCTTATTTGTTGGGATATTTTTGATAATTGATTTGATTTCTTCACTAGTTATGGGTCTGTTCAGATTTCCTGTCTCTTCCCGTGTGAATTTTGGTAGTGAGTGTGTGTTTAGGAATTTGTCCATTTCTTATAAGTTGTCCAATTTGTTCACATATAATTTTTCATAGTATTCCCTGATAAATTGCTTGAATTTCTGAGGTATTGGTTGTAACAAGTCCATTTTAATTCATGAAGCACTCTATTTGAGTGCTCTCTCTCTCTCTTGGTTTTTTTTTTGTTTTGTTTTGTTTTGTTTTGTTTTTTTTGAGAAGCCTGGCTTGTGGTTTGTCAATTTTGTTTATTTTTTCAAAAAACCAACTCTTGGTTTCATTGATCTGTTCAACTGTTTCTTTGGTTTCTATATTGTTTATTTCTGCCTTGATTTTTATTATTTCTCTCCTACTGGGTTTGGGGTGCTCTTGTTGCTCTCTCTATAGTTCCTTTAGGTGAACTGTTAGACTTTGCACTTTTGCTTTTTCTAATTTCTTGAAATAGGCCTGGGGTGAAATGTACTTTCCTCTTAGGACTGCCTTTGCCGCATCCCATAGAGTTTGGATTGTTGTATTTTCATTTTCATTTGTTTCCATATATTTTTTAATTTCTTCTCTAATTGCCTCATTGGCTCATTCGTTCTTTAGCAGGGTGTTCTTTAACCTCCGTGTTTTTGGAGGTTTTCCAGACTTCTTCCTGTAGTTGATTTCAAGTTTCATAGCATTGTGATCTGAAAGTGTGCATGGTATGATCTTAATTCTTTTATATTTATTGAGGGCTGCTTTATGTCCCAGTATGTGGTCTCTCTTGGAGAATGTGGCATGCGCACTTGAGTTGAAAGTTAATTCCATCGCCTTAGGATGTAGAGTTCTAAATATATCTGTCAGATCCATCTGGTCCAATGTCATTCAAGTCCATTGTTTCTTTAGTGATTCTCTGTCTAGTAGATCTATCCATTGCTATAAGCAGAGTATTTAAGTCCCCTGCTATGAGCACATTCTTATCTATAAGATTGTTTCTGTTTGTGATTAATTGTTTTATATATTTAGGTGCTTCCATATTTGGTGCATAGACATTTATAATTATTAGTTCTTCCTGATGGATAGACCATGTAATTATTATACAATGCTCTTCTTCATCCCTTGTTACTGTCTTTAAAGTCCAGTTTGTCTGATATAAGTATAGCTACTCCAGCTTTTTTTTGACTACCAGTACCATGACATATATTTCTCCATCCCCTTACTTTCAATCTGAAGGTGTCCTCCAGTCTAAAATGCATTTCTTTTTTTTTTTTAATGTTTTTATTTATTTCTAGGAGAGAGAGAGAGACAGTGTGAGCAGGGGAGGGTCAGAGAGAGAGGGAGTCACAGATTGAAACAGGCTCTAGGCTGGCAGTCAGCACAGAGCCCGATGCGGGGCTCGAACCCACGAACCGCGAGATCATGACCTAACGAAAGTCGGACGCTTAACCGACTAAGCCACCCAGGAACCCCTAAAATGCATTTCTTGTAGACAGCAAATAGATGAATTTTGTTTTCTTATCCATTCTGCTACCCTATATCTTTTGACTGGAGCATTCAACCCATTTACATTCAGTGTTATTATTGAAATATATGGGTTTAAAGTTTGTGTCATTTATGGGATTCGTGCTTGTGTTGGTGTCTCTGGTATCTTGTGTACCTTGCAACATTTCCTTCAGAGAGTCCCCCTCAGGATTTCTTGTAGGGCTGGTTTAGTGGTGCAGATTCTTTCAATTTTTGTTTATTTGGAAAGATTTTTATCTCTCCTTCTATTTTGAATGACAGGCTTGCTGGATAGAGGATTCTTGGCTGCATATTTTTTTCTGTTCATCACATTGAAGATTTCCTGCCATTCCTTTGTGGCCTGCAAAGTTTCAGTAGATAGGTCTGTCACCACTCTGATAGGTTGCCATTTGTATGTTAGGGCCCTTTTCTCCCTACCTGCTTTCAAAATTCTCTTTGTCCTTATATTTTGCTAGTTTCACTATGATATGTCGTGCAAAGTTCAATTCAAGTTATGTCTGAAGGGAGTTCTCTGCGCCTCTTGAATTTCAACATCTACTTCCCTCCCCAGGTTGGAGAAGTTTTCTGCTATTATTTGTTTAAGGGCTCCTTTAGCACCTTTTCCTTTCTCTTCCTCTTCTGGGATTCCTATGATACGGATATTATTCCGTTTGATTGTATTGCTGAGCCCTCGAACTCTTCTTTC
This sequence comes from Proteles cristata cristata, assembly GCA_017311185.1. Classification (NCBI taxonomy): domain Eukaryota; kingdom Metazoa; phylum Chordata; class Mammalia; order Carnivora; family Hyaenidae; genus Proteles; species Proteles cristata. The sequence continues at coordinate 827,994 of JAESUZ010002113.1, read as the reverse complement.
ATGTTCCTGGATCAGTTTATCTCTCTTTTTCTCAGCTGCCTCTTTTTCTATAATTTTGTCTTCTAAATCACTTATTCTCCTTTCTGCCTCTTCAATTCCTGCCTTCAACGCCTCTAGGTTTATTATGTTTCTCATTTATAGCATTTTTAAATTCATCATAACTATTTTTGAGCTCCATAGTGTTAGTAGCATAAGTTTCTCTGATGTCTTCCATGATTTTTCAAGTCCAATGATTAATTTTATGACTATTTTTCTAAATTCTTGTTCAGTTATGTTACTTATATCTGTTTTGAGCAGTTCTTTACTGTCATTTCTTCCTGGAATTTCTTTGAAGGAGAGTTCTTCCATTTCGTCATTTTGGTTAGCTTTCTATCTCTTGTTAATTGTAAAAGCTTGTTGTACACTCTGCCCCTGTGAGTCATACTATATCAAAGAGGGCTCCTTGACTGTTCAGGGCCTATCTGTTCTGGAAGTGTTCTTTGAATGGTGTCTCCTAGTTTCTCTTGTTCAGAGTTTGGTTATTTTGTTTTCCTACTCTAGTGGTATTTATGACTCTCCACCATGTGCACTTTGGCTTGTTTCTTGAGGTAGACCTGGAAAAAGAAAACAGACAACCACACAGGGAACAAAGATACACAAACGCACAGACAAAACCAATAAACAAGCAAACCCAGGCTCAGGTAAAAACAACAACAATAACAACAACAAAACAGCTCTCTGGCGGGGATGGGCGTGGTTTGGAGTAGACATGTCTTGCCTCCACTGTGTCCCGCTGGCTGCTCCCTGAAGCCCCACTTTGGTGGTTATGGGGAGATAAATGGCATCGCCACAGTCCCTTCTCAACCAAGTGCCGCAAATTACTCCTTTGGGTCTGATCTCCCTGTGCTGAGGGCGTAGCCAAGGTGCGCTGAGTTCTATGCCCCAAGCCCTGCCCTCTTTCCAGGTCCCAGTCTGTGCAGGCTTTGTTTATACCACCCTAAACAGTCCCGTCAGTCCGCTGCTTCCCTGCTGCTGGGGGCTGAGTGGGGGCTGGAGGAAGTGTCGCAATCAAGCAGGGATACAACCTGGGATCCGAGGCCTCCACGCCCCGCGTGCGGGGAATTTAGCAGCTTTAGGCCCGCTGCCGCCTCTTGCCGATGATGACAGTTCCCATGTGCTAGACACTGTACTAAATGGATTCTCTTGTTTTTTCTTCACAACTCTCTAGATAAGCATTCTTTTTACCCTCATTTTACAGATAAGGATATTGAGGCATGGAGAGGCTAAGCAAGTTTCCCAAATTACACGTATATTACAACTCTGGAAATTACACTCCTTTTTTAATTTTCAAAATAATTTTTAAATGTTTTATTTATTTGTGAGAGATGGAGACAGAATGCAAGCAGTGGAGGGGCAAAGAGAGAGGGAGACAGAATCCAAAGCAGGCTGCAGCCTCCAAGGTGTCAGCACAGAGCCTAACACGGGACTGGATCCCAGGAACTGTGAGATCATGACCTGAGCTGAAGTCAGACGCTTAACTGACTGAGCCACCCAGGTGCTCCTGGAACATAAACCCTTAACTCATACACTTGTTTGACTACACAGAAATATAAAGTAGATAGACCTTTTTTCTTTCTCCACTTCCCTCACCCATGGGAGATGAAGTGAAAATTCAATGTTCTTTTCTAAGACAAGCTTTAGTTATTTCTTGTATGGGATGTGCTATTGATTCTAAGGGCACCAAATATTATGAAAAGGAATAGGAGAGAAAAGAAATGATGCTTCATCTTTACATTCCTCCAAAATGTAATAATCCAGTTCATGAGACCTTGAGTGTGGGGTTAATTAACTATAAAATCACATGGCAAACTGAAGATGTTATATTTTATATTTGAATTATAATATATTACAGTACAATTAACAGTATTGTTTAAATGGAACATGGGCTAGATAACCTTTCCAAAGTGTATTCCAATTCTATAATTCTATGATTCTTAGAATTATGTCGTTCAGAACTCTGAAGGAGACTCAATCTGATTCACTTAGTAAGTTTTGAGGAATTTTTTTGAAATGCTAGCTGTAGTATTATCTATTAGCAATTGGTAATGAATGTTTAAAAGTACTGCTACAAGTGTTGATCATTCACAAAAAGCACCTTGCTGATAATGTGTAGTATAATTATTAGCCACCATCCATTATGCAATAATTTCTGAAAGCATGATACAATGTCTGTGGTGATGAACACAAACAAATTTTTTATAGTAACACCCAATGTGATGCCAGGAATATGAGAATATGCAAATATTTAATCTCTTTATCCCCAGAGAGTAAATTTTGTACTCTTAGAGGCATTAATTTCTTTAAACCTGTGGATCTGACTAAAGGAATTAAAGAAAGAGTTCTAGTTGGTTAAGCATTCGACTTTGGCTCAGGTCATGATTTCATGGTTCCTGGTTCCAGCCCTGCATCGGGCTCTGTGCTGACAGCTCAGAGCCTGGAGACTGCTTCAGATTCTGTGTCTCCCTCTTTCTCTGCCCCTTCTCTGCTCGTGCTCTGTCTCCCTTTCTCTGTCTCTCAAAATAAATAAACATTAAATAGCAACAACAAAAACATTTTTTAAAAGAAAGATTTGTAAATGAGCTCATCATGGTCTAAAATTTAACTTCAGCTACTGGAATCTCCTAGAACTCCCAGAGAAACAGCTCTCATGTGAGGGAATTGGGCTTAGAGATCTTGATTCTCTCAACTGTAAATAGCACATCAATCCTCAAGTGTGCCATCACAGTAGGGAGAGGGCAAGAGTATCTTGAGACTTGTCAGATTCTTCCTTACCTTCCAAATGAAGTATCACAGATAGTGTCCTTGAACTGAGCCAGGAGTAGGCTTAGAGGGAATATATACTCATCTGTTTTCAATGTATAGAAGGGTATTTCCCAACTTTTTTTTTCATTTCTTGTTCTATCTTTAGATTTTCTGTGTAATCTTGGATGCATGGGGTGGGGGTGGGAAACTGTGCTGATTTACTGTGTAGGGATTTGGCCTAATTAAATATAAATGAATAGAAAGGAAGATAGACAATGGAAGGAAAGAGTGAGAGGGGAAGAAAGTTTTGATGTGACCCAGCATGTTCTGAATTAGATGCCAGGATACTGAGTGGAAAATGTGTGACACCAGCCTTCCTACTGCTTGGTTTTAGAACCATTAATTGCCAGTTATATTGTTTGTTTCTAGAACAGGATGGAATAAAGCCAAGGGAAAGGCTGTCAGTTGGGTTTTTTCATTAGTATGGTAGTTATATTGATACATCTCTGAGGAATCTGTCCCTCAGAGCTCCTACTCCTCCTGACACTCAGGTCTTGCCTGGTCCTGAGTCTTACTATATTCCTTCTCTACTCCTTTCTAGAAATGTAAAGTACCCAAACTGTCCCCACTACAATGATGTTGAAAGGTTCAGTTTTGTGGTTTGAGAATTGCTATAACCAGCAGGAATGGCAGACAGGGCCAGCATCCTCTTGAGAATCTGGTTCCTAAAGCCTTCCTATTGAGAACTCAGTCTTGGCTTTGAATTTGCCAGTGCACAGGTGGGGCACATTAATGTCTAGTTTGAGTTCAACTCTGGTACCTTTTTCACTCCTTCCATGCTTTTTATTAGGCAAAGTGAAGGTCTCATTCAAATCCCATAGCAGAATGATGAAAACCCTGTTTCTCTCTGTATTTTCACAAGGAAAATACTGCCAGCTGACCAGACCTGGGCCTCAAACCTAAGAGGTCAACTAGAATGGGGTGTATTTTGGAGGGTTACTCAAAGTGGAAAGCCAGTATGTCAAATCCAAGCCAGTTTCCTGAAGGACGTTCAAAAGTTGGTGCCAAAGAGACCAAAATGTAAACTCAGAATTTAAGTTGTGGGAGCTAAGAATCTGTAATGTAAAAATATTTGATTCAAGTGAAAGCAGTCAAGAACACTTGAGAACAGTCTAGATAAAATGATTTCCAAAGCTGCTATAGGTTGTCTATGGCTGGCAAGAGAAAGTATAAAATGTTGATATTGACCGTTCCCAACCAGTCAGTTCAAGTTAGAGACTAGCTATTGATTGGGAGTAAGAAGGGGAAGGTGGAGAGAGGTGGAAGCGGCTGAAGGATACACAACTTTGATCTCTTGAGTACTGATGGTGTTCTATTGCATTCTATAGATCTGGATTGCTTACTTTTCAATATAAAATAATGTTTAATAAATATTTTTATTGTTGTCCTTCCAGCTTGTTACTTTGCTTGTTACTCTAACACAAAGAAGCAGAATAGAGAAATATGTATACTTAAAAAAGTAGGGGGGAGACTCCTGGGTGGCTCAGTCAGTTGAGCAACCCACTCTTGATTTTGACACATTGTGATCCTAGGGTCATGGGATGGAGCCCTGAGTCAGGCTCTGTGCTGAGCATGAAAGCTGATGAAGATTCTCTCTCTCTTTCTCTCTCTCATTCTCTCTCGAGAGAGTGAGAGAGAGAGAGAGAACTGGGGAGAAAATAGTAAGAGACAGAGAGAGACAGAGAGTGAGAGACGACTGGGGAGAGGGACAGAGAGAGAGAGAGAGAGAGAGAGAAATCCTTCATGGATTTAGATTCCAGGGGAAAATAGGTGTTTTAACAGCTGTACTTACAGGACTATACCACAAGATGGTGGTCACCTATCAAAGTCATGCTGTTTTTCAAGCAGTTTCCCTAAATGGTCTAAACTTCTTAATCTAAAACATGAGATGTTATTTATCATTTATCTCTTTTTTTTCCCATCTTCTAGTACAAGTTTCCTTAGTGATGAGTACAGTGGGTTTTATATTTAAGCTGTTTAGTTAACATATGCCTCTTTGGGAGATTAAAAAAAAAAAAAAAAAAAGAACCAGCAATTCCACTTTTGTTTTGCTTTAAAGATCTTTTATTATATAATTTTTAGATATGCTAGGTAACTAAAAATATGCTCTTTTACAATGCTAATTTTTTTTCTTTTCACTTCTTTTAAACTCAAGACAGTGCAGCATAAGTTAGCAGAATTAAAAACACACATTTGTGTCACCAGAGCTTTTGTGGACAGCTGTCTCCAGCTGCATACAGAGAAACGTCTGGACTCTGTCACTGCTTCCATGGCGAAATATTGGTATGCACGCTTCAGTAATTAAATGTGGGGTTTGCATGGACTGTGATGGAATCCTTCCAACTTTAAACTCAGCCTTGAGGGTCTTAAAAGAAGACTGAAAATGGAAACTAACAGTAAGAACCAACTTTTTAAAAACTGCTGAAAGGTCCTATTAAGCCCATTTATAGTGTGCTAAAAATTACTCAAGTTGATTTAACTTTTAGCTTGCAATTGAAAATAAGATATTGGGGCACCTGAGTGGTTCAGTCAGTTAAGAGTCTGACTTCTGCTCAGATCATGATCTCATGGTTTGTGATCTCGAGCCCCGCATTGGGCTCTCTGCTGTCGGCACAGATGTACCTTTGGATCCTCTGTTCCCTTTTCTCTCTGCCTCTCCTCAACTCCGTGCACATTTCCTTTCTCTGTCTCTCTCTTTCTCTCTCAAAAATAAATAAACATTAAAATAAAAAAACAAACATTTTAAAAATAAAATAAGATAGTAAGATACTTAAGGATGACTGATTATTTCATTCAAGTAGTAGTTTAATTTCAAATTATCTGATGAGTGGCAGTATAATGAGACCAAAAAAGAACAGTACCACTTGGATTTCAGAGGTTGAACCCCAATTCTTTCATTAAATAACTATAATTGAATTTAATTCTCTCTGAGTTAGGGTACCTGGGGGAACCAGTTGGCTAAGTATCCAATTCTGGCTCAGGTCATGATCTTACGGTTCATGGGTTCAAGCCCTGAGTTGGGATCTGTGCTGACAGCTTGGAGCCTGCTTGGAATCCTTGCTCTCTCTTTCTCTCTGACCTTCCCCTTCTTGTGCTCTCTCTCTCTCTCTCTCAAAATAAATAAATATGCCTAAAAATATTAATAATTATCTTTGGACCAACATTTTGATATCTGTAAAATGAGTAGATTGGACTCCATTTTTCTGTTTTAAAATGGTGTCCGGATCTAAGAAAAGAATTTTTTTTAAATTTTTGACGTTTTTATTTATTATTGAGAGACAGAGAGAGACAGCCCTTGCACATGGGAGGGGCTGAGAGAGGGGGAGACACAGAATCTGAAGCAGGCTCCAGGCTCTGACCTGTCAGCACAGAGCCCGATGCAGGGCTCGAACTTACAAAGTGTGAGATCATGACCTGAGCTGAAGTCGGATACCTAACCAACTAAGACATCCAGGTGCCCCAAGAAAAGTTTCTGAAAGTTTATCCAATCAAAAGTTGCACATGCTCTATTAAATGAAAGGGAAAGTGTCCTATCAAATTTGGAAAGAACTTTCATTTGTATTAAAAATGATTAGCAATGGTATTAAAGATGAGTTAATTGAAAAGAGATTCCTATAAGGCTTTTGTGTATTTTAAGATGCAAGAACATAGTTTATATCAGAGACTGAAAATGGGTTTGGTTTCCTCTGTTTTAAAAACAAACATTCTCATATCTCATTAGCCCAAAAATAACCTAGAAAAAATTCCTGTCATTATTCATTAACCTGTGTTCAGTTCAGTCAGGAATCAAATGGAGAAATATCCAGAATAGTTCTTTATGAAATGATTCCAAAATAATAAAACTGTCAGCTTAGAATTGATGTGGAATTACTGGGAACTTCTACTTTTAGGGGAAACATTTTATATTTACATTTATAGCAAATGCTGTGACTAGTTGGAAAAGTGTAAAAAAATTTTGGGGGAAAGTATTTTTAGGAAAAGATATATTCAGATAGCTATTGACCTCATTGTTCTTAAAAACACCAAGTGTATAGACAAACTTTTACTTCACATTGAAGAAGAGGAAGCAACTAGGTATACCTAGTAAATATTTTACTACAATACTTGCCAAATACAAAACTTTATAGAATTCCAAATATTGTTGCCTCCTGAGTCTTATCTGTTAATCATTATATTGCTACTGTATTTATTAGAGATATCCTCACCTGTCTTATGGCTTGAGTTAAAAGTTATTTTATTTTTATTTTTCCCAAATTTTTATTTAAATTCTAGTTAGTTAACATATAGTGTAATGTTGGTTGCAGGAATATAATTTAGTGATTTATCACTTACATATAACACCCAATGCTCATTATAACAAATGTCCTACTTAATACCCATCACCCATTCAACCCGTTCCCTCCCATCCTCCCTCCATCAGCCCTTAGTTTGTTCTCTATCATTAAGAGTCTCTTATGGTTCACTTCCCTCTCTCTCTTTTTCCCCCTTCCCATATGTATATCTGTTTCCCATATGTATCTAAATTCCACATATGAGTGAAATTGAATGGTGTTTGTCTTTCTCTGACTTATTTCATTTAGCATAATACACTCTAACTCCGTCCATGTTGTTGCAAATGGCAAGATTTCATTCTTTTTGATGGCTGGGTAACAGTCCACTGTATAAACTATACCACATCTTTATCATTCATCAGTCAATGAACACTTGGTCTCTTTCCATAGTTTGGCTATTGCTGAGAGTTAAAAATTATTTAAAATAGGTAAATATATCTGTGCTTACTTTTGCAGTAGGTTTCCCATTATTGAAAATTAGGTTTAGGGGCACCTGGCTGACTCAGTCAGTAGAGCATGCAGCTCTTGATCTTGGGGTCATGAGTTCGAGCCCCATATTGTGGGCAGAGGTTACTTAGAAAAAAAAAAAAATGGAGGGGCGCCTGGTTGCCTCCATGGGTTAAGTGCCAGACTTCAGCTCAAGTCATGTTCTCACAGTTCTTGGGTTCGAGCCCTGTGTTGGGCTCTGTGCTGACAGCTCAGAACCTGGAGCCTGCTTCAGTTTCTGTGTCTCCCTCTCTCTCTCTGCCTCTCCCCAGCTCACGCTCTGTCTGTTTCTCTCTCAAAAATAAATAAACATTTAAAAAATATTAGAAAAAAGGAGAAAAATGGGGTTCCTGGGTGGCTCAGTCAGTTGGGCATCCAATTTTGGCACAGGTCATGATCTCATAGTTCATGGGTTTGAGTCCTGCGTTGGGCTCTGTGCTCTCAGTGTGGAGCCTGCTTCATCAGAATCTGTGTCTCCCACAGAGAGTGAATATGTGTCTGCCCCTTTTCTGCTTGCACTCTCTCTCTCTCAAAAATAAATATTAAAAGAGATCTTTAATTAAAAAGGAAAAAAAGAAAAATGGGTTGAAAAGAATTTGAACTTATATTTTTATGTTAAGATGAATAAAATCCCTACCAATTATCTTATGAATTTTAATGATAGTTAAAATTACTGTGATGTGATCAAACAAGAATATTTCTCAATATTTCATATTAATAGACACATACTTTGGGAATAATAATACCCAAATAATCTTTAGTAAGTTTCCTATATGATGGTATATACTTTAATAGTTACTAGTCTACCCTTTTAGGTTTTTACTTTTACTTTCAGTTTATTTTTGAAAAACTCTAAAAAAAATTTTTTTTCACAGTTACTGAAATCCAGAATTGCAACTTTCGGGTAGAAGTGACATCTTTGGAGAAAAAAACATATTACAAAGCAAAAGGAAATAGCCGGTTGTATAACTATGTAGTTAACTTAGATTACGTGGAGAATTTAAATAAATTAGACCAAATTCAAGTTTTATTATGTCCTTTTCAGGCCTAATGTAGCCACAAACCTAATAGATTATGCTTTCCACTTTATATTTCTAGCCTTAACAAAAACCTAGCCAGAACCAACCGATGCAGGAAGTATTCAATATGTGAAAATTTTCCAGAAGTTTATTTCATATGTAATTTATGTCAATCTTCTTGGTTGGTTAATGTGTCTAATTGTAATTGTTTGATACATGTATGTATTTATACAGTCATAAATCATTTGTTTCCGGATTGTGAAGCACCTTGTGTAAATCCATTTCAAATGTTCCTTTTTTGCTTTTTGTTTTGGTTATCCAGGGCAAGTGACTTACAAAACACCATAGCTTATGACTGTGTCCAGCTCCACGGAGGCTGGGGATACATGTGGGAGTACCCAATTGCAAAGTGAGTATGGCAGTGGTGGTACTCTCGTCTGGATGATGTGAAGGAAAAGGAAAATTTCTTTACTGTATTTTGTACATCGAGTATAGAGGGAAAACAGATGCAAAATCTTTGCATTTGTCAGCTGACTACAGAGTGTGTTCAACCAAATGAAACAGCTTTAGGTTAGCAGCCCACCAGTAAGATTTTATCATTAAAAAAAATTTTTTTTAATGTTTTTTATTTATTTCTGAGAGAGAGAGAGAGAGCGTGAGCAGGGGAGGATCAGAGAGAGAGGGTGATACAGAATTTGAAACAGGCTCCAGGCTCTGAGCTCGCTGTCAGCACAGAGCCCGACGCAGGGCTCGAACCCACGAACCATGAGATCGTGACCTGAGCCAAAGTCAGATGCTTAACCAACTGAGCCACCCAGGTGCTCCTAGGATTTTATCATTTTTAAAGAAAGGAAAGAGATCAGTATGATAAAGCTTGACTTTATTTGAATCATTTTACAGAAGGATTAATATCACTTTTGTTATAGTTGAATATTGTATTTAATGGTTAACCATAATCTGGTTATTTCTACTTTTTTGCTATGACAAACAATGAATGCTGTGGCAAAACACCTTTATACATTTGTGTTAGATATATGCATTTTCGATTACAATGGGACAGAGTTCCAAAATAGTATTGCTAGTTCAAAAGTATGCATATTTTAAATTTTAATACATTGCCAGGTTATTTTTTCCAGTTAGTAGCCACTCATACTGAAATGAAAAAAGTCTGAGGATAACTTATCCTCCTAAACTATGAACATTCTTGCTTTTTAAACTTTGTGCTAATATATTGTGTAGAAAATAGGTTATTATTCTTCCCTTAATTTGCATTGAATATTAATTATCTTATTTTATTTTATTCTGATAAGAACATTTACAATGAGATCTACCCTCTTCATACATTTTTATGTGTTCCATACTGTACTTTTTTAATGTTTATTCATTTTGAAAGAGAGAGAGAGAGAAAGTACATGTGCATGTCAGCAGGGGAGGGGCAGAGAGAGGGGTGAGAGAGAATACCACGCTGGCTCTGTGCTATAAACACAGAATCTGATGCAGGGCTTGAACTCAAGAACTGTGAGATCATGACCTGAGCCGAAATCAAGAGTCGGAAGCTTAACCAACTGAGCCACCCCTGTGCCCCGTCATACTGTATTGTTAACTATAAGTACAAGGTTGTGCTGCAGATCTCTAAGGCCTATTCATTTTGCTTAACTGGAACCTATGCCCATTGATTAACAACTCCCCATTATCCCCTTCCTTTGTTCCTGACAATCATCATACCTCTTAGATTTTATGAAGGAGGCTATTTTAGGTACTTCATTGTAGGTGGAATCATAGTATTTGTCTTTCAGTGACTGGCTTATTTCACTTAGCAGAATGTTCAAGTCCATCCAAGTTGTCACACATGGCAGAATTTCCTTCTGTTTGAAGGTTGAACAGTATTCCATTCCATTTTCCTTATCCATTTGGCTGTTCATGCATGTTTAGATTGTTTCCACATCTTAGCTCTTGTGAATAATACTGCAAAGAGCATGTACATGCTAAAATTGCTTGCAGGTCCTGGTTTCAATTATTTGTGATAAATGCCTTGAAGTGGGATTTTAGGATCATGCAGTAGTTCTGTTTAATTTTTTGAGGAACCTTTATACTATTTTCCATCACAGCTGCCCCGTTTTTGTATTCCCTCCAACAGTGTGCAGGGGCTCCAATTTCCACATGTTCTCGTCAACACCTGTTGGCCGTTGTTTTCTTGTTAACAGCCATCCTCACAGGTGTGAGGTGATATTTCACTGTGACTGTGATTTGTATTTCCCTGATGATTGGTGACACTGAGCATTCTTTCATGTACCCGTCGGCCATTTACATGTCTTCTTTTAAAAATATCACTTTTTAAAAGTAAAAAAAAGGCACTTTAGGAAAAAACTTACACATCAAAAAGATCTAAGTTGTCATATCTTAAATATTTGATTATTTGCCCCCCAAAAAACAAGTTAAAAGTATTAACTTTTTCCAGATAAGAGTTTTTATTTAATTCCAAAGAAATTAACTGCACCCTCTTTTAGTCTCTTACACATGAATATTCTTGTCATTAGTTTGGAGCAGTACTGGCTTCTCAATAAGCAACATACTCTTCCATATTTCTTTCTCCATTTCTGTAATCCCTTCTTTCCCTCTTCCCCTTGACATTTCTCCTCATCACTCTAGAAAATATCCTTTTCCTCTAATTTAGCAATATTTTCAGTTTATAAAACTTTCTCAAGGAAGTTTTACTATGTGGAAACAAGTCGGGTTTAGTTCTAAATCTGAGAATATAAATGCTATGGGCTTCTAAAAACTTTTTCCAGTTTTTAGTTTTTTTGTTTTTGTTCTTAGGTTTTTCTACCTTTTTTTTTCCCCCTAGTGGCTCTGTTGATTAAGTGTCCCACTTTGTCTCAAGTCATGATATCATGGTTGGTGAGTTCAAACCCCACATCAAGCCTCACATCAGGCCCCACAGTGGGCTCTGTGCTGATGGTGCTGAGCCTGTTTGGGACTCTCTCTCTCTCTTTCCTCCTCTCCCCCTCTCTTTCCCTCTCTCTATGCCACTTCCCTGTGCACACATTCTCTCTCTTCCTTGCAAAAATAAACTTAAAAAAATTTTCCTATTCTAATTTTAATGTAAATACAGCCTACCTAAAGGGAAAAATTATCAAACTGAGATTCAAACTGACTTTGACATTTTTCATTTTGGCAAGCATATTTGAAAACATTTGATGGTCTTTAATGAGGAAAATAAACATTTAGGTTAAGTTACATTAAGAACAGAAGCTGTAGCATAGATATAATCTGCTAATTTTCTGTAGCTATGGAGGCAGTTCAGAAAGCTTTAATCACAGGGTGTCTATAATTTATAACCTTTTACAAAAACTCAGCAAAAACTAGGGCTTTTCCCTTCTTTGGGAATGTAGATGTGAAGTAACTAAATGATTTTTTTAATTAATTAATCAATTTATTTATTTAGCAATCCTTGGACTTGGATTTTGGTATATCCTTTCAGAACTACTTCAAAGAGCCTTAATCAAAAGCAGATTTATTTTTTATCTTTGTGTAGTCATGAAATCAGAAGTAAACATTGAGTTATACTAGCGTAAATTAAATCATCACTGGAATTTTTTCTGTATATTTTCATGTTTTATTCACAAAGTTAATCTATCTTATTCACAATATTCATAATGCTAAGAAAGTCAAATCATAATGAATGTCTATATTTTTCTTCTGAAGTGTGCTGTTCCAACCTCTGCTGGAAATGTAGACATGTAGTGGATTAGTGTTTGACTAGTTCAGGTGCTAAGAAAGGTATTTTGATGAGAGGAGTCCCATCCACATGGGTTAAGATTAGAGTGCAGAGTAAGTCTTGTTCTCTGTTTTCTTAGAAGTAATTCCTTCAGGTCAGTAGCAAGCAAAAATTATAGCTTGATGACTTATTTGAAATCCCTGTTTTCAATTTGAGAGACTTATATTTCCTCTCAAGTATAATAATCCCTTGTTGGCTGGTTTGTTCAAAGATTGTATGAACTTTTATTTTTTTTTTTATTTTTTTTTAAAAATTTTTAATGTTTTATTTATTTTTAGGAGAGAGAGAGAGAGACAGCGTGAGCAGGGGAGGGTCAGAGAGAGAGGGAGTCACAGACTGAAACAGGCTCCAGGCTCTGAGCTGGCAGTCAGCACAGAGCCCGACGCGGGGCTCGAACCCACCAACCGCGAGATCATGACCTAAGCGAAAGTCGGACGCTTAACCGACTAAGCCACCCAGGCGCCCTGATTGTATCAACTTTTAAACTAGACTGCTAATTCTTGCCCCAGATACGAAGAAAGAACTTTTCATAAGTGTGGGAGCCCGACAGGGACCACAGGGAAGCGTGGTAAGGAACGCAGGGATGTGCCTGCACGCGGGGCTCCCGGCCTGGGCAAAGCATGCCTGCAAACAGGATGCTCTGCCAGGAGGCCTGCACACAATATCCAAGTTTAATGGTCTGCTCGCAAATGAGGGAACATGCCCTCCTTAGAAGTAAGGAAAAGGCTGGAGTTGTGGACGGGCCTCTTGGTAAACATGTTGTGGTCGCTTCCTCCTTTTGCTCCCCCCTGTCCTTGAAATGTGTTTGGCTACTTGCCCTTAATTGGTAAAGGAATGGATCTTGTAGGTTTCAGTTTGTATCCAGTTACCGGGGTATAAAATAAACCGCAACAGGGGCATGCGTAGAATTGTTCCTCCGGCCGGAGTTGTGTCTGTGTCTCTCTTTTGTGTGTGTCTTGTCCTCAGTGTCATTTCGTCCGCAACATATAAGTTAACAAGAGATAGAGTAGTAGATAATATAAAAGGCTGATTAGACACATTAGGGAGTATGTGGTTGTAGTGCACAGATTTTGATTTGAAAGAAAAAATCATTCTAATTGTGTTTCTTATATCCTCCAATTAAGCTATATTATTTGTGTATTCATGTGTATGTATTGCTGAGTCTTGATTTTGCAGATAAAACAGGTGCTTCTTTTTTTTTTTTTGCTTTTATGTTTTGTTGCTTTTCTTTCTTTCTTTTTTTTTTTTAATAACTAGTCTTAAGCATGTGAACTTATTTCAGTCTTACGCATTAGGTTTGGGGCCTGTGAGAAGCGAGGCTTAAGCGTTGCCATTTCAAGACCTCTCTGCCATGCTAGGAAGAATAGCCTGAGATACAGAACTCCATCATTACGTGGTTAAACATTCCTCTTGCTGCCTTTCTCTGTTAATTTTAGTTGATGACTGAATTTAATTAGTAACCTATAAAAGGTCTACTGATCTCTTTCATTACCTACTCCACTGGAATTTCTTTAATGTGAAAAAAAAAAACAAACCCAGCAAGCACAATCCAATCCAAAAATGTCTGAAAGCGTTGAGATTGCTGAAGTAGGCAAAAGTGCCGTGTAGATTCTCCACATGCAAGTGCTGGATTTTGTGGGCAACAATGGAATCTGTTCAAAAGAAAAAAATATACTTGAAAATGCAAATGTCTTTAGATTTCTTTTTTTTAATTTTTTAAATGTGTTTTTTATTTCTGAGAGAGAGACACACAAACACACACAGCATGAGTAGGGGAGGGTCAGAGGGAGAGGGAGATACAGAATCTGAAACAGGCTCCAGGCTCTGAGCTGGCTGTCAGCACAGAGCCCGACGTGGGGCTCAAACCCACGAACCATGAGATCATGATCTGAGCTGAAGTCAGACGCTTAACTGACTGAGCCACCCAGGCACCCCCAAATGTCTTTAGATTTCAAGTTTCAACAAAAGGTAGGTATTGAGACTCTAAAACTCTTTGGTAAATATTAAATCAGTAAATATTTACTGAGTGCTTACTTTTTGTAAGGTACCATGATAAATATGAAGAGTTGAGAATTGGTCATGTTCCTAGGGAGCTAGAACATTTAATTTGTCTCAAATGTTAAATTAAAAAAAAAAAAAGCAAAAACCAAAAATAGATTCTATGCTCGGAAAAAGAAAAAAAAAAAAACCTTTGAATTTTTCTACTAGGAAAGTCCAAAGCTCAATAACTAATCCTACATGCTTGGGCCAATGAAAATATTGTGATATAATAAAAAAGGTACTTGCCAAAGTGGCAGAATACCTACCTTTTCATTCCAGCCTGCCAATTATCTGTTATGTGATCATTAACTAACAACCATTAATTAGTATGTGTATTAAGTACTCTGCATCTCAGTTTCCTTACCTACAAAACAATAATGATATTTATCCTTCCTGATGCCAGAGCTGAGAAGGTAAAATGAAATGAGAAAAAGAACAACTATACAGTATCGTGTTTGCTATCTTTGCTACCAAAAGTGAATTCCTGGTAACAGTTTGTGTGTGTGTGTGTGTGTGTGTGTGTGTGTGTGTGTGTGTGTGTGTGTGTGAGTAAACTCAGCTACTCAGTATTGTAATGTCATACATTACTGGAGTGACTATTAATCATTTCCAAAAAATAAGTTACTTGTTAACTTTGTGTGAAGTAGTATTTTCTAAAGCATCAGTGTATACTCCTGGTAGCAGCAGTGGCGATGGGAATCTAAAGGGATGTTAGAAAATAGGTGCTTTCTTTTCTGTTTTGTTTCCTATAAAACCAGTGGATTTCAATGTTTTTAAGGAAACATTAACGATAATAAGAAATTGAGACATTCTATCCACTCTAAACCTGAAACAGCCTTTTTAAGATGCTAGTATATGTGCTAAAGTTTACAAAATTAAATCAAATGAAACATACTAATAAATGTTATTTTGGGGCTCCTGGGGGCCTCAGTCGGTTAAGCAACCACTCTTGGTTTTGGCTCAGGTCACTCTCTCAAGGTTCATGAATTCAAGCCCCAGATCAGGCTCTGTGCTGATGGCTTGGAGCCTGCTTGGGATTCTCTGTCTCCCTCTCTCCTTGCCCCTTCCCTGCTCATGCTCCCTCTCTCTCAAAAATAAACAAACATTTTTAAAAATGTTATTTTGAAATTGTAACATCATCAAGCAAACTAAAAGCTAGCTGTACAGATGATCAGTATCTTAATAGAATTTTGTAATTATACAAATCTAGGATGAATGCAATACTGAAAAAAAGTAATTTATAAAGAACTTTTATTGTTTGGATTTCATTAAATGAATACTTTAATGGAATCAATGGTTACCTGCTGAGACAAAATTTATAACTTCCAATATCTTTTATTTATTCAATCATCTTTTGATTTACTTAGAGCTTATGTGGATGCCCGAGCTCAGCCAATCTATGGTGGTTCCAATGAAATAATGAAGGAGATGATTGCAAAAAAGATCGTCCATGACAAGTAGACATCTGCCCACATCCTGGAATCCTATTACAGCTAATCTGGTTTTAAATCTACTCAAGATAAAATGCAACCTGGAAAAGGAGGAAATGCTAAACATGTTTTTATATGCTCTCTCTGTCAAAACAGAAATCAAATATGAGATTAGTACAGTGGTAGGAGAAACCTTTGATTCCTAAAGATTCTAAAATTCTCCAATATAGGCTTAACTTTAAAATTTTTTATATAGCTAAAAGGCAAAGATTTTTTGATTCTAGAAACCCTTGGTGTTTGTTTTTCCCTAAAATTAAAAAAAAAAAGCATAATTTCTTTCAAATTGAGACAGCAATAGTTTTGTTATTATATGATAAAAACATTAATAACAGTTACAGCACATTGACTTTGAAAGGGAAAAATAAATATTATATACAATGCAAATGTTTTCAACCACCCTCCCCTAAATCTATTTCTAAGCAGTGGAATCGTTTCTTCAAACAAAAGCTTATGAAGAGTCTCTGAAAGGCTGATGAATGAAGAACTGCTTTTACTGGAAGCAAGAAGCCCTCTTGCCTTATTGCCTTGGATCCGCTAGGACTCAAGCTGATCATTTGCTCGACCTCAGCTAGACAGTGAGGTCGCTTCTCAGGCGCCTGGGTGCCTTACTTAATTAAGCATCTGACTCTTGGTTTCTTGGGCTCAGGTCTTGATCTCACAGTTCTTGAGTTTGAGCCCCACTTCGGACTCTATGCTGATAGCACAGAGCCTGCTTGGGATTTCTCTCTCTGTCTCTCTGCCCTTCTTAGCTTGCTCTCCTTTGTGCTCCCTCTCTTTCTCAAAAAATAAACATTAAAAAAAGAAAATGAGAGTGTGGTTGCTTCATCTACTGACACCTGGGCTTTCAACAGATTCCATCTCAGTTTATTTTATAGTAGGACAGAGAATCATTTATCATCCTTTAGTTTCGAAGTTTCAATATAATGGTATATTTATAGGTATCAAAACAATGACTTTTATTTTGGAATAGTGTACTTTTAAAAATTAATTTAACAAATATTTTGTCTTCTATAAGCTAAACTGTTAAAAATATGATGGCAAATGAAACTGGCAAGATCCCTGCTAATAAGTGAATAAACAAGTAAGTTGTAATAAAGTAAGAAGTAAATTTTAAAAAATCAAGATGACTTCAAATCATGATATCTGCAATAAGTAAGCATTTAAAGTAGGCATTTAAAATAGGAAAGCAACAGGGTGTCTGGCTGGCTGGCCAAGTTGGTAAAACGTGCGACTCTTGATCTCAGGAGTTGTTAGTTCAAACCCCACATTGCGTGTGGAGATTACTTAAAAATGGAATCTTTTAAAAAATAAAATAAATAAAACAAAACAAGAAAGTGATGAAACATTTGGTTTGACACTTAAAAGTAATTATTATCAGAAAACAAAATCATTAATTTGTATTCTGCTAGAATCATTTCACTACTTGGTTTTTTTTTTTCTTTTTGCATATACTTGCAATACAGTGAATAAAGACAGTTTTAAGGGGAACACATAGATGTATTCTTGGTAAACTTAAACATTTTATTTGGTATTATTGGTATCAAACATTGTTTTTTTAATGCAACCATTGCAACTGGGTAGAGCAAAGGGAAGAGAAACTACCTTGATACCGTTCTTTCCTAAAATTCCACACCTTTGGTTTGCTCTTGGGTAGAAGTTTATATGGTTGCAACCTGAAGTTCTTGCTAATAGACATTAAATACCAGGCAAAGTGGGTTAAAATCAATTTTTTATCAGATTACGGTATTTGTAGTTTTCACCTCCCTCCTATTACCAGGAAACCAGATAGGATTAGACAGATGGAGCCCCGCCCTCCCAGCCCCTTTTCCTCCCTTTCTCCATTTTAATGAAACTAAATTTTAGGAACATCTGTAGCATAAAAAGTAAATTGCCCTAGTAGGAAAAGTAGAGGTGGACAGACCTGAGTTTGAATAATGACTCTACTTTTTAGAAGCCAATAAACCTTGGGCAAGTTCTTTTAACTTCTCAAGATTCTTTCAGGGGCAAATGACAAAAGAAACCTAATTTTTACTATTGTAAGCACAAACTTGACTGTGGTAGTTTAAAGGGATTGTGGAGTAACTCATACAGTCTAAAGAACTATAGGAACCAGGGTCTCAGAAAGCCTGGTTATGGGGCTTACAACTTTCAGCACTTACACTATCTCTACCTATTTTCCTTTTTTTTTTTTTTTGGGTGCAAATTGGCTTAATGGACCCTGTAGAGACATTTCATTACACGGTCTGTAAAAATGACCTTGGGCTTCTCCAGGCCTACAGCTTTCAGCACAATGTGATTATAAGGTAGGGGAAAGGTGCATTATGATTGACAGTCTCATCAGGAATACATAGACTAGGGGAAGCAGTTCCTGAAGCAGAGCGTGGTATCATCAAAAGAAAAGGAACAGAAAAGTCTGCTGGGCAGACCTAAATCATACACCACGCACAAAGCTATTATAGTCCACTAGAGCTAGGAATAGGTTTTAGTCATTTTTATACCTCAGAAAGTAAAAGGATTTGTAAGATAGGACATCTTCTTGGACTGCTGTCTAGGAAGTTTTCTATCTATTCTAAGCCAGTTGTTCTCTTTGTCTTGCCAACTTTGCTCTTGTTTTGGGCCCCTAAAAGAATCATGTGCTGTATCCTGGGCTTAAAGCTGAAAGTAAAACACGGGAATACAAAATGTGTTTTTTAATCTTTCATGTAGTTTTCATTTCTTAAATAGCTAACCTCCGTGTTTTGCTTGTGTGGCTTTGATTGTTGTCCCCTAGGGAGGGAATCTGTCATCTGTATACCACGCTGTGCTAAGTGCTCAAGAAATGATAAATAATAATAATACTCAAAGGAACAGACTGGACTAACACAGCAAGAAAGGCACACTGTGTAAATAATTAATGAGAATTGAAAAGCCTGAGTAATTTTGGTTTTTAGCTGAGGTTTTCAGAATAACAATTATTGCTATAAAATTATTTCTCGCCCTTTATTTCTTTGATAGTGTCAGTGAAAATGGCAATATGTAAAAGAAGCTGTTTTGATTTGCTATTTTAAAATCTAACTGCAAATCTTTACTAATCTAGTAATTCTAGGAGTTCATTGTTCAAGATGTAAGATTTCTAGGAGACTCTTTTTTTCATATGTCAGTATTATTTTTGGCACACACAGCATTTATTTATTTGGCGTCATTGGAAAGATTTGACACTGAGATGAAAACCACCTGCAGGCCTACCATATCTGCTGCTTTATACTAAATGTGTAAAGGAAGTTCTATTCTGTTTTTGAAATCTCATTTTCCATTTTTAAGAAAAATTACAGAAAACTTAAAACATACTCAAAAATAATCAAGATGGTATAATGAACCACTAGCTTCAATATTTGCCAATGTATCTCCCCCACTTTTTTCTCAATTTTTAAACATCAAATTCCAGACTTAATTCTATTTCACACACACACACACACACACACACACACACACACACACACACACACACTTCAGAATAAATATCTAACTGATGGAGATTATTTTTACATAACCACAAGGCCATCATTATAATTTACAAACTTAAATTTAATTTATAGTCCCAAATCGACGTTCAAACTGTTTTGGTTGGGATGCCTGGGTAGCTATTGATATGTTGATATCTTCTCAGTTGTGACCTCCCTGTGGGTCCTGAAATGGAGCAGTGCATTGGGCCCCATGCTGAGTGTGGAATGTATATGGGATTCTCTCTGTCTCAAAATAAATAGACAAACATTAAACAATTTTTTTCTTGGTTGTATCAAGAACGCCTCTTGTAGTTTGTTCAAATCAGGATCCAAACAAGGTTCACAAATTGCATTTTTTTTAATTGTCTCTAAAATCTCTGTTTTTAATAACAGTTCTCCCTTCTCTCTTGTTTCTTTCTTTTAAAATTTTATTTTTTAAGTTAATATACAATAAACGTGCCTGGTTTTGGTATACACGCATATAGCAAAATTGCCTTTTTTGGTTCTCTGAATATAGCAGGCAAATAGATTCATGCAAGCCCCGCCACAGTTCCATTAATCCCCCCAAAATACCTCGTATCCTTTATAGGCACACCTTGTCTGTACCCCTAACCATCAGTCTGTTCTTTGTTATGGTTTTGTTGTTTCAGGACTGTCATAAAAATGGAATTATACAGTATGTAACTTCTTGAGAATGGCTTCATTCTCTTAGCAAAATTAAGTTAATATTTATTCATGTTGTGTGAATAGGGTGTTCCTTTTTTTAGTGCTAAATAGTACGTCATTGTATGGATATGCTGAGGTTTATTCATTCATTCATCTTCTTAAGACATTTTGGTTGCTGAGATTAAGGACCCAGGAAAGGAATTATTAGGTCATAAAGATAAACGTATGTTTAACTTTCTAAGAAATGCCAAGGTGTTTTCCAGAATATTTGAACCATTTTTCTCTCCACCAGCAACGCAAGGGTTCCAGTTGCTCTGAGTTTTCTCTAGCACTGCATTTTTTACTTTAGTCATTCTAATATGTATGTAGTGATATCGTGCTGTGGCTTTAATTTGCATCTCCCTAATGCATGGTGATATTGAGCAGCTTTTCATAAGTACTGCCTTCCAATACCTTCTTTGGTGAATTTTCTGTTCAAGATGTCTTTTGGCCATTTTTTAGTTGGGTTGCTTGTTCTTAATTTTAAACTTTAGAATTCTTGGGACACCTGGGTGGCTCAGTCGGTTAAGCATCCGACTTCGACTCAGGTCATGATCTCGTGGTCCATGAGTTCAAGCCCCACATTGGGCTCTGTGCTGACAACTCAGAGCCTGTTTTGGCTGTGTGTGTGTCTCTCTCTCTGCCCCTCCCCCGCTCCTGCTCTGTCTCTGTCTCTCAAAAATAAACATTAAAAAAATAATTCTTTATATATTCTGATACTGTCAAGCACAAGGCAAAGCCAGGCTGACAGATTCAACCGGTAAATAAACAATGAGCTCTCTTTTGACTAAATTTACTGTTTACATAGAGTGGAAAGATAGGTAGCTTAAAGGTATCCACTCTATCCACTCTCTGTGGTTTGTGCGGGATGACACTGAACCAAAAGAGGCCGAAAGAGCCCAGATGACTGTGGTGGGAATGAGGCGATACTCTCTTGCTGCAGATTGCATTCCATGAGGACTGTTCATTACTTTTGTAGCTGTAGGTGTGCCTTCTGAGTGGCAAGACAGCAAAAGCTCATACCCCATAAGAACCGTGAGACAATGAGGGCTGTCTCGTGACAGCTTCCTGGGAAGATAGGGAAGCCATTGGGGAACTGCTCATAGCAGCACCTCACAAGCCTTCCGTGCTCTCATGTTACGGGGGGCTCACCAAGTGTTCTGTCAGGATTCAGCAGCTGTTCAAAGCCTTGCTCACGTGGCCTGTGTGGACGCAAGCAAGGTCATCAGTCTCTGGCTCTTCCCCAATGGATACAAGTCCTTTGTCGGATATGTGATTTGTAAATATTTTCTCCCTATCCGAAGCTAGTTCTCTCTTTTGTTTTTTAGGTTTATTTATTTATTTTTGAGAGAGAGAAAGTGAGAGAGAGAGAGAGCACAATCCCCAGCAGGCGGTGCACTGCCAGCATGGAGTCTGATGCGTGTCTCATACCCATAAACTGAGATCATGACCTGAGCTGAAACCAAAAGTTGGATACTTAACCAACTGAGCTACTCAGGGGCCCCTTGTAGTTAGCTCTGAAGTGGGTTTTATAGAGCAAACATTTTTAATTTTGATGAATTTGGAATTTTTTTCTTCTATGGATCATGAATT
The DNA here is from genome assembly GCA_017311185.1 of Proteles cristata cristata. Classification (NCBI taxonomy): domain Eukaryota; kingdom Metazoa; phylum Chordata; class Mammalia; order Carnivora; family Hyaenidae; genus Proteles; species Proteles cristata. Next base: position 806,229 of record JAESUZ010002113.1, on the reverse strand, counting down.
TGGTATCATATCTTAGAACATTTTGCTCACACTCAAGTCATAAAGTTTTTCTCCTATGTTTTTTACTAAGACTTTTATATTTTGGATTCTTCATTGTGGTCTGTGTTCCATTTAGTAATTTTATAAAGGATGAGATTTTGTTCAAGGCACTTTTTTTAATATAGATGTCTAATTCAGCACTGCTTGTTGTAAAGAATATCGTTTTTTTCCCATTGATTTTCCTTTGTACTTCTGTCAAACATCAGTTGACATATTTGTGTGGGTTTATTTCTGGACTGTGTTCAGTTTCATTGATCTATGTATCTCCTTCTTTGTCTTGGTTATAGTGGCTTTATGGAAAGTCTTAAAATTTCAGATTATGGGATTCCTCTAACTTTCTTCTTCTTTTTCAAAACTGTTTTGGCTCTTCTAGTCATTTTACCTTTCCACACAAATTTTTCAATCTTTGTATCTACAAAAAAAATCCTGCTAGGGTTTTGATTGGAATGATAGTAAATCTATAAATCACTTTGGAGGGAATTGCCATTTTTACCATATTGAATTTTTCAATTAACGATGGGAATAAGGGATTCAATTTATTTATATCTTTGATTTATTTCTTTTTTAAAAAGATTATTTACTTAAATATTATCTATTTAAATATTATTATTAATCTCTCTTCTTTTGAGAGAGAGAGAGAGACAGAGCATTTGTGCAGGGGAGGGGTAGAGAGAAAGAAAGAGAGAGAGTATCGTAAGCAGGCTCTGCACTGGGAGCACAGAGCCAGATGCAGGGCTCGAACCCAGAAACCACGATATCACGACCTGAGTTGAAATAAAGAGTCAGATGCTTCACCAACTGAGTCACCCAGGGACCCCCTTTTTGATTATTTCTAAAGCATCTTGTTGTTTTCAACATAGAGATTTTAGATGTTTTGACTTCGCATCTGCTAAAGTCACCTGTGAATTCTAGAGTGTTTTGTTTTGTAGATTCCTTGGGATTTTCTACATAGACAATAATGTTTATGAATGGGAACATTATGAAATTATGAAATTAATAGGGACAGTTTTATTCCTTTTTAACCTGTATATCTTTTATTATTTTTTCTTTCTTTCTTCTTTTCCACTCTGCCTTCTTTTCCTTCTCTCTTTCTTTCTGCCCCCCTCCTTTCATTTCTTCCTTTCTTTTTTTCTTATTGTACTTATTAGGACTCTTCACAGTAAGAATTGTGAAAATGGACCTCCTTGCTTGTTTTTGATCTTAAGAGGAAAGCATTCAGGGTTTCACATTAAATACAGATTTTCTTTAAACCTTGATCAGGTTTAAGAGGTTTTATAGTATTCTTAATTTGATGAGGGTTTTTTACATTAATGGATCTTGAATTCTGTCAAATGCCTTTCTACATCAATTGATATGACCATATAGTTTTTTTCTCTGGATTATTAATATAGTAGATTACATTGATTGTATTTTAAGTATTGAACCAAGCTTGCATTTCTGGGATTAATGCATATGGTCATTGTGTGTTATGATTTTTACATATTGCTTGGTTCTATTTGATATATATATACTGGGAATTTTTGCATCTATCTTCATAAGGAACATTTAGCTGTAATTTCTTTTCTTGAAGTGTCTGTGCTTCATTTTGTTATCACAATAATGCTAACCTCAAACAATGAATTGAGGATTATTTCTCCCTTTTTCCTCCATGCCATTGATTTGTTGGGGAAAAAGAAACCTAGTCATTTTGTAAAATATCCACCATTGTTGATTTGCCTGACTGATCTTTCATGGTGACTTTTAACTTATTCCTTTATTCCCTATATTTATTATAAACTGATGGCACTAAAGGCGTAGTTAGAGTCAGTGTCAATATTTTTGCCCAGAAAACTTAATAAATGGAACTCTGAATATTCCATTGCATCGTGCCAGAAGATACATAAAATCTAGTTGTCTCACTTTTAGAGATACTGACATTGATCAGTGGATTCAGATAGTATTAGTATTAGTCTGATATTTCCATGAAATTCCCTATCAGCATTTTACCTAATGGCTTTAACATCCATTGGGTATGTTAGGTAGGTAAAGGATGACATTCTAAATTTTAACTCCTTTTGCATTGATGAACTTTCATAAAGAAGAATTTTCATCAATTTTTTGGTTAGTCTGTATGTACTTTGAGTCATCTAGGAATCAGAAGTGGAGACACAGAAGTTCAAGAGGTTTTTTGAGAGATAACATCTGTGAAAGATGAACATGGAAGGAAGTTGGTGGGCAAGGAGAAAAGAGCCTTAGACCATGAAGCAGATCTGACAAAGTCTTGCACAGGCCAGTGAGGAGTAAAGTCTGCCTATTAGAAGAGTCCCACATTTGTCTTACATGGTCAACCCCTTGTCCTTCTGCCCTGCTTAGTCATTGTTCAGCAACTGCCTGGGAAGAGCATATCCTCAGCTCAAAAGCTAATGTGTATCCTACACTGCTAACGGCTATGGGCTCAGTTAACTGTATTCCCTACAACAGAGTGGCAAGTTCTTTCTTAAAGGGAGATCTGAGAATTGCACCTCCATGGCTGCCACATCCTGAAATAGAATTTGTAAATTAAGGGCAGAAAAATTCTTGATTTTTGTTTTCCTTTTATCAGTTTTTAGACTAATGAGTGGATATCCCAAGAACCTCCAATGATAATGGCTTTCTAGCATCAAGAACTCATGGATTTTGGAAATGCTGATGTATTTTAGTTAATTGCAATCATCATTCTTTCTGATGTGTGAATTGTTTTGTCTTAGGCCAGTAAGAGCTCCTGCAAGTTTGTTCCTATTTTTTTCTTTTTTATTATAAAAAATGTTAAACATTTACAAAAGTCCAGAGAGCAGAAAAATAAACCACTATGTATACATCATCCAACTTTGATAATTATCAACTCATGACTAATCTTTAGTCATCTGTAGCACTATATACCCCCTACTGTCATGGATTATTTATTTTTTAAGTTTATTTATTTATTTTGAGAGAGAGAGTATGTGAGTGGGAGAGGGGCAGAGTGGGAGGGAAAATCCCAAGAAGGCTTTGCTCAGTCAGCGTGCAGAGCCCGACTCAGGACTTGAACTCATGCAAGATCAAGACCTGAGTTGAAACCAAGAGGTGGCTTGCTTAACCGACTGAGCTACCAAAGCACCTCTGTCATGGATTATTTTAAAGCAAATACCAGACATCATGTAATGCTGGATCATTTGGACATTACCTCATTATTTCTGATAGTGGTTGCTCTCTTGCACAGTAAAAATTCCCATACTTATCATGTACAAATTGTGACTTAGAGCTGAACTTAGTCGTTTTTCCAAATATCCCTAGTTTATTTTAGCGAGGTATCTCTAGTTCCAAGCTACTACCAACTTTATTTATTTATGCAATAGAGGGCACAAGTGAGTGAAGGGCAGAGAGAGGGAGAAAGAGAGAGAGAGAGAATCCCACGAGGGGCAGAGAGAGTGAGAGATAAGTGGGCTCACCCGAAGCAGAGCTCAAACTCACAAACTGCAAGATCATGACCTGAACCAAAGTCAGATGCTTCACCGACTGAGCTACCTAGTGCTCTTTTTTTGTTTTTGTTTTTGTTTCAATTTTAACTTCTGTTTAATAAAAATCCCTCCTGAATATATTATGATTACTAACAATTGTACTTTTTCTTCAGTCTTTTCCTTATATCTAAACTCAACATAAGTTTATTAAGAGATAGATTTTGTTCCATTTTACAGTAGAAATTTATATTGCTAGAATGTTTTCTGCGGCAAGAAACAGAAAACCCATATCAAATTTGACTTAAAAAAATGAAAGAAGGGCTCATGAAACTGGAAATCTCACAGACAGTGCAGACTCAAAACTGGTTGACCAGATACCTTAGTTTTGTCACTAAGGACCCACTTTACTAGTTTCTTTCCATCTCTGTGTTCTATCATTTATAGTGTAGGCCTACTTTTTACATTTTTATTTATTTTTATTAACTTTTTTAATTTCTGAGAAAGAGAGACAGTGTGAGCAGGGGAGGGTCAGAGAGAGAGGGAGATACAGAACCTGAAACACATTCTGAGGCTCTGAGCTCATTGTGAGTGCAGAGTCTGATACAGGGCTCGAACCCATGAACCGTGAGATCATGACCTGAGCTGAAGTTGGACGCTTAACCAACTGAGCCACCCAGGTGCTCCAAGTGTAGGCCTAATTTGAAAACTAGTTCCTCTAATGGTCATGGGATGGTTTTTCTTACTCATGTCTAGAGTGAAAGACTGCACTTATGCCCAGCATTTTGGTCATAGGAGCTGAAATTTAATCTCATGGAGCTAGTTTTCGTCACATGCCCACCTTTGAACCAATGACACTGCCAAAGGAAATTAAATGCATTAATTGGCCCCAGCCAATTTGGGCCCACTTTGAAGGGTGGAGGTAGTAGCAGATTCACTCAAAGTACATAAGCTGGGTGGAGATCTGGAAACCAAAATGAAAATCAGGAAAATGTTAGGAAAAGGAAATTGTGGGATACGAACCAAGTAGGCAACTAACACATACTTGCTATAACTACCACAAACTAGGGGCCCCTGGGTGGCTCAGTCTGTTAAATGTCTGATTTTGATTCAGGTCATGATCTCATAGTTTGTGAGTACGAGTCCTGCATTGGGCTCTCTGCTATCAGCACAGAGCCAGCTTTGGATCCTCTGTTCCCCGCCTCTTTGCCCCTCCCCAACTCATTCATTCTCTCTCTCTCTCCCCTCCTCTCTCTCTCTCCCCCTCTCTCTCTCTCCCCCTCTCTCTCTATCTCTCCCCCTCTCTTTCTCTCATAAGTAAACATTTTTCAAATCTTTAAAAAAATCAAAAACTTACAACTTGCCTTGAAAATTGTCACATCTCAAATGAGACAATGTCTCACTTGCTGTTACCATTTAAAAATGTTTGATGGGACTTTGTTAAGAGAGTTTTAATATTCATCCATGCACAAGTCTCCTTTCTGGGCACATGAGAAATTTATATTTCCTGGTTATCTTGCATTTGTGCAGAGCCATGTGACTAGTCCTTGTCAATGAGTTATGGATGGAAGGGTTGTATGTGTTTTACCCATGGCAGCAGTTGTAGAAGTGACATTGAAGTGACAGAAGATCAAAATATGGAATACAGATCCAACATAGGGCAGAAAAATGCTCTGGATAGTTACCTGTACCTGCAACAGACTTTGTGTGAGATAGAAGTAAACATGTTTGTCTCAAATCATTGACTTGGGTATTTTTTGTTACTGCTTCCTAACCTGACCCATCTTGACAAATACAAATTTCATATGTTCTTACCCATGCTGTGTAACTGAGGAAATAAAACTAATATTATAATAGAAATGTAACACCAGTGATCCCAGGAAATACCATGATGTTCACATTTCATGTGAAATGAATCAGAATGTTGGGATAGTTTTTCGAGGGTAGTGATTTCTCACCAGATACACTTCTTTAGTAAAGCACCTATGAAATTAGTGTTCTGAAACACTTTTATCATTTCACTTACTTATACAATAATCTTCAATGGTTCCACTGTTACTGAACTTTATATTCCTTACTTAGTGTCTTGCCTCAAAGCCTTCTATATTTTGGTCCTCACCTACTTTTGCAGATATATGCACTATTATTCTTTCTAATTTCATCAGTGTGTTTATCATTCTCAACACCTCTGTACACAGCCACAGAGCTTTAAGAGGGAATGCAGTTCAAAAATCTCTTTTAGGGATACCTGGGTGGCTCAGTCGGTTAAATGTCTGACTTCAGTTCAGGTCATTATCTTGCAGTTTGTGAGTTCAAGCCCTGCATCGGGCTCTGTGCTGACAGCTCAGAGCCTGGAGCCTCCTTCAGATTCTGTGTCTCCCCCTCTCTCTGACCCTCCCATGCTCATGCTCTGGCTCTGTCTGTCTCTATAATAAATAAAAACGTTTAAAAAATTTAAAAATCTCTTTTAGTTGTTTTTGCTTGTTTGTTTAATATCCTTCCACCCCCTACCAGCTTTCTACATTTAGCAGCTCTGGTTTTAGACATTTTGCTTTGGGAGTTAGTGGAAACCATTGACTAACCAACATCTATTCTCCCTTTCTTTCTAAGTGATCCTATAATAATCCCTGTATTATTGGAGGTTCAACTTTAATTGTATTTGCTAGTCTCTTTTGCAACTAAGTATATCCACAAGACCAAACTGTAGAATTGTGGAAAGAGACATCAGAAGAGGAAGGAGGAGACTTAAAGGCTCTGTTTGCCCTGTGTCCTTTTCCTGTCTGCTGCCTGCGAAGTGGATATGGTGGCTGGAGTTCCATAGCCATCTGGGACCATGAAGTTAATTTGAGAATGGAAGTCAAAATTGAGAATGGCAGACAAGAATAACAGAAAGCAGCCTGGGTCCTTGGTGACCTTGTGCAGTTTCTATATCTGCTTGGGGCTATCCACCTTTAAACTTTTTTTTTTTTTTTGGTACCATGTCGTATTAACTCTTAAGGTGCATCATTATTTATGTATCATTAAGAAAACTTAACATTAGTCAAATTGTTATAACGATGTCTTATTGCATTAGCAATGAGGTCAATTTCAATTTTTATAAATGTTAAATTGTAAAAAAAATGTGTTTTAGAGTCAACAAAATATAACGGAGATAATTAACTCTTTTGTTTTTGAACTGTCATTATTTTGGACTTTTAGGTACATTTCATGGATAATCTGCATTTTAGCTAATACAAACTGTTTTTTAAATTTTTCTATCTACATTTTGGACTCAATGCTCCTTCAAATTTCTGAGTTGGCTTCAAGCAGAAGCAGAGTCCTTGTTTTAAAAATCAAGTTTATTGAAGTATAATTATCATACATTGGCATGTACCAGTTTTAAGTATGTTATGATGACTTTTGACAAATGCATGCACCCATTTAACTTTCAAAATGACCAAATTATAGAGTATTTCCAATACTCTTTATACTTATCCTGGTCAATTTCTCCTACCACAGGCCTAAGCAACTGCTTTCTGTCATGATAGGTTAAATTTGAATTTTCTAGAACTTTATATAAATGGAATCATAAAATATTTACTCTCTTTTGAGTCTGGCTTTTTTCACTCAGCATACTGTTTGAAACTCATCTATGTTGTTCTGTTTATCAATAATTTTCTTCTTTTTTATTTCCAAGCAATATTCATTATATGGATATACCATAGTTTTTTATCTTTTTACCAGGTGACGGATGTTAGAGTTGTCTCCCATTTAGGACTAGTGTGAATAAAGGTGCTACCTGTATACAGAAAGAGTCAGTTTTTATTCCCCTACAGGCATCGGCGCCTTTCTGGCCACTCTTGTATCCTGCTCTGGTTCTAAGAATCTTACAGCTCTTGCTAGGTACCCTGCCCTTTGTCTGCTTGTCTGTTGACACTGACTAGTTAGAGCTAAATCTATCCTGGATAGGAGTTATCACCTGTTAGCCATGACGCTTCTCTTATCCCACTCTCTAAACACGGCCATAAGAAGAAAGGATTAAATATACTAGCATATAAAAGTGGAGAACACTTGCCCTGGGCATGGAAATTTGGGGAATAAATGGTACAGGGTTTCAAATTAGCTTTCTGTCCCAAGAGAGGTAGTGGGGAAGGGACTCTGGATTTAGATCTGGGCGGGTCTGTCTTCAAATCCTCCATTGGCCACACCTTATTAGTGTGAGAATTTGGATACATTGTTGAACCTCACTGAGGTTTCTTTTCCCTCTCAACCTGGAAAATGAATATAAAACTCACTTTGCAAATGTGAGAATTAAATACATGCATTCAACACATATGTATAGGAAACCTTCACTTGCCGGGCCCTGCCTAGGCTCTGGGTATATAGCAGTGAGCAAAACAGTAAAAGCTCCTGACCTCATGGAGTTTACATTCTACCCGGGGAGACAAGACAATGAAAAAACAGAAGAATCAAAATCTGTGTTGTTAGGTGGTGGAAAGTACCATGGAGAAAAACACATCAGGAAAGGGAGACAGTAAAGGATGTGCTTATAACTCCTCCTTGGCTGTGAGCTGCTCGAGATTAGAATATGATCTTTTTCCTGTATCACTAGCATTTATCATAATGTCAGCTGTATATTAAATGCTGTGCACATGTTTCTTGAATGAAGAGAGTGACTGAATAAAAACCAGTGTTGACGAGAGAAATTTATCTCATGAAATCATTGTAATACTGCTTACCTGGACACTTTTATGTGCTTCCAGACAGGTAACAATTATGTCAGCAAGAATGGTGCCCTTCCCTTCTCCTTGTTCTTGCTGGATTCTGTAAGGCTCCTAGCCATTGTTATATTTTTTTCTTAGAAATAAGAATATCTTTAATTTACTCTCTTTATAATAATATATCCTTGGTAAAAAAAAATTAACTGCATTTTTCAGGGTTTTGCAGAATAAGGAATATGGAAAACAATTTGAGAAATGGTTCAGTATGTCAGTTTTCATATTAAGGAGCTTTGGTATTCTACAGTTTCTGGAAAATCAGCATGCATATGCCATAAATATTAGAGTCTTGAGAGTAATGTTCAATGTCAAGAGACAATGTGCTTAATATTTGGTTAAATGGGGCAAAAAAACCCGCAAACAAACCAATCCTGTGCAGTATCATCTCATTCATATAAAATACAGCAGGACTTACAGATGACTGTGCTTTTCTTCTTTGGACTTTTTTACATCTTTTTATTTTTATTTTAAAATATTTTTTAATGTTTACTTATTTTTGAAAGAGAGTGAGAGAGAGAGAGAGTGTGTGTGAGCATATGGGAGGAGGGGCAGAGAGAGGAGATGGAGAATGCGAAGCAGGCTCCAGGCTATGAGCTGTCAGCACAGAGCCTGACATGGGGCTGAAACTCCTGAACTACGAGATCATGACCTAAGCTGAAGTCGGACTTAACAGAGTGAGCCACCCTGATGCCCCTGGGTTTTTCTACATTTTTAAGGCCAAGCCGGTATTGTTAATCATTTCCTATCCCCCAAGTTTCTATTATTTTTGATGGTTCAAAAATTGAATATGAAAGAAATGAGAAAATTATAGTCATGTGATGGCTTAAAATGAAGTATTTATTTAAGGTCTAAAAATTTGGCAAAGCGTAGGATTGACTGCAAGGTAGAAGAATTAACCTGGAGTATTGGAAACAGCCTATCTTTGGGTTGTTTGATGAACAAACAAGATAATGTATGTAAAATGCCTTCTGAATGATGACTTATATAATTACAAAGCTTAATGCCTCTACTATCATCTACAGATTCCACCAGGGCAAGAACTTTGTTTATGGCTGTATCTCCAATACCCATCACAAAACATGTGCAATAAACAGTAAGTATATGAGTACTTTGTTGTAGTAAATGATAATTATTTCATAAAATAAAACTGTATCCTCAAGTCATTTGAGTGCACTACAGTTCCTTCAGGTTAAAATCTGAATTCCTGCTAGTCAAGGTTTACTCAATCTAGTTGACATGTACTTTTCAAGTCCAATGATATCATAAACACAACCTCTACTCAAACTCAAAGATACTATCTCCTGATTGATGCCTACTTTCTTCTCTGCCTAAAGTCTTTAAAAATATACAGCTCAAATTAAAAAATCTCCCTTTTAACCATCTCAACACTGATTTGAGTTTTCAGACTGTTAATTAAAAAATAAAACATTTTTGGGGCTCCTGGGTGGCTCAGTCGGTTGGGGTTCCAACTCCGTTTTGGCTCAGGTCATGATTCCACAGTTACCTGAGTTCCAGCCCCACAAGGGGCTCTGTGCTGGTGGCCAGGAGCGCGCTTGGGATTCTCTCTCTCCCTCCCTCTCTCTCTCTCTCTCTCTCTGCCCCTCTCCCTTCACGTTCTCTCTCAAAAATAAACTTTAAAAATAAATAAATAAGATATTTATGGTCTAATTTTTGCATTTCTGGCCAAAGGGACAAGGACAACCTTTTGAATAGTAAATATTCAGTAAGTATTGATTTAACTATTTTCACAAATCATCATTCGCTTACCATTTTTATTCCAATGAAGGTAAATCAGTCTTCCCTTACCCCATATGAAGGTGCAATTATTGTCATGAGCGATTTTTAGAAAGTATTCTCTGCTATAAATGCAGCTTGTCATAAAAAGTTATTGCAGAAAAATCGAGAACAAGGCCGTTATTTTCTAATTCCAGTAATCTGTATCATGTCTTATGCTTCATTATAACTCCAATTCCTTAGATTCTCCCCTCTCCCCATGATCTTATTCAATTAATAAGGTTGAAATAATGCCAGTTGTCTTTTTGTAGCTAAAATTATAGCGTGCTTTATTTATGTGTAAATTAGAAGCTTAAGAAAACCTGATGAGAAAACTTATCAACTGAGGAGTTATATTTTAAAAAGTTTTTTTTTTTTTTTTTAAAGTATGCAGCTGGGGAAATGTCCAGGTGTAGTTTAGTAGTGAGTGGAACCCTGGGCCAGGTGCAAGATTCAGAAATGTTTTGTCTCCGGCCAACAATCTCCACACAAAACCCGGTTTATTTATTTGCACTACTGCAGTAGCGTTAACTCTAACGCCACTCAAACCAGCTTTGTGCACATTTTAAAAAGCTCGGGCGAGCGGCTCCTGATTTTTACCATAAAACCACCCAGCTGGATTCAGGACAGCTTGGTCACCTTATTTCAGGGCCTCTCGGGGGTCGTACAGAACTACGACTTTGGATTTGAGCGCAGAGCATGTATGCAAGCAAATGCAAGGAGACTTATAGATTTGGCAACTGTGACAAAGCTTTGTTAAAACTTGTCCCTCGAGCCGCAAGACGGGATGGTCTGGACGCCAGGAGCCAGCGTAGCCCGAGCGCGGGCGGGAGGGCGTAAAGCAGCCCGACTTTCCCTTCGCTTTGCTTTTCCTGTCACGGTGGTACAGAAATAGAAAAGCAAGGGCGGGAAGCCGCCCGCTCGTATTTTTGGCGCGCGTGTGTGTGTGTGTGTGTGTGTGTGTCTGTGTGTGTGTGTGCGCGCGCCTGCTCCCCGCTGGCAAGGGAAGCGGCAAGAAACGAGAACGACCCGGAACCCGCCCCCAGGGAGCTGCCGCGCCTTTGCGCCAAGGCTCGGGCGTTGCGCTCCAGCCTCTTCCAGAACGCTCCGAGTCGCTTATGCAGGCCCCGCCCTCTGCCGGGGTTTCCCCGCCACCCGCGCTCATTTGCATGGCGCTTCCCCTCCCCCGCTGCCATTGGCTGGCGTTGCGCCCCGCCCACTGCCCCTCCACCCCGGCAGGGTACCGTCCCCGAGCCGCCCGGAGCTGCGGGCAGCGGGCGGACTGTTAAACCGCGGCGGCGGCCGGGGCGGGAGCGGGGCGCGCTCTGGAGACAAGTCAGCGGCGCCCCGGGTGGGGGGAGGCGGGCGGGCAGCTAGAGATCACCTCAGCAGCCCCCACCACGGCCGGACCGAAGGTGCGGCGGCGGAGGGGAGCCAGGGCGCCCCAGCAGGCGAGTGGCCGGCGTCTCAGCGGCGGGCTGAGGGGGGTGGGTCTCCTCTGCCGGGGACGGCGGCAGCGCGGGGAGGGGAGAGCGGAGAAGACTGCTGGGTGGACTTGCGGGCCCGGCAGCCGAACGGCAGCCCCGTCGCCCCCCGAGTCCTCTGAGCTGTTGGACTCTGGGTCCCGGCACAGGATCGCGCTCTAGGGCAGGGGTCGGACCGCAGCCAAATTTAAACGGCTAAACCTAACAGCCTTGGCAGAAGCTGAGGGGAGGGGAGAGAAGGAGTGGAGGGAGGGGTGGGGGGCGGACCCAGGCGCGGTCACGTGGGGGTAGGGGCGGGGCTTGGCAGGCCTCCCTTTTGTTTTGGCTGGCGCGTGCGCAGAAGGCAGAACACGTGGTTTCCTGGGCCCGCCCCTTGGTTTAGCGGCCGCCCCTCTCCGGGTGCGGGTGTGGTGACGGCTGTTTTGGGAGAGCTCTGAAGCGGAGTTGTCTGTGTTACATGTGACCCTTATTTTCTTTATTTTGTACTTTGTTTCAGGCGTACGTTGATCTGGTCTTTGGAATTAGATGGGCTGGAGAGGAGTGTAGACAATTATTGAGGAATGGTGTTTTCCAAGTTTGTGTCACTTCTAGGTGTTCCGAAGTGACCGACGTTGCTGGAAAATTTGAGGCTATGCGGTGATTAGTAGCAAGAAATCCAAAGCTGTTTTCTAGTCATGAAAGAAAGAAGAGGCTAGCTGTGCCTACAAGAGAGAAGGCACTGGATGGACCTTCTTGTAATGCTTTCTTAACTTTGAGAAAATTGGTGTTTGGTTCCCTGCCCGCCTGCCCGGCGGATCCACTCCATCCTTTACCTCGGATCAGCTGTGGGGCGCGGCGCGGGGAGGTGGGGAGTTTTGGAGATTTTTTTTTTTTTTTTTTTTAACTGAGGGAAGCACATTCTTTTTTGATTCCCCAAACTTTAGTCAGCTGGTGAGGTTTAGGAGGGTAACTTATTTTGTCTTACTCAGTTTGCTTAACTTGGTGCTGATCTTGAGTCGGTAGGAATGTTTTTAAAATGCAGGATTGGGACAATTTTGTTACCAATTAAACATAAGAGATATTAACCAATACTGCAGACAAAACTGGCGATGTTTGTTGACTAGGTAAAAGAGTCTCTAAAAATAAGTCAATATTGGAGGAAAACTCGGTCTTCTGAAATGTAGATTATTTGAGAAAGAGGTTCAGCATGGAGTGGTTTCTGCTATTTCCAGTTTCTAACTAGCCGTTTTCTTGGGCAAGTCACAACCCCTCTGATCTCAATGTTTGTTTCGTCTTGCAAATCGTTTCATAATACTATCCCTGCTTTAAGAGATTGTTATGATAATTAAATACTTCGTGTTAGTAAAAGTGTACAATCTTTATCAAGCATTACAAATACAGAAGTTGCTAAGTAATACGGTTTTATAGCAAAAGTCAGGTCTTTCTAATCCAGCATACTGGAAGAGTATAAACGGTGAATGGATCATGAAATAAGATATATTTGAATATATTTAAAGTCTGTTGTAACTATTATTTTTGATTCTCCCCCACTTGTCACCTGATTACTCAGATCAGTGTCAAGTTTGCCATCATTTTTCTGTAGTTTTAACCTAGATAGTCATTAGTTTTCTTCCCCAGCCCTTCTAGAATTTTTACGTGATTTTTTAAAAATCCAGGCCAGTTCTATCACATTTATTTTTTACATTTATTTTTTGTGTGTCATACGTGCCATTTCTAAATAGCAGTTGCTTACTTAATCTTATTATAAAATAATTTGGAAAATAAAGATGAGTGCAAATAAGAAAAATACATGTGTTTCTCTCTCAATATTGGTGTATTTTCCCTATAACTGGGTGCATGCGTTTTCATTTAAGTCTACCTCATAAGTGTTCCAGTGTCATTAGTCTTTGAAAAATTATTTTTGGTTGTCTAAAACTATATCGTGTAACTATCATATTTAAAGTTTTTCCTTTTGGCAGATGTTTGGGATGTTTTGCTGAAGTATAAACTTCAGAGAATCACCTTTTAAAAAAATATTTGAAAACTTTTTTCCCTTTAGGTTTGTAAAAGAGAGATTACTAGGTCAAAGTCTGTGTGTGTGTGTGTGTAAGGCTCTTAAACATCAAACTACCTTCCAGAATGTTGTATCTAGTATGATACGGTGTATCTAGTGTATGAGCCATCCTCCCATTATATCTTTGTTCATCTTCTAGTTATTATTAGTATTGAAACAAAAAGTCTTGCTTTAATTTGCATTAATTTTTTTCCACTGATGTCTGTGACCTATATATTTTATTTTCCTAACTTAGTGTAAGCTGCTTGAAGGAGAATATATTTCGTGTTTTTTTTTTTTTTTTAATGTTTTATTTATTTCTAGGAGAGAGAGAGGCAGCGTGAGCAGGGAGGGTCAGAGAGAGTCACAGACTGAAACAGGCTCCAGGCTCTGAGTTGGCAGTCAGCACAGAGCCCGATGCGGGGCTCGAACCCACGAACCACAAGATCATGACCTGAGCGAAAGTCGGATGCTTAAGCGACTAAGCCACCCGGGTGCCCCTATATTTCGTTTTTGACAAGCTGCGAATCACAAAGTGGATACTCAGTGAATACTTGCCATTTGGCTATTAATATTTACCTTTTTGACCTCTGCAAGATCAAGAAATGAGGTCGTCTTTTTTTGTCTTACTCAGTTTACCAGTACATTGTTGGCAATGTGCTGTTATTGATTCATTATAGTATTTCTCCCTTCATGCGGGGGGACTCACTGATCCTCTCAGAGTTGTCTACTAAAAGGTCCAGTTATTTCTCATTGTTCAACTGCTACATTATCCAGGAGTTCCATCCAGTTTTTGTGCCATTTATCGTGATAACTTAAACTATTTCCTTTATTCATTTATCTATCTTGTATGGAGTTCACTTTAGAAATTTCATTCTGATCATTCTGATTTCACAGGTAGCCTTTACTGGGCTATTACTATTTTTTTAAAGCCTACTGTCTAAAGTGTATTTGTTTTATTCACATTGTTCTTGATAGTCCACCTAGTATTGCCTGTAATATCTTTTACTGCCTTTAACCTACTACATAAACCTTACGTGTCATCTATTTTCATTTATTCAGTTATTTTCCTCTCACGTCCTTCTGCATTTGTCTATACTGTATTAGGTTGTAGGGGGACAGAAAGCAGTTTCTTTTGGTTTTAGAATTGTGTTTAGGATTGTTTACCAGTTGAGTTCCTCAAGTTATAAACTGCAAGGAGTGGGGCTACTTGCAATAGAAGTGACAGGCAATAGGGACTTAACAACCAGTTTACTGACTTGAAAGCGTACCGTCTTCTACCTCTAGCCTAAAGTCCTAACTGCATTACAGTACAAAAATGGAACGCTATATGTAGGGATGACCCTGAATTGTCAACACAATCTTACGTTACTTTCTGTATTTTATGTTCAATTTAGAAAGGCAAGGAGCATGTTTCATTGCCATATGATTCCTTTTTGTTTTTTTTTCCTCTTAAATGTTGTCTTAATGAGAGAGTTCAGTGAACTGTGCTCCTTATTCCGTGTAGGATAAACAACCAGCAAATGTTAATAAAATGGTAATATTGTACTTGCCTGTAGACAGTCTATATTGAAAATCTGAAGACTATTCATAATGAAGGTTTTTAAAACTTGATAATATTTTTAGGTTTGTAGAAGCATGTTCTATTTTTACACAGATGTGACAGTTCTCTAAGTACTGCAGAATTGGGGGGAAAATGCATTCAATTTTAATATTGAGGTTTTATTAATATTTGTAATAAACCTTGTATTTATTGTCTGTTTCCAGTCCTATAATTCCGAGAATTCTCAAACATGTTTTTCAAAGTAATTTAAAAAATATTTGGTAGTGGATCATTAATCATCGTTTAATGACATGAAATCGAAGCAAATGTGATAATGTATTTCTAAATGTAAATTTCTGGATCCAAGCGGATATACACAGAAAAAAACCCCTTCATTTATATTCCTATGAGTCATGCACTTATAACTGAATAGTAATAATTCTGCTTGAAGTATGATCTGTTTGATGTGTTATGTGGCCACCCAAGTGGCTTTATCTTTAATTAAATTCCTTTAGTCTTCAAAGAGAATTCCTTTTTAGGGATAGTTTTCAAAGTGGAAGAAGTTCTTGCTGTAAACATTACTGAGTACAAAGTACTGAGCCAACTGTACCCTGGTCATGCCAATTACTGCAGTGTTTTCTGCTGTAAATTGAGAATGCCTCTATGTAACAAAGAAATCTTAAAAACATGACACTCTATTTTATATTTATATCTTCCGTTAATTCCTATACTTCTGAGGAGTAAAATTATACCAGTATAAACTCTCTTTATTTCTATTATTTTAATTGGAATTTTTCTTTATCAGTTACAAATTAAAAATTTTGAATTTTCTAGTATTTTAGTAATATTTGAAAGAGCTTCTCATACTTTGCTAAGAGAATTTGTCTTTTTTTTTTTCCTTTTCTTTCTCCACCTTTTATAATGGATCAGCTGTCTGACACACATTTAAGGTGTAACTGTGGAAAATAACTTTTTTCTCTACCTCAGGATTCTCCTCTCTCTCAAAATGCTGTTGGTAGTTTTTATTGTTTTAAACTTGTAGATGAGTCTACCTTATTTGTGATACTGTAATTCCTAGTTTGTGTTACTGCATTTAAGAGAACTGGGATTATCCAGATTCCAGGTAAAAAAGTAAATTAATGTTCTGGGTAGATTTGAATAGGATATTTTCCATGGACTCTATGTAATATACATACATGTGCTAGAATATAAATCATAGTCAAAGTCTGGAGTATTTTAGGGGTTAGAAAATCAGATTTAGCCTTTAATGTTTAATGTTCATTTTTAGGAGAAAGGATGGTTCTTCTAATCTAAATTGTCTAGATTATCAGTCAATTCTGAAGATAGACTAGATTACCAAACTTAAAAAAAATTTTGTTTTTTTTTTTAGACAGAGAGCATGTGTGGGAGCAGGGGTGTGGCAGAGAGAGAAAGAGAATCTCAAGCTGGCTCCACACTGAGTGTGGAGCACAACACAGGGCTCAATCTTACAACTCTGGCATCATGATTTGAGCTCAAATCAGCAGTTGGATGCTCAACTGACTGAGCTACCCACGCACTCCTAGATTAGCAAACTTTTATATATTTATTTTTTTAAGAATGCATGCTAAAAGTTATTTGGTATATGTGACTTATATATTGTAAAGATTTGATCTGCCTAGTGTTGGGATCAACTCAGTAATTATTCACATCATAAATATCTCATTATGTACATGCAAATTTTGAGGGATGACATATTTAGTAGATCTCATGAGGTCTACAGGACTGTTTTACATTTAATTAATGCTAAATTCATAAATATGTATGATTTATAAATAAAGATTAAATTACTAATGGAAACGTTTTGTAGACATAAGGGCAAAGGTTTTTTAAAAAAATTTTTAATGTTTGTTTATTTGTAAGAGAGCACAAGTGGAGGAGAGGAAGACACAGAATCTGAAGCAGGCTCCAGGCTCTGAACTGTCAGCACAGAGCTCAAGCCGGGGCTCAAACTCACGAACCATGAGATCATGACCTGAGCCGAAGCCTAATGCTTACTGAGCCACTCAAGCACCCCAGG
This sequence comes from Proteles cristata cristata, assembly GCA_017311185.1. Classification (NCBI taxonomy): domain Eukaryota; kingdom Metazoa; phylum Chordata; class Mammalia; order Carnivora; family Hyaenidae; genus Proteles; species Proteles cristata. Next base: position 789,090 of record JAESUZ010002113.1, on the reverse strand, counting down.
GCAAAACTTTTTATTTGTGGTAAATATAGCAACTAATTTCTTCCTTAATTCACAATGAATGTGTTGAATTAAATTATAGACCAAAAGTTAGAATTTATGATATAGACTTTATGTAGACTTTATATATATAGACTTTTTTTTACTGAATTCACTTGATTTTATATATAATAATGAAGCTTAATATAGCCAAAACAAAAGACAAAACATTTTGATTCTTAGTGGTTTTTAAATGTTATTTAAAGGTATAAACTTTGGGGGGCACCTGGGTGACTCAGTCAGTTAAGCTTCGGACTCTTAATTTTGGCTCAAGTCATGATCTCATGGTTCTTGAACTCAAGCACTACATTGGGCTCTGTGCTGACAGCGTGGAGCCTGCTTGGAATCTCTCTCTCTCTCTCTCTCTCTCTCTCTCTCTCTCTCTCTCCCTTTCCCCTCCTCCTTGCCCTCCTCCCAAAATGAATAAACTTAAAAAAAAAAAAGAAATTTAAAAAAAGGGCATAAACTTTGGCTTGTTTTACTGCAGTTTTCTCTGGTTGGTAATTTTTAGAAAAATGGACTGTTCACTGTAGGGTTATTTACTAAGTGGATTATATGTAACACATTTATAACAGGTTAGTTTTTTTTTTTTTTTTTTTTTTTTTTTTTTTTGCCACACACAAAATGTCTGGGCTTGGATGTGCTAAGGTATTTAATTAATAATGTTCAAATTGAAATGTAAGTTAAAACTTTGTTGTAAAAACATAAAGTGAAAATTTATGCTCAGGAAACAGTTGATTTTTGGATTATCAAGGACAATTGCTCCTTGACAGATAATCAGAATAATCTGACTAGTTACTTTCTTTGAAAGGGTACTGGTTCATTCCTTAGCTTGCAGTTTTGTTTCTTAAATCCTGTTTGCTTTAATATTTTACTTTATGTTGTGACCAAAAGGAGTTTAGTTTTTCTATGTTTTCTCTGTTTCAGGTTCTTTGAAGTTCTATATATGAAACTCTTAGAAGAGGGGCCTGTTTTGCCTGGTTATTTTAGGTGCATATGAAATAAATGGTGCCTAGAGTAAATATAGTACAGTCTTTTAGCAGCTAGAAAGAAATTTCTTAGATTTAGCTTAGATTTAAATGCTTTTTTCCCCCACATAATTATATGCATGGTTAGAAACTGAATAATTAGAAACCAGAATAATTAGAAACTAGATATATATAAGATCAAGATCCTTTTTAAAAAGCTTTTTAAGGATTTGCCTTTTCCATATTTTTGACTAACATAAAATATTATTGATGTCTAAAAATACTTAATACGTTTAGCTAAGACCTTTGGGGACTGAAATATTTTAGCTAATGGTTGATTCCTGTTTACTTAGGGGGACTGTATACTTTATACTTTGTACTGTCCGGTAAGGTAGGCTTTAATCACATGTGACTATCAAGTACTTGAAATGTGGCTAGTCCAAATTGAGTTCATGTTAAATGTAAAAAACCCTGGATTTTATGACTTAGCACACATACAAAACATCAGATTTCTCCTCAAGATATGTTTATATTGATTACAGATTGAAATAATATTTTGTGTATAATGGGTTCAGTGGAATTAAAATTAATTTCACAGGTTTTTACTTTTTAAAATATGTCTATTAGTGGGGCGCCTGGGTGGCTTAGTCGGTTAAGCGTCCGACTTTCGCTTAGGTCATGATCTCGCGGTTCGTGGGTTCGAGCCCCGCGTCGGGCTCTGTGCTGACTGCCAGCTCAGAGCCTGGAGCCTGTTTCAGAGTCTGTGACTCCCTCTCTCGCTGACCCTCCCCTGCTTATGCTGTCTCTCTCTCTCTCTCTCTCCCCTAGAAATAAATAAAACATTAAAAAAATTTTTTTAAAAATATGTCTACTAGCAAATTTAAAATTAAATATGTAACTCACATCATATTCCTATTGGACAGCAGTGTTCTTTTTTTTTTTTTTAATTTGTTTCTAGGAGAGAGGGAGAGACAGCGTGAGCTGGGGAGGGTCAGTCACAGACTGAAACAGGCTCCAGGCTCTGAGCTGGCAGTCAGCACAGAGCCCGACGCGGGCGGGGCCCGAACCCACGAACCGCGAGATCATGACCTAAGCGAAAGTCGGACGCTTAACCGACTAAGCCACGCAGGCGCCCCAAGGACAGCAGTGTTCTATACTAATGTTTCCGAGCCTTAAAACTCATTTCATAGTAAAATCTCATGAACCTCCTTTTTCGACATTAAAAAGTTTTTGTTTTTTTTATTTTTGAAAGAGAGACAGAGTGCAAGCAGGGGAGGGTGGAGAGAGAGAAGGAGACACAGAATCCGAAGCAGGCTCCAGGATCCAAGCTGCCAGCACACAGCCTGATGCGGGCTCCAACTCCCGAACCATGAGATCGTGACCTGAGCCAAAGTCAGACAGTTAACTGACTGAGGCACCCAGGTGCCCCCTTCCTTGACATTTTAAAGTACAATTGGCCCTTGAACAACGTGGGGTTAGAGGTACTGACACCCCATGTAGTGACAAATCTACATAAAACTTTTGATTCCCCCAAAACTCAACTACTAATAGCTTACTGTTGACTGGAAGCCTTACCCATAACAAAAATAGCTGATTAACGCGTGTTTTGTATGTTATATGTGCTCTATATTCTATTACAATAAAATAAGCCTGAGAAAAGAATAAGTCATGAGGGAAAATACATTTATAGTAGTTGTTCTGTATTTACTGGAAAAAAAAACACGCATATAAGTGAACCTACACAGTTTAAACCCACATTGTTTAAGGGTCAACTGTAAATTTATCATATTTAATGCTGTTAGTTGAGGAAATACTTATTAAGGGTCTGCTTGCTGTGTGCCAAACAATATTCTGGGATACAGCATTGAATGAAAACATTCGAACCCTGCCTTCATGTGGCTTTCATTTTAGTGGGAAAAATATATAAGTAATTTTTAGTAATTTTTAGATGAACTTTTATTGTAAGCATGCTACTAGTTGCATATAACTTAATGTAATGTAATTTTAATAACAGTGCTTCATTTATCTGGTTACATATGTTATTTAATTTACTTTTGGCATTTGTCTTGTGTGATGTTCTCTGAACTTCTGGATCTGTAGTTTGATGTCTGACATTAATTTGGAGAAATTCTCAATTGTTATTCAAATAGTTGTTCTTTTTCATCTCTGCCGTCTGGTATTCCTATTACATCCAAACACATTTTGTTGTCATCCCACAGTTCTTGGTTATTCTATCCCTGGGTTTTGTTTCGTTTCGTTTTGTCTTTTTTCTCTTTGCTTTTCACTTTTGGAAGTTTCTGTTGACATATCTCAAGCTCAGAGATTCTCTTCTCAGCCATGTTCAGTCTGCATACTGAGCCCATCAAAGGCCTTCTCATTTGTGTTACACTGTTACTGATCTCCAGCTAATTCCTTTTTTTTTCTTTCTTAGAATTTCCATCTCTTTGCTTATATAATGCATCTGTTCTTGCATGCCATCTACTTTTCCTTTAGAGCCCTTAGCGAATTAATTATAGCTTGTTGTTCAAGTTCTTTTAAATTTACAGTTACATGATTCCAGCATTCCTACCATATCTGAGACTGGTTCTGATGCCTGCTCTGTCTGTTCAAACTGTGTTTTTTATCCTTTGATATACCTTATAATTTCTTGTCGAAAGAGGGGACATGGTGTATTGGGTAAAAGGAACTCCAATAAATAGGTCCTTAGTAAGGTGTTGCGGAAGCATTCTATAGTGTGATGATTAGGTCTATCTTTTAGAAAGCCTGTGCCTCTGGGTTGTGAACTGCACAAATGCTTCTTAGGGATTTTTTTTCCCCCTCTTAGGTAGGACAGGATGGCTAGAGGAGCTGGGGTTAGGTATTTCTTTAACTCACTTTTAATTAAAAAGCAAGGCTTTTCAACATATTGCTTAGAAATTAATATATGTCGCTTTGTTATCCTGATTTTATTTGACTTCACTGTAATTTAATGGAACTGCCCCTGTTTTCTTTATATAAACTTTTAAACACTCTGAGATCTCAGTTGCCACACACTCTGGAATTTCCTTTTCATTACTAACTGGACTTTTTAGGACTCTTCTTCTTTGGTAACTCCTCCTCCTTTGTGCCTTCCACCCTCCAAATGTGAATGTAATCCAGGGCTTGATACTCGGCTCCTTTCTCTTCTTTACCTATATTCTCTCCCTAGATAAACTCTTCTAGTCCTTTGGTTTTAAATACTATTTATAACCAATGATTCCCCAAAATAATATCTCTAACTATGATTTTTTGCTTGAATTTTAGATTTATCTGATTGCTTCCACTTAGATGGCTAATAGGTACTTCAGACTCAGCAAAACCCAGAAAGAACTTTCCCTCAACCGCCTATTTCCCCAAGTTTTCCCCATTTCAGAAAATAACATCACTAACCACTCAGTTGCTTAACCCAAAAATCTAAGAGTCATACTTAATTGCTTTTTTTTTTTTTTTTACTTTAGGCCCCACGAAATCTTGGCTGACAAAAATTTTGTTAACTCTGTCTTGAAACATATCTTAGATTCATTTTTTTAAATCTACTACCTCACTAGTTTAAGCCACCAGTACCATCTCTTGTTTAGATTACTTCAAATAGTTTTTTGTCTCCCTCCTTCTGTTCTTGGAAGGTATTTCCATTCTTTCTTCCATACAACCCTTTTCTTTATGGAACTGCTGGAGTAATTTTTTAAAAATAAAAATGTAAATTAGATCTCATTACTACCTTATCAAAATATTTTCAGTGGTTTTCCTTTGACTTACATAAAATGTCTATGCAAACCATTTGTTTCTCTGATCTTATTTCTTCTTACTTTTCTCTCTGGCTCATTATGTTCTGGATATATTTGTTAGTTTTGTTCCACAAACACACCAAATTTATTCCTGCTTTAGAGTTCTTTATTGTCATTTTTCCTTGGCGGGCTCTTACCCCCAAATCTTAGTTGCCTTGTCGTCATTTCAGGTCTCAGAGCAGATGGCACTAACACAAAGGCCTTTGTTCATCTACAGGTCTAAATTAACTCCTGTCCTAATGTTGGCATGCTGTATCTCTGTTTTTTATAAAAATAATATGGAATCTTTATTTGCTTGTTATTTTCCTATGTGTGTATTTGTTCTTTATCTACCTTTTGCTAGAATTTAAGCTCTGTGAGAATACAAACTTTATTTTTCATGTTCACTATTATCTTTCTAGTAACTGGGATGGCATGTGTTACATATTACTCAATAGATGTGTATTAATTGAATTATTGAATGTTTGGTTTTAGATTGAATATATATTAAATGGAGGTTAATAATCTTGCTTCTACCAAAAATAGACAAAATTCCATTTATGACTCAAAGTTGGCCATTTCTTCATTTTCTGCTTTTAAAAAGTCAACTTATTTCTTTTTTTAACTTGTTTATTTCTGTAACTTTTTGAAAGTTTTCATTTTGTTTTTAAAAGATGAAATTGTTTTTCAGCTGCCATTCACAAGCACTTCTCTATAAATAACATGTTGTGGAATGGACAGTCTTTATACTCAAATGAAAAGCAGATGACTTGTAGCTAGATATTCTTACTGTTTTTTTTTTTTTTTTTTAACTTCTGAATACTGGAGATACGTTTAAGTGCTATAAAATAATTGTAATCATGTGACACACAGCTTCTAGAACTAATTTTTTTAACGTGTTTGACATTTTTTATAGTTGGTATTTGTAAGACTTTAAAATTTTTAGGCCATTTTTTTCCCCCGTAAATAAGGAAAAAAGCAACCATCATCAAAACTCTGTGCAAGCACAAAAACATAGTTGCAGGGAAACTATGGCTATAGAGTTCACATCAACACAGTGTAGCATATGTATTTCCAGAGGGAAAAATGCTACAGCATGTTGAACCTTTGACTGCCACCTGTAGTGTGAAAACTCAGGAACTTGGACTTTTGGGACAAATCAACATCACTCACCTAGATTTGTTTAGCTCAATATTGAGGTGAATTTGCAGAATTCATTTTATGCTCTAAATCGGTATTCCTTATGCATCTGCTCCTAACCAGTTGTCATCATGCATAAAAAGTAAAGACTGACTGAAAATAAATGCAGTTTAAAAATATGTAATGCTTGAAACCATTATTTAAAGTTAACCTGGGGCGCCTGGGTGACTTAGTCGGTTAAGCGTCCCGACTTTCGGTTAGGTCATGATCTCACGGTTTGTGGGTTCGAGCCCCGCGTTGGGCTCTGTGCTGACTGCCAGCTCAGAGCCTGGAGCCTGTTTCAGTCTGTGACTCCCTCTCTCTCTGACCCTCCCCTGCTCACGCTCTCTCTCTCTCTCTCTCCAGAAATAAATAAAACATTTTAAAAAAAAATAAAGTTAACCTGAATGGTAACTTCTTATCTTTCGGGAGTATGAACATCTGATTTCTAGTAACTCAAACATTTGTTTTCTGCATATTTATGTCAGAGACTCCTAAGTTATGTTTTAAGTAATTCCCTATGTTTATTTTTTTAGTATTTTAATTTTGAGGAAGTCTAGTTTATCATTTTTTTCTTTATGATAATGTTTTTGGTGTTCTATCTAAAAATATCTTTGTCTAACACAATATCAGAGATTTTCTTCTGTGTATTTTTCCTAGAAGTCTTATGGTTTTAAGTTAACTTTCATGTCTGTGATCCATTCTATTGGATATGACCATTTTTATATAACATATATGAGGTATGGGTTCAATTTCAGGTTTTTGCATATGGTTGTCTTATTGCTCCAGAACAATTTGTTTAAAAAACTAGTCTTCCTACATTGAATTGCCATTGCATCTTTGTTAAAAATCAGTTGACCATATGTGTGCTGGTTTGTTTTGGAGCTGTTCTTTCTATTAAGTGTTCATTCTTTTGCCAGTGTCGCACTTACTCTGACTACTGTAGGTGAATAGGTAGTTTGAATCCTTTAGCTTTGTTCTTTTTCTTATTTTAGTTTCTAGTCCCATGCCTTTTCCAGTATATTTTTGAATTGGCTTGTTAATATCAGCAAAAAATTCTGTCAAGATTTTGATTGGGATTGTGTTGAATCTATAGATAAATTTAAGAAGAATTAACACTCTAACAGTAGTGAATAAACTAACACATAAACATAGTGTATCACTCCCATTTATTTAAGTCTTCTTGACTTTTTTAATGGTGTTTTTTATTTCCAATTTTTCATTTTAGAAATATGAATGATGTTTGTATCTTGACCTTGTTTCTGCTACCTTAGTAAACTCATGAGATCAGAGAGCTTTTTGTATAGATTTCTTGGGATTCTCTGTGTAGAAAGTCATTTCATCTGTGAATAGAAACAGTTTTACTTTTTCCTTTTCAATATGTATGCCTTTTATTTCTTTTCTTCGTCTGTTCCACCGGCTAAGACCAATAGTATGGGGATGAATAAGAGTGGTGATAACAGGCACCTTAAGTAATTATGAATCATAGGGCAAAGGCTCTCAGTCTTTCATCATTAGTAGTAAAGTAATGGTTAGACTTTTGTATAGATGCTCTTTAAGCAATTCTCCTTTTCCTATTCCGTTATTTTGAAAATAATAATTAAGATAGGTGGTGTTACTATTAATTACTACCTAAATCTTTGAACACAGTTCAAAATCATGACTCACTTGTTTATTAATTCAGTCAATAAATGTCTGACAATTTTTGTGTTCTAGGCATTGTTTTAAGTGCTGGTGATTAGAATATTGACCAAAATATAGTTCTCTTAAAGTCCTCACTAGAATGTAATAAAATAATAGGTAGTGATTAGTATTATCAGGAATAATAAACAGTATGAGGGAATGGAATGGCATGAATTGAGGGGCTAAAGCTATTGAACATATATTAGTCAAGTCAAGACTCTGATAAGGTGATTGCTGAGGAGAAATATCGAAGAAATGAGGGACCAGCCATTTTTTCTGTGGAAAATTGTTCCAGGCTGAGAGAATTACAAGTACAGAGTGCCTGAAGCAGGGACTTTCTGGTGTGTTTCAAGAATAGCACAGAGGCCAGTATTATTGGAGTGTAGTAGTCCAGGAAGAGAGCTGTAGAATATGAAGTATTCAGGGACCTGATAGTGTAGAACTTTGTAGATCAGAGAAAGGGTGATTTTGGATTTTATTCTAAGTATAATGGGAACCACTTATTTATCCACCAGATATTTACTAAGCATCTGCTTCATGTCAGATAATTTTTCATGTTGATGATAAGCCTACCTTGGAGATATTGTGGGTTCAGTGCTAGACCTCAAAACAAAGCAAATACTGAAATAAAGAAAGTCAAATTAATTTTTTGCTTTCCAGTGCATACAGAAGTTATGTTTTTACTATACGGTTGTCTATTAAGTATGCAATAGCATTATGTCTGAAAAAAAAAAACAACTATACAGCTAGTCCTTGAACAACATAGGTTTCAACTGTGTGTGTCCACTTATATGCAGTATTTTTCAAGAAATATAGTATTGTAAATGTATTTTCTTTTATAACTTTTTTAACACTTCTTTTTCTCTAGCTTTAGTGTAAGAATTTACTATATAATATAACACATAAGATGTATTAATTGACTATATTATCTGTAAAGTTTCTAGTAGTTAAGTTTTGGAGAAGTCAAAGTTATATATGGGTTTTCAGCAGTGTTGGTGGTTGGCACCCCTGGCTCCTGCATTGTTGAAGGGTCAACTGTACGTACCTGAATTTTAAAAAATGTTGCTAAAAACTGTCATCTGAACTTTCAGTGAGTCATAATCACCAATCAACATCAACACTGCAAATATAATAATAATGAAAAACTTTGAAATATTATGAGAATTATGAAAACGTGACACAGACATGTAGTCAGCATATGCTATTGGAAAAATGGCATCAGTAGACTTTCTTGATGTGGGGTTACCAAAATATTCATTTTGTACAAAATGCACAACCTGAAAATATTTATTTTGTACAAAATACACAAAATGATGTGTAATAAAGTGAAGTATGATGAAATGAGGGATGCCTGTAATAGTTAACAAAGTAGTCATAAATCCAAGCTTTCATAGGTCCTTAGGAATATTAGTTTATGTAATAGTGAGGAAGTTAGAAGTGGTAAAGTTTAAAATAATCAGGATACATTGTTAGTATGTAATTATTGCATATTTAAATAATTTTAAAAAATGGATTAAATGCACTTATGTTTTATGACTAAACATTAAGTGGGTGGTTTAATATTTGCAAATCAATCCATATGATATATCACATTAAAAAAACTACACAAACATCATTTAATTTCTTATTTACAGGAGACTTCTAGTTTTATGAGTTTCTTTTGGATGCAAAGTAGAAAGACTTTAGGCTGGGAATTTTATAAGGATACACTTGGGAATAGAATATAGAAGTACTTTATGTAAATCCTAGAATTGGAACTGTGAAATGGGTGGGGCTTCCAGAGACTAGAACCCAAAAGTCTTCATATCCAAATGTGTTAGTTATCTATGGTTTTGTAACAGTCTTATTTCACAGCTTCTGTGGATCAGGAATCTAAGCATGGCTGAGCTGAGTGCTTCTGGCTCAAGATTTTGCACAAGGCTGCATTCCGTGTGTTGGCTGGATTTTCCGTCATCTGAAGGCTTGACTGGGGAAGGATCTGTCTCTCAGATCACTCACATAACTGTTGGCAGGCTTTTGGTAGTTGTTGCTGTTGGCTGGAGACATTAGTCCATTGCCATGTGGGTCTTCGCAGCTCAGAGCATGGCAGCTGGCATTCCAGAATGAGGGTGACAAGGTGAAAAGCACAGTCTCTGTAACCTAGTCTCAGAAGTGCTGTCCCATCACCTCTCCTGCCTTCTGTTTGCTAAAAGCAAGTCACTAAATCCAGTCCATACTCCAGAAGAAAGGGCATGAATACCAGGAAGTGGGGATTATTAAGATCATTTTAGAAACTGGTAGATACTACCAAGTAAATCCTAGAGATCTCACCAGAGGGTTTTTTTTGTGTGCATTTTCTTCTAGTTATTTACCATAAATGTGTCCTATCCTGTCTAAATCTACATTTCTTTTTTGCTACCAACCCTAGTTCTTAACTATTAATCTCTTTTTTTACCCCTTCTTTTTAGTTTTCCCCTTGTATTTAGTTTATCGAGAGCCCAAGATGAACTCTGCTGCCTCATGACATTTTACCTTCTGCCACTGCTGCTAGTCACTTTGATTATATTTCTAGCACCTTGTTCAAGTGAGAAAAAGTGGGGGGTGAGGGGATAAAGTATAGTATCTTTTGAATATGACCACCTCATCTGTGATTAACATAGTTTTCCTCAGAGAGCAGTGTAGTTATCTAAATACTATTGTAGATGTTTATAAATTAGAAGATAATAGAATATGTCTCATAAAATTAGTAACTTTGAGGTATGTAGACTTTGGAGAGAGAAAAATGTCTACGTTTTTTGAGACATTACACAGTAAAGTATAAAAAGGGCAAACACCTCTCTATTTTTTTTTTTTAATTTTTAATGTTTTATTTATTTCTAGGGGAGAGAGAGAGAGAGAGAGACAGCATGAGCAGGGCAGGGTCAGAGAGAGAGGGAGTCACAGACTCTGAAACAAGCTCCAGGCTTTGAGCTGGCAGTCAGCACAGAGCCCGACGCAGGGCTCGAACCCACGAACCGCGAGATCATGACCTGAGCTGAAGTCGGACGTTTAACCGACTGAGCCACCCAGGCGCCCCACACCTCTCTATTTTTTAAGTAAGCTCTCTACAAGCAATGTAGAGCTTGAACTCACAGCCTCAAGATTAAGAGTTGCATGCTTTACTGACTGAGGCAACCAGGTGCCCCCAAATATCTGTATTTTTATCACATAGAATTAACAACCATTAACATGTGTTCATTTTGTATTTAAGTCTTTTTCCTCCAAGTGCCAAAGTTTGTAGTTGAAATTCAACTCCTCTTACGCTACCACTTTTAGTTTTGTTTCATGGAAATTATCTGATGTGCAACACTATTAACGGATTTGGTTGGTATTTTTCTGTTTTTTTTTTTCTTTTTTTCTTGCAAGCACATAAATGCACACACACTTACATATATATGGTGTGGTCTTGTGTTTGTATTTTTTCCCCCAAATCAATACAGGTTTTATTGCATTTTTTAAATCTCTCAAGTCTAAAATACATCTGGCATCTTAATGTTTCTGTAGCTGGACAACTTAGATCTTATTTATCAGCCTGCTAAAGTTTCCTTTTTCATAAACATAGATAACCATCCAAGACTTTTTTTTTTTTGATATCTTTGTTTTTCATTGTTGTGGCTTGTTGCATCAAAGCAGCTGAGTTTGATACAAGTTCAGTGTCATTTTCTTCAAGAATTAACTCATCTATCTGGACTTGAGATATTGAACAAGCAGCACCTGGTCTCATCCAAACCCTGTGGATGTATTTTCACCCAAGAAATTTTGAATTTCAACAGGAGAGCCATTTTTCTGAATAACAATGTTGATGATGGGGAAGTAAGAATACACAGATCTCATCTTGGAAGCCCAGTGTAATGCCCTTGATCATGGCTATAGATAATAGGAACAGTAGCCAGTTCTTTTCTATTTCTCCACCGTTTGTCATCTCGGAGCCTCTTTTTTTTTTCCCAAGGAGACTGAGTTCTACATTGATGTAATTGAAGTTCCTTTGCAGGGTTCCTCTGGAACCCTTCACGATAACAGTGCATCTCTTCAGAGTGACATTGACATTTTCTGGAATGTCGACAGTTTGATTACTGAGAATAATTTTTATTCTCACAGTAGATGCAGCAAAAAGAGCTTATGTTTGTATTGTATTTATTTGGTAGCATATTATATACTGTACCATTCTTTTGTTTTTAACTTTATCCTCTGAGATTTGTGCATATTGATATATATAAATTTAGATCATTCTTTTTAATTGCTGTATAGTATTCCAGTGTGCTTTATTATGCATCCTCTTATTGTTAGATATCTGGGTTGCTTTGAAAGAATATTTTTCTGCTAGAAACACTGCTGTTTTGTGCACTTGTGACAAAAACATTTTCCAGATTGTCAAATTTTGAATCAATTTATAGTCCAAATAGATGTGAGAAATATTATTTATCCACATTGTCATAATAACTGATATTTCAGATTTAAAACATTGTTTTCAATTTAGTGGCTGGAAAACTGGTCTTTTGCTTTATTAATCTATAATTCCTTCATTACTAGTGAGATTGAATATGTATTTAATGACCATTTGGATGTCAGCTGTGAAGTGTCTAACTAGTTTCCTCATTTGTAGGAGTTCTTTATTCTGGATATGAATTCTTCTCTATAATATATGTTGCCAATATATTTTCCTAGACTATAATTTGCATTTAAGCCTGTATACATATTTTTTAACTGCATTAAAACTTTCATGCCCTTTTCCCTTTGATCATTTTTGCTAGTCTTTGTGAAGGATCCCCTATTGGTTTTGTGTTTTTATACAGCAGTGAAGGGTATAGAGTTAACAGCTAGCTCCTAGGGACATACGATATGAGAGCATGGCCATTTAAATGACTATTAACTGTCATGCATTGAAACAAAAATTATGGAGTAAATTTGCAGAATATCTTATAAAACTCATAATTTTTAATGATATACCGATTTTTTCACTATGCAGTCTTCATAATTTTCAATGGTATAGGATTAACTTTTTTTTTTTTTTAAATTTTTTTAAATGTTTTATTTATTTCTAGGAGAGAGAGAGAGACAGCGTGAGCTGGGGAGGGTCAGAGAGAGAGGGAGTCACAGACTGAAACAGGCTCCAGGCTCTGAGCTGGCAGTCAGCACAGAGCCCGACGCGGGGCTCGAACCCACGAACCGCGAGATCATGACCTGAGCGAAAGTCGGACGCTTAACCGACTACGCCACCCAGGCGCCCCTAGGATTAACTTTTTTAATTAATCAGACTATATGGGTTACACTTTTTCTTTTGATAAAATACAATGAAATTTGTTTAATTATAGAATTAATCTTTAATCTTTACTAGTCGTCTGTTAATAGTCCCCAGTATGTTCCAAGCAGGAGTAACAGCTTTTATAATTATAATTGATCACTCTACATTGTGAAAAGGGAAAAAAATTATTACAGATGCTTTTTCATGAAAAATATTTGCACATTGCTGATCAAGCAGGTTTTAGCTATCATAATATTTTTAACAGTTGTGAAATTATATACTTTTTTTTGTAGTTGTTACTTACATCTTTTAACATTATTTAGTATTTTAGTTAATATTTATACTGTTCAGATTATGAACTTTAAGTTGAGAAATGGAGGTTTTGAGCAGTTTACTATATTTTATAAAGATAAGTAATTCTTACTTTGGCATAAAGTATGAGATTAAGTCACATTTTCAAATAATAATTCCCCGATTCCAGATTGGAATTTTTTTTTTTTTTTGCCTTTCATTAAACATTGTCAAAAAAAGAAAGAAAAGGAAACAAAAAAGGAGTCCTGAGGCACATCCACAAGCATTTGTCTAACACGTGCGAGGTAATGTGCAACCTGAATTGGAATTTTTGGAACTGGGCCCACAGTCAGAGTGAAGAATAGTTTAGTCTTTGTTGAATTCCTTATGAATTAGGAAAGAACAGATAGGAGCTGGGAAATAAAGGAGGAATTTGGTTTCATTTACATTTTAATCAGAAACATTGAAAATGTTGCCTTTGGAAAAAGTATAAGCATAAACCTTTTATTCTAGATATTTGATCATTTATTTTTACATTATTTTAGGTTTCCAGTAATTATCTGCAGGATTCGCCATGACCCCGGCTCTGAGGGAGGCAGCAACAAAGGGTATCTGCTTTTCATCTTTACCAAGCACCATGGAGTCTGACAAGATGCTATGCATGGAAAGTCCAAGAACTGTAGATGAAAAGCTAAAGGGAGACACTTTGTCTCAAATGCTGGGATTTCCAACTCCTGAACCTACTCTTAACACTAACTTTGTGAATTTAAAACATTTTGGCTCCTCTCAGTCTTCAAAACATTATCAGACGGTTCTTTTAATGAGTTCTAAGTCTACATTAAATAAATACAGTGAAAATTACAAACAAAGGAAATTAGGGGAACCCAACTGCAGTAAGCTGAAAAACATACTGTGTAATGGCAGCAGCATTCAGCTTAATAAAATCTGTCATTCTCGTTCTGAAGAGTTCATCAAAAAGGAACCTCTGTCAGATACCACAAGCCAGTGCATGACAGATGTACAAATTATTTTGGATTCAAATACAACCAAAGACACTAATGTAGATAAAGTACAACCGCAAAACTGTAAATGGTACCAAAAGAATGCACTTTTGGATAAAGTTACTGATACTGAAATTAAAAAGGGTTTATTGCACTGTGCTCAAAAGAAAATTGGGCCTGGCCACTCAAATGGGCCTGTTAGTTTCTCAGCTGCTGAAAAAGAGGAAGAAGTGAATGCTCGTTTACTTCATTGCGTAAGTAAACAGAAAATTTTACTTAGCCAGGCTAGAAGAACTCAGAAACATTTGCAGATGCTCCTGGCAAAGCATGTTGTTAAGCACTATGGTCAACAAATGAAATTTTCTATGAAACATCAGCTCCCCCAAATGAAGATCTTTCATGAACCTACCACAGTTTTGGATAGCAGTTTACCTAAATGCACTGAAATTAAGCCAGAAGTCAACATGTTGACTGCAGAGAATAAATTGTGGAGTGATGCAAAAAATGGCTTTGCACGGTGTACAGCTGCAGAAATCCAAAGATTTGCAGTGTCTGCTACAGGGCTGTTGTCTCATGTTGAAGAAGGTCTGGATTCTGATGCAACTGATAGCAGCTCTGATGATGATTTGGATGAATATACCATTAGAAAAAATGTGGCAGTGTAAGTGCAAAATTATTAGACCTTTTACCGTTCTGTATATAGAAGCAATTTTGTCTTGATTTCAAGATACATTAGGTTTTCTAATACTTTAGTGCCATAATCTTTAAATTCTAAAACTTTGGTGAATTTTTAAAATGTTTGTTGAACTATGTGTGAATATATACATACTGTTTAAAAATGATGGGGCGCCTGGGTGGCTTAGTCGGTTAAGCGTCCGACTTTCGCTTAGGTCATGATCTCGCGGTTCGTGGGTTCGAGCCCTGCGTAGGGCTCTGTGCTGACTGCCAGCTCAGAGCCTGAGCCCAGCTTCAGATTCTGTGTCTCCCTCTCTCTCTGACCCTCCCCTGCTCGCGCTCTCTCTCTCCTAGAAATAAATAAAACATTAAAAAAAAAAAATGAGTTAACTACTCTAGGAAAAATCCATATAGGAGTAATGTACACTCTAGCTAAAAGTAAGCATCTTTCCTATTCTTGAATAGAATAGGCTATAGACAAGGCTGAAAATTTTGCATATTTTAGCCAATACGCATAGTCAAAATTAAAAAATTTATTCTGCATGCAGGGAGACCTCATTGGCTTTAGGAGTTTATTAGTTGAGAGTATATGTAAGTTGATCTCTTTTTTTTTTAAGTTGGGAACTATTTACTTTTGAGGGCAGGAGAGGGAGGGGACACAGTGCAGGGGAGGAGCAGAGGGAGAGGGACAGAATCTTAAGTTGGCTTTACACTCAGTGTGGAGCCTTACATGGAGTTTGAACTCATGACCCTGAGATCATGACTTGAGCCAAAATCAAGAGTTGGATACTTAACTGACTGAGTCACCCCGGCGCCTCCCCATTTTTAAAAAATTACATATTTATATACTCCTTGAGTTCACACCTTTCAGCTCTGGTCTTTACCAATTTAGTCAATTATAGTGTCAGCTGTTAAATACCTATTGAATACTTACTATGTTCTGGACCTGGAAGATTCATTTGCGGGCAAAATATTCATAGTCTCTGTACTCTTGAGAGTCTACTTTAAAAAGAGGTGTATCTAGATATTTAAAACCAAACACAGAGGTAAAATAGTTTTATATATTACACCATGTTGATATTCCATAACAGCTCTATCTGATAGAAGTTTCTGAGATGATAGAAATTTTCTATTTCTGTGTTATCAACTAGCTTTATGTGACTATTGGGCACTTTAATGTGACCAGTGCAGCTGAGGAACTGAATTTTTAGATTTTATTTAATTTGAATTAAGTTTTTTTAAATAGCTAGATATACATGGCTCTCAATGTAGCTTTCATGGAATCTGTTAATGTCCCTAAATTGATGTGAAATGCTGTGCATATGTGGTATTTTGAGAAGAAGAAGTCCATCATTTTTATCAAATTCTCAGAGATGAACGAGAATCATTACAGAATTAGAAGCTAATTCTAATTTTTAATTAGAATTAATTAAACACATTAATTTTTACTAATAAATAGATCAGTGTATCAGTTTGTATGGTGAAGAATAAATGTAAAACAGCATTTCAGTCTTTCGGTGTTCTGTTACTATATTTGAAATGTGTTTGAATGTGGGAGTTAATATTAAGCACATATTATTTTTTTCTAACTGGCATTGTGCTATTTACATATGTTGTGTTATTTAATCCTTTCAATAATCATTGGAAGTGAATGTTGTTATCCTTATTTCACTTAAGAAGAAACAGTCTCAGCATCGTTAAGTAACTTGCCCATGGTCAAAAAGCCAAATAATTGATGGAACTAGAATTCTTGTCCATGTATGTGAGACTTAAAACCAGTGTTCTTACTACTGGACTGTGCAACTTTGTAAACGTATCATTCATTGATGCTAATAGCTGCAGAAATTATTAAGTACATGTGTTCTGAAAGATGTTCAGAAATTTACCAATTTATATGTATATAATGCTTTTAAAGTAATTCAATTTAGTGAAATTTAGTAGGTAAATTTAGTAAATTATTTACTTTTCTGTTGTAGACAGCTCATGGGAAAGTTTGTCTCTTTTAAGCTAGAAACAAAAATCAGAAAATCATGTCTTCCTAGACTGTTTTGACTTTCATTAGGATTTTCTTTTATTGATCACCTCTAGTACTTAATTTGCCGTATAGTTTATCACTATATCATATTTTGTTCTATATGATTTGCTAATTTATCTGTTAGTCTTAATAACCCAACACACAGTCAGAATGGAAAGTATATTTCATTGTGTTTTTACTTATTTATCTATTTTCAAGTAATCTCTACCCCCAACATGGGGCTCAAACTCAGTAATCTGAGGTCAAGAGTCACATGCTTTAGTGACTGAGCCAGCCAGGCACCCCTGAAAACCACATTTTAAACTTAAAAAAAAATCTCATATATAACAAGCATATAAATACTGATTGGTTAAGACATTTTAAGATTTGCCTTTAAGGGAAGCAAACCATGAGAGACTCTTTTTTTAAATATATTTTTAAATTTATTTCTAGGAGAGACAGAGAGAGAGACAGCGTGAGCAGGGGAGGGTCAGCGAGAGAGGGAGACACAGACTCTGAAACAGGCTCCAGGCTCTGAGCTGGCAGTCAGCACAGAGCCCGACGCGGGGCTTGAACCCACAAATCGCGAGATCATGACCTAAGCGAAAGTCGGATGCCTAACCGACTAAGTCACCCAGGCACCCCAAACCATGAGAGACTCTTGAATACTGAGAACAAACTGAGAGCTGATGGGGGTGGGGGAGAGGGGAAGGCGGGTGATAGGCATGAAGGAGGGCACTTTTTGGGATGAGCACTGGCTGTTATATGGAAACCAACTTGACAGTAAACTATGAAAGAAAATAAAAGATTTGCTTTTATTCCTTAGGTTTAGTCAGAAAACACTTAGTTTAGACATTTATATAAAATATTCAGGAATAGGGAGATAGAAAACTATTAAAAGATTTTTTATACAGAACATCAAGCAATATACATTTCACTTCTTTTCTTGTCAATTTTGGCAGTTTATTAAGGAAAATTGAAGTAAAGTAGCCTGGGAAAAATTGGGTTTGGGCTTGGAAAGTTTATTTCTCATTCTTTCTTTTTCCTGTAATCAGCTTGGACAGGCTCAAGGACATATATTTTAGGAAAATAATGAATTTAAGAAGTTTAATATTCTTTAAGATATACTTCTAGCTTCCTGCATTATTGACCATTTGTTTTATTAAAAATTTTGTTTTTTTCTGAGATAGAGAGAGAGAGCGTGAGCGAGCTGGCCAGCGGGGGAGGGTCAGAGAGAGAGGGAAATACAGAATCCGAAACAGGCTCCAGGCTCTGAGCTAGCTGTCAGCACAGAGCCCGACGCGGGCCGGAACCCGCTAACCATGAGATCATGACCTTAGCTGAAGTCGGACGCTCAACCGACTGAGCCATCCAGGTGCCCCTGGCCGTTTAATATTAAGATCCTTGGTTACTAAAGCTTATATCTCTATTTCTAGAATTTAGATCTACTTTGTTCACAGTTTACATTCATCTGATTGATTCAGATCCTTAACACTAAATTAATATAATAACTTTGAATTCTTAAAGTCACTGAATTATTTGATAATTGTTCAGGTTTTTCTTTTTTTTTTTTTTTGCTATTTGAACTATATTTGCATTTCTTGATTTTTTGTGTCTTCCCCAAAATTGGATATTAACTTTGCTTTGAATATTTTTACTACTAATAATGTGGGAAATATTATTTTTTAGCATTTTATTAATTTGATGTTGACTGAATTTTGAGAAAAAAGAAACTTAATTATTTGTATCTTTTGATGTGATTATAAAAATGATTTCTGTTTTTCTAAAATTGGGGTTATTTTACAGGTTAAATTCATTTAGTAATTTAACACGTTTGTCTTGATAAGTTTTTTTTAGTCTATTTTTATTTTTTTAAGTTTATTTTTGTTATTTCCTGTATATTTCTGGAAATTCACTTTTCAAATGTAGATGAATATTTTTTTAATGAATGAAGTTCAAGTTAAACCTTAAACATAAAATATATTTTAAAATGCATTTTGTGGACCTAAATTTTAAGTAGTGTTAATGCAATTACATTTTCATTATCTTTACTGAATATGAATAGACTTCTCAACTTAATTGTAAGGTCTTCAGTGGCAAATACTAAAGTTTACTTTAACTTAATTTTAAGTAACTTAAAGGCAAATACTACTTTTGTTGTCATTGTATATTCATTGCCTAGCATTATCTGCTTTTTAGTGTTTTTTATTTTTGTATTTGTTAATTAAATGAATTTTTCTATATTTGAAAATATAGTTTTGAAGATACAAAAATTGGGTTTGGCAGTCTATGAAATTTTTCTCCATGTTTGTTTTTTCTCCGTCCATTCTGTAGTTTAGTTTTACTTTATCCTCCCTCTCCCTTCCTTTGTCTCTAGTGCAAAACCGGCCATAAGATTTATCTTATAGGTCTTAGAACCAGCATGAGTGTATATGCAATGACTGGACAAATGAAATACAGCATGACAACACATGTACATTTAAAAGTGTTTTATTATAATTAACATTTATAACTTAAAAATTGATAAATGAATTATGCTTATTTTAAAAATCTTAGATTATATTATTGTAAATGTCTTCTATTCCTTTTTTTTTAAGTCCTGATATGAAAAACAAATTTCTTCATTATGATTAGTGAATTTGGCTGTAAAGGAATATAATTTTTAGGAAACTTGAAAGCACTCACATTAGCTATTACCATTTCCATTATATATTTGACTTGACCCTTTTCTCCCCCCCACCATGTGGTCAATAGATTAATTCATAATGACATTACTAATTACTTTAAAAATAACTTTTGGTTTACTGGTGTCTTTTAGAATTTTTTTTAAAAGCTGTTTTTCTTTGGAAAGGAAAATACAATTTTATGTTTTTTGTAGTTTTGAGATATAATCCTTATAATATGAATAGAACCATCACCCGTGTTCTGTTCTTTTGGAGAAGGAGCGCAGGTTTTGCACCTCCTTGTGTTACAGTCATGGCTTGCTCTGTGACTCTGCACAAAGGTTAATGTTATTTTTAACCCTTTGAATCAGACTCCTACCTTAAAGAGTTCTAGAGATAATTAGATGAAATACTAAATATAAAGCACCTATACATAATAAGGCACAGATTTGAAAGCTAATAAAGAGGGTCTTATCAAGTAGTTTACTATTGTAAGAGAATGGAGCTTAATTATTCCATGAGAAACTTGGGGAGCCATGGTAAAATACATGCCTGAGTTAACCCATTTGAGAGGTAAGGAAGCTGGAGTGTTTGTACATCATGTCCCATCAGTTACTAGGTGAAGGCTGTTTGATGTGTTAATTCCCTTGCCCTGTTGTTCTGCCACTCTGGTGACAAAGCAGGCTCATGCAACAACAGAAAAGCCCTGGGTCAAAGAAGTACAGGTGCTGACATTTGGAAGTCAGGTCTTTGAGTTCTGAACTGCTAAGTTTTAGGGGATATGGGTGAGTTACTGACAGACTCTACTACAATTATGTTCTCTCTCATCTGGTGGTAAAAGCTTAGAGTGCTGGCATTTTCTTCTTGAAAATGATGAGCAGTTACTTTCATCTAGGTTGCATATGGGAAAATGCACAGATTTTGACACAGACATATTCTGATCCTCCGAGGTTGTAAAAAGGGAAGAAACATGGTTAAGTCTTATTTGAGGAAACCTGACCTGATCAGTATCTACTGAATCACCCAGCTGTCTTGGGTGTTGGGAGAAAAATCTGTTTCCCCAAATTAGTCCCTATATATTCAAATTTCTCTGATAATTGGCAGTCTTGATAAGGAAATTCTTTTAAGCAAAATTAGACATTTACCAGGAAAAGAGAGAACTGTTGCTATTTAGGTTAGAAGCTGTCAGGTCAGTCTTTTTAGACTGAAAGAAAATAATTTCTTGCAGACCTACAAAAGTGAATATTTATAGTTTGTGCTTTCTTTTGTAGCAGTAGAAAGGAAAAGAAGAAGTAAAATCAGGTGATGAATATCCCATTGAGAAGTTGGACAAATGGGACTATGAACTTAGTCTGACATTCAGAGAGTAAAGAGACTAACATTTCATTAATAAATTGCAAATAAGAGTAGCTTTATATTGGTATAATGTGAAGTTGGCAAGTTAGTTTTGCATTTATTACCTTTTAAATCCTCTATAATGTGGAAATACATGAGAAAGGTCTGGTTTTGTTTTATTGTACTTGAATGGGAAACAGAAAAGTTGAATGAAAAACAATCCTAAAGAAATTGTAATACTTGAGTGACAGTTTCTGACAGAAGAGCAGAAATTCAAGTGTAATTACAAAATGGAGTAAGAGCTACAAAATGGTAAAGAAATACTTTATGTCATGGCATTTAGACATCTTTGAAGAAGGTAATATTTCGATTAAACTCACTATATATATTTTTAAAATTTTATTTTAAAGCAGTTTTAGGTTAAGAGCAAAATTGAGTAGAAAGTACAGAGAGTTCTCACATATCCCCTATCACCTCACTTATGTAAAATCCCCCATTACTGACCTCCCATACCACAGTAGTACTGTATAGGCACATCATTATCACCAAAAGTCCATAGTTTATTAGTAGGGTTCACTCTTGGTGTTATACATTCTATGGGTTGGACAAATGTATATGACATATATACACCACTGTAGTATCATACAGAATCGTTTCACTGCCCTACATAACCTCTGTGTTCTGTCCATTTATCCTTCTCTCCCCCAACCCCTCACAGCCACTAATCTTTTTACTGTCTCCATAGTTTTGCCTTTTCTAGAGTCATATAGTTGGAATCATACAGTGTACAGTCTTTTCAAATTGCCTTTTTTCACTTAATAATATGAATTTAAGTTTTCAAAGAAAACTTGTCAAATCTTTTCCTGATTTGATAGCATATCTCTTTCTAGTGCTAAATATTCTCTTGTCTGGATGTACCATGATTTACTTATATTTTCACCTTTTGAAGTTGTCTTGGTTACTTCTAGGTTTTAGAAATTATGAGTAAAACTTCTATAAACATTTATGTGCAGATTTTTTTTATGTGAACATAAATTTTCAGTTTATTTGGGTAAGTACCAAGATGTGCATTTGCTGGATTGTATGGTAAGAGTATGTTTAGTTTTGTAAGAAGTTAACCAAACTGTCTTCCAAAGTGGCTGTACTATTTTGCATTCCAATCATCAATGAATGAGATGATTCTGCTCCATATTTTTGTCAGCATTTGATATTAGTGTTTTGGATATTGGTTATTTCAGTAGGTATGTAAAGGTATTTGACTGTTGTTTTAATTTGCAATCCCCTGACATATGATGTTGAACTTTTTTTTATATGCTTATTTGCCATATCTGTATGTTCTTAGGTGAGGTGTCTGTTCAGATCTTTGTCTGTTTTTTAATTGGGTTGCCCATTTTATTGTTTAGAAATAAAATATAAAAAGAATTGATTTATTGAATCTGTAGATTGAGTTGGAAAAAACTGACATATTGACAATGTTGAGTCTTTATGTTTATTTTTGAGAGAGAGAGAGAGAGAGAGAGAGAGAGAGAGAGAGAAAGAATGCAAATGCAAGTGGAGGAGGGGCAGAGAGAGAGAGTATCCCAAGCAGGTCTCACACTCAGCACAGAGCCTAACAGGGGGCTCGATCTCAAAATAGTCAGATCACAACTTGAGCCGATATCAAAAGTTGGGTTCTTGACTGAGCCCCCAAGGTTCCTCAATAGTAAGTCTTTGAACATGGAATCTATTTATTTAGCTCTTTAATATCTTTCATCAGAGTTTTGAAGTTTTTCACATATAGACATTGCATATATTTTATAAGACTTATATCTAAGTATTTCATTTATGATCATGCTAATATAAATGGTAATATGTTTTTAAGTCAAATTCCACTTACACATTGCCAGTTTATAGGAAAGCAGTTGACTTCGTACATTCACTTTGTATCCTGCAACCTTACTGTAATTATTAGTTGCAGGGCTTTTTGTGTGTAATTCTTTTGGATTTTTCCTGTAGATAATCATGTTACCTATGAACAAAAAGTTTTATATCTTCCTTACAAACCGTTGCATCTCTTATTTCCTTATTGCATTAGCTAGGATTTCTATGATGTTGAAAATTAGAAGTGAGGGCATATATTACCTTGTTCTTTTTTTTTTTTTTTAACGTTTATTTATTTTTTGAGAGACAGAGACAGAGCGTGAGTGGGGGAGGGGCAGAGAGAGTGGGAGACACAGAATTTGTAGCAGGTTCCAGGCTCTGAGCTGTCAGCACAGAGCCCCGTATAGGGCTCGAACTCATCTACCACAAGATCATGACCTGAGCTGAGGTTGGACGCTTAACCGACTGAGCCACCCAGTCTCCCCTATGTTGCCTTGTTCTTAATCTTAGTGGGAAAATTTCTGGTTTTATATCATTAAGTATAATGTAGCTGTAGGTTTTTGGTAGATTATCAGGTTGAGGAAATTCTCTCTTGTCCTAGTTAACTTGAGAGTATTTTCGTTTGTTTTTGTTTTTTAGTATAACAAAGTTTTTATCCTGAATTAGTGTTGAATTTTGTGAAATGCTTTCTGTGTATCTATTGATATGATTATGTGATGAATTACATTCATTGATTTTTGAATGTCAAGCTAGTCTTGCATACCTGGCATAAATCCCACTTGGTCATGGTATGTAAGTCTTTTTATACATTGCTGAATTTAATTTGCTAATATTTTGTTGAGGATTTTTGCACCTATTTCCATGAAGCAAATGATCTATAGTTTTCTTCTAATATCTTTGGTTCTGGTATTAGAGTAATGCTGGCCCCAAAGAATGAGTTAGGAAAGTGGTCCTTCTGCTTCTGTCTTTTCAAAGGGATTGTAGAGGGCTTGGTAAAATTACTTCCTTAGAAATTTACCACTGGTAGAATTTACCAGTGAATCCCTTTGGGCCTGGTACTTTCTCTTTTGGAAGGTTATTAATTATTGATTCACTTTCTTTAATGGATATAGACCTATTCAGAAGGTCTATTTTTTTAATTTACATATTTTATTTATACCAAACTCAGGAGTATATTTTTAAGGTTATCCAGTTAATTAATATACAGTTTCTGGTGTACAGTATAGTGATTCAACCCTTCCATTCAGTAATCAGTGCTCATTACAAGTACACTCCTTAATCTCCATCACCTGTTTAAACCATCTCCCCACCACCAACTCCCACGTGTATTTCTTTCTGTATGAGTTATGGCAAGTTGTACATTTCAAGGAATTGGCCCATTTCACCTATGATATTTGTGGACTTAAGAATTGTTCATAACATTCCTTTATTATCCTTTTAGTGTTCGTAGGATCTGTGGTGATGTCTCCTCTTTAATTTCTAATCTAAGTAATTTGTGTCATCTCTCTTTTTCCTAGTCCAGCTAGAGACTTTGGAGTTTATTGATCTTTTTGAAGAACCATTTTTTGGTTTCAGTTTTTTAATTTTGTAATTTCAGTTTTATTGATTTTTCTAGTTTTTATTATTTCTTCCTTCCTTCTGGTTACTTTGGGTTTAATACACTCTTTTTCCAGTTTCCTGAAGTGGAAGCTTGTATGATGGGTTTTTAGATTTTTAAAAAAATTTCTAATAATGCATTTATTGCTATATATTGTGTAACTTTCTGTTATGCTTTCCCACAAGGACTGTTGTCACTGCATCCTACAAATTTTGGTGACTTGTATGTGCATTTTCATATAGCTTATATTAATATTTATCTTCAGATTTCTTCTTTGTCTCATGCATTAGTTAAAATGTGTAATTTAATTTTCAAGTATGGAGATTTTTCAGTTAGTGATTTTTTTAAAATTAATTAACTTTCAGTAATCTCTACACCTGTTGTGCTGTTGTGCGGTTTGAATACATGACTTTGAGATCGAAAGTTGCATGCTTTTCCAACTGAGCCAAGCAGGCACTCCTGTTTATTATTGATTTCTAATTTAATTCCATTGTGGTCTGACAGCAGACATTACATGAATTTTTTTTAAACTAAAGTTTGTTTTATGTCCAAAATGCTGTCTCTCTTTCTTCCCTTGGTGTGTGTGTGCGCGCGCGTGCATACACATGCATATGTGTGTGTTTTGAGATTTTATTTTCACGTAATCTCTGCATACAATGTGGGGTTCAAATTTACAACCCGAGATCAAGATTCACATTCTCTTCCAATTGAGCCAGCCAGGCACCCCTCTTTTATGTTTCTTATTAACTTGAGAAGAATGTATAATCCACTGTTGTTGAATGAGGTAGTCTGTCAAGGTCAGTTATGCCTAGTCAATGAACGGTTCAGCTGTATCCTTACTGGTTTTCTGCCTGTTGCGTCCGTGCATTTCTGATATAGGGAGTCTTACAGTTTTCAACTATAATAGCAGATCCATTTATTTCTCTTTGCAGTTCTTTCAGTTTTTGCCTCACATAGTTTGATGCTCTTTTCTTAGTCACATACACATTAAAGATTATTATCTTCTTGGATGTAGACCTTTTTATTATGGGCTAATGCCCCTCTTTAATCCATCTCCTTACTGTTAATCTGAATGTGTTTTTATATTTAAAATTGGTTTCTTTTTTTAATTTTTTTAATGTTTTATTTATTTCTGAGAGAGAGAGGGAGAGAGAGAGAGAGGCAGGCAGCATGAGCAGGGGAAGCTCAGAGAGGGAGAAACAGAATCTGAAACAGGCTCCAGGCTCTGAGCTAGCCGTCAGCACAGAGCCCAACGTGGGGCTCGAACCTACAAACCATGAGATCATGACCTGAGCCGAAGTCAGACGTTCAACTGACTGAGCCACCCAGGCCGCCTAAAATTGGTTTCTTATAGATAACATAAAGTTGGGTCTTGTTTTTTGACCCACTCAGACAATCACTGTCTTTTAATTGGGATAGTTAGACCATTGATGTTTAAAGTGATTATTTATGTATTAGATTAATATCTACTATATTTGTCACTGTTTTCTATCTGTTGCCCTTGTTCTTTGCTCCTGTTTTTGTCTTCCATAATTTTAATGCCTTTTGTGGTTTTAATGAAACATATGATTCCACTTTTTTCCTTTCTTAGAATATTAATTATACTTTATGTATATTTTTTATTTTTAGAGAGAGCGAGCAAGTAGTGGAGAGGGGTGGGACAGGGCAGCGGAAAAGGATGGAGAGAATCTTAAGCAGGCTTCATGCCCAGCACACAGCCTTTTACAGGACCAGATCCCATGACCCTGGGATGATGACCTGTGAGAAACTAAGTCAAGAGTTGGCTGCTCAACTGACTAAGCCATCCAGGTGCCCTCTTTAAAAAACTCTTTTTAAAGGTTACATTTACAGCTAATCCAACTTTGTTGTGAAATAACCCAGGAGGTACCTTATAATGACAAAATAATACTATTTTTCCTCTTTTTTAAATCACTTCTGTCATTTATTTCACTTATACACAGCATATATAAGCATATACACATGCATGAGCACATTCATAATCAACTATATCATTGTTATAATTATTTTGAAACAGATTTGTTACCTATTAGATCCACTAAGAATAAGAAAAATATGGTGTGCCTGGATGGCTCAGTTGGTTAAGCCTCCAACTTCAGCTGATGATCTCGTGGTTCATGAATTTGGGCCCCACATTGGTCTCAGAGCCTGTAGACTGCCTCAAATTCTGTGTCTCTCTTTCTCTCTGCCCTTCCTCTGCTCCTACTCTGTCTCTTATCTTGCTTAAAAATAAATAAACATTAAAAAATTTAAAATAATAGAAAAAATGAAAGTTACTGTTTTACCTTCACTTATTCTCCAGTGTTCTTTCTCTCTTTATGTAGATTTGTTTCTGACCTATGTGATTTTCCTTCTCTCTGAAAAACTTAACATTAGGCATATAGGGGAATGATGTCAATATAATGAAGAATTTGATGTGGGTGTTTTTCAAAACACTTAAAACATATTAATGTTTTGGAATGAGCACGGGCAATTTTTTTCACAGTCAAAGAGAGAAAACCTTAATGGTATAAGAAAAGTGCTGAAAAGTCTGTAAATGTGCCATCCTATAGTGCAGTAAATTGCTGGTTTATTGGCTTAAAAAATACTATATATTCCACTATGTTAAAAGATCTGAGGAAATTGTAGGTTGCTTTTCAGAAGTTGTGAAGATAGTTCACTGTGTTAAAAATAATTCACTGATGAATAAGGCTATCTCTATATGATAATTTTTATTGAACTGGTCTCTGTTAGAAGTGATTGTCTTCAAGAACTCACATCAAAAGGAATATGAGCTCCAGTGTATGAAGCTTTAAAGGGTGGACTGGCTTATTCTAGATACAAATGCCAATGGAAAAAACTACACTAATATTTTTATAAGGATTGCTATTGTTTTGTTAGAACTCAAGATTTTAAAATTCCACTGATTTTGAGTTGTCTGGCTCCAATTCTGTTTTCTCTGTAAATTCATATAGTTTTATTTTACAGAACATGAGTTATTCAGCAATAGAAGAAATGCCTATGCTCAATTATAGGTTTGTGGTAGTCCCGTTTTAGAGTAACAAGGGTAAGTGTGATCATTTGTTATCTAATTCTTTTCAGTGCCCATCATAGTGGCTCATAGGGCCATCACTAGTCCATTTTTGCAAAAGAGAAAGGTGCTTCTTAAAGAACTCTGAGCAGATTTAGATTTGTAATTTTAGCCTTAAAATGTAGAATTCTTAGCACTGTTTGTACTTTCAGCTGGGCCCTTGTGTACTGTAGAGTTTGGACACAGTGCATGGTGGCTTGGCTTCTTGAGCAAAAGAGACATGCGCACACACACACATACACACACGCACACACACACAGTGCTTGGTGAGCTGCTGACATTGCATAATTTCAGACTGTTCCTTTAGCATATATGTTTTGATTAGTTTAAAGAGGTATTAATTTTCTTATATGTTCCTGGTTATCAATGTTTGATGTTATGCAAAGATTTTAAAAACATGGTTAAGACTGTTTAGCAGGCCATTAGCTTTGAAAATTTTTTCTGTATAATAGAAAGGGAGTTCTATTGATAGTATGTATAAATATTCCCTACACTCTTTTTTTCTTTCTCACTTCCTTTCGTTGGCTGGGAGAAGGGGTGGTTAGATAGTAGGGGAACAAACCTAAATTTGCCAGTTTGATATATGATTTAAACTAATACTTAAAATTTCAGTTTAGGTAATTGACACACTGGATTCTGCCAGAGTCCTAGGCAGAATTGCACAATATATTAAGATTATTCCCTTTCACTTCTAATGTCTTTTCTAGTTCCAATCTCAGATCGTTCTTGGACATCCTAAACCCCACCCCTTGATTTAGTTTATCACCATGTCAGAATTTCCTGGAGTTCACAATGTTTGTTTTTTTTTTTATGTTTGTTTGTTTATTTTGAGATAGATAGAAAGCATGAGTAGATGAGGGGCAAGAAAGGAGAGAGAATCCAAGCAGGCTCCATGCTGAGCATAGAGCTCAACCCAGGGCTTGTGAGATCATGACCTGAACCAAAATTAAGAGTCAGTGGCTTAACCAACCAAGCCACTCAGGTGCCCCAACAACTGTTTTTTTTTTCCCTTTATTTTTTGTTTGCTTGTTTATTTTTCCTGTGTGTATATACAACTAGGTAGTAGAATATTAATGTTGTTAACTTGTATGTCAATGAGGCATAATCTTCTTAAAGATAATAAACACTTTAAATGAGAACTTGCTAATCTAAATGATTTTTAAAGCAGCAAATAATTTTGAGGGAGGGGTGTATTAGTTAAGCTATATGCTAAGGTGTCATACATAGCAAGAAGACCTCAATACGAATGTGTAGAATCTAATTTTCTCTCATTTCATAGTCAAGAATTAGGTATGTGGTATGTTTCATAGGGTTTTGCCAGAGACCTATTGACTTTGCCAGCCTCCAGGATACTGCCCTCGCTTGCATTCTTGAACTTACTTACTTACCAGTTGTTCATCTGATTTTCACACAGAATCATTTCTTAATGTCAAGTGCACACATTGATTTGGCTCAAATCTGATTGTCAAGGACTTAATGACATACACCTAACTGCAAGTCAGACTGGGAAATATATATATAGTACTTGCTGAGCTACCATGAGCTCAGCTAAAACTGAAAGGGTTCTATGATCAAAAAAGAGAAGAATAGATATTGAGAGATATTGGGGGCGCCTGGGTGGCTTAGTCAGTTAAGTGTCCGACTTTCGCTTAGGTCATGATCTCGCGGTTCGTGGGTTTGAGCCCTGCGTCGGGCTCTGTGCTGAATGCCAGCTCAGAGCCTGGAGTCTGTTTCAGTATGTGACTCCCTCTCTCTCTGACCCTCCCCTGCTCATGCTGTCCCTCTCTCTTTCTCCTAGAAATAAATAAAACATTAAAAAAAAAAAGATATTCAGAGATATTGATATATCTGAGAAAAACAGACTAAGCAGTCTGTTTAGTTTGCCTCTTGGCCATCCAAATAGCCATACACTCCCTTCTCATAGAGAAAACCTCTACTCCTCAGGATGACAATTCAAAGTCACATTCAGTAGGTGGAGTAATGTCATCTCAGGTCCAGATTTAATTCCATATGATGTGGTCTATAAATAAATAGACAATTTTCTAATCCTCTTACACTCTTGTTTGTTTTATATATGTAGGAATAGAGACAGGAAAACTACAATAAAAACCCCTACCGGGAAAAAGAAAATAAGATACACACAATAGGTTCTGACAATAATTAATAAGAACCTTAACCTTGCTCTAGTATAACAAGGTTTGGTAGAATCCTAATATTCCTTTCTGAGAGAGGCTTCTTTGTCCTTTATCCTCTATAGTCTCTTGGCTTTGCTTTTTGGGAGTTATTCTTTATCTATCATCCTTTGTGTCTATATCTGCAGTGAATGTTGGAGAATGTACCCTTAAGTGGAGGTTGTATTGCATTCTCACTTTGCTGCTGCTTTTGGTGCAGGTTTGGGTTTCCAAGATAGAGGATGTTAGGTTTGCGCTATTTTATGCTACTAGAATTCCTTTAAAAATGTGGATTTCCATTCTGTTTGCCTCTTGTCAGTTAAATGTGAAAATATCACAGCCAAAGATTTCATTTGTTCCTAGTTGTTGAGCTATAGACTAATTAATTTACTAGTTATTTTCCTAAGACCATCCAACTCTCTCTCAATTCAATGACTGCTACCTTGAGGTCACCTGAAACAGTACATTTAGGTAGGAATTAATCTAATTTTTGCTCCTAGGTTCATTCTCATTGTGTGGCTTAGAATTCTTTTTTTTTTTTTTTAATTTTTTAATGTTTTATTTAATTCTAGGAGAGAGAGAGAAAGAGACAGTGTGAGCAGGGGAGGGTCAGAGAGAGAGGGAGTCACAGATTCTGAAACAGACTCCAGGCTCTGAGCCGGCAGCCAGCACAGAGCCCAACGCGGGGCTCGAACTCATGAACTGCGAGACCATGACCTAAGCGAAACTCGGACGCCTAACCGACTAAGCCACCCAGACGCCCCGTGTGGCTTAGAATTCTTAAGAGAGATTCTTGAAACATTTTTTTTTTTTTTGCTAGTTGTTGAAAAGCAGCTAGTAGGCTTTTGTATTTCTTTAAGGCCCTGTATTATGGATTAGTTAAAATTCCACTTATTTCCTTTTTTTGTATGTCCCTAGTTGTCAATATTTGATGTTATGCAAGGGGGTTTTTAAAACATAGTTAAATATACCATTGTCTTTCCCATTTGCCAGGTTGCCTTTTTGGTTTTGTTGATGGTTTCCTTTGTTATGCAAAAGTTTTCAGTTTGGTATAGTATGAACATTCTATATTTGCTTTTGTCACCTTTGCCTGAGGAGATATATCCAGAAAAGTGTTGTTAAGATCAGTAACCAAGAGATGTTTTCTCTTAGGAGTTTTATGAATTCCAGTCTTACATTTAGGTTTTTTGAATTCATTTTAAGTTTCTTTGTGTGTATGGTATAAGAAAATGGCTGTCTAGTTTCCTCGATACCATTTATTGAAAACACTATCTTTTACCAATTGTATAGTCTTGCTTCTGTTGTCAGAGATTAATTGATCATATAAGGGTGGGTTTATTTATGGACTCTATTTTGTTTTGTTGATCCATATGTTTTTGTGCCAGAACCATACCGTTTTGCTCTCTATTGCTTTGTAGTATAGCTTGAAATCTGGTATTGTAATCCTCTAGCCTTGTTCTTGGTTTTCAGGATTACCCATTTCCTATTTTTACGAACAGTTTTATTGGAACACCATCACACCCATTCATTTTTGGCTGCACATATGCTATATTGGCAGAGTTGAGTAGTTATTAAAGAGACCACATGGCCTACAAAGACTAAAATATTTACCGTCTGTCTCCTTATAGGAAATGTTTGCCAAACTGTGATCTAAAGGAATCAAATTCCAGGGAAAGATAAGCTCTTCCTGGGTGAGCAAACACCAGTATAGAAGTTTGCCCTAATTTAATATATTTTTTCCAGGACAAACCTTATTTTTCTTAGGATTGGCGCTTTTCACAATTGGATCTTCTTTTTTGATTTTTTATCATAGTTTTTATCATTGTTATCAGTAAGCTAACAAAATCTTTATGTTAAAACAGAAGTAACATAAGTCTCTCTTTTAATCTTCGTATTGTAAGATGTAATATTAGAAAGCTCTGTCTTATTCTGGGAACTACACTTCAAGGTCAGAACAGGTATGTAAGTTCATGATGTCAACAAGAAGTTAGTATCAAGAGAAATTGTACTCAAAACCACTTGATCTAAGTAGCTTGCATTTATTTTATTCAGCAAGTTAAGTGGTGACTGCAAATAAGCAAGGTTGGGGAATGACAGACTAGGCTACCTTCCTGGGGACTGACTAGCTTCACTCACTCCTCTGGTGGTCTCCACTCACAGATGTCTTTGCCCTGATTGTCACTGGAAGTAGGAGCCCCACCTTATAATCAGCATGTGGTGGTCTGTGATTTGTTCAACTCAGTACAGGGAGTCAGTGTTCTTAGCGGTCTGGCAGGACAGGTTTATATGCTGATTGGGAAGAGTAGACACTTGGTATGCACATATTCTTCCTGGTTTTTGTTGCAGCAGCTGTGCTTTCACTACTTACATTCTAAGTTTTAGCTGTTAAATCATTGGTCGTATAAGTTGTTTACATAAGACATGTCTTGATTTTGAGATATAACAGGTGTTAATCTACTTTGAGTGAAATAGTCATGTGCTTATCTGTAACATGTTTACAACCATAATTACTTTTTAGACAGAAATGTTTTTAAACAAGGGAACATTTTTGGTGGTAAAGCTTGTTTGCCATTTTTAACCATAGCAAACAGATTTTATTCAGTCCTATTAAAACAGAGGATGAGGTATCTATTTCCATAATGTGCATCTAAACCCATAGATCTCTGTATTATTTCAATGTGGTTATATGTGATCAGTCATCACATAAGGTGATAATCTCATACTTAATTCTAGTTCACTTGAAATTTGCCATAAATCGTATCCCCCATTTTGACTACTGGCATAAACTTTTGGATAAATTATTGTGTTTTTTTCTATAGAACTTGATTGACTTTCAAAAAAAAAAGGATAAGTTATCTTTTACAGAAAATTCATTTCACATATTACAAATCCCAGGAGTATTCAGTTTACTTAAACTTGATCTGATATTACTATTTTTTATGTGTTCATATAATTTAATATAGTGTCTGAACATGAACATAATTTTTTAATGTTTATTTTTGAAAGAGAGAGTGCATGCAAAAGTTGGAGGGGCAGAGAGAGAGGGGGACAGAACATCTGAAGAACATAATTTTTATAAACAATTTCACTATCAGAATGTTTTTACTGAAAGTACAGTAACATGAATTCCATATATATATATTTTTTCTTTTTTAGCTAATCATGAGTTTGACAACCAAGCAAAATTGTGTGTTATAAGGAAATTTCCAACTGGAACTAAATTTAATGAAGGATTGTCTTTGATTTCCCCATGCTTATTCCCAAACCATACTTCTGCAAGTCCTTTCGACTTTAAAATGAACCTTGAACCCATCCTCCTATCTTCATCTCTTCTTTATCTTCCATTCCCTTTTAATTTTTTTTTTTAATGTTTTATTTATTTCTAGGAGAGAGATAGAGACAGCATGAGCAGGGGAGGGTCAGAGAGAGAGGGAATCACAGACTCTGAAACAGGGTCCAGGCTCTGAGCTGGCAGTCAGCACAGAGCCCGATGCGGGGCTCGAACCCACGAACCGCGAGATCATGACCCAAGCGAAAGTCGGATGCTTAACCGACTAAGCCACCCAGGCGCCCCAAGTTCATGCCATTTTCATTTTTTATTCAGTATTTTAGTCAGCAGAAGCTCTAGAGTAACCTATGTGGGTGTGATCCTCCCACATCTTATAGCTATACTGTCTGTGATAGTGGATTTGAAGGTCGTCTGTTGGACTAGAAATGACTATATCACTTTTGCTCGCACCCCATTGGTCAAAACTAGTTACATGGCTCCAACCTAAGTGCAGTATTTGGAGATCACAGTTATCCATACCACACACAGATTACTACAGTTGCATCTAATTGATTTCTTTATGACCTCTCATACTCCACTGTCATGCTTTCTCTACCTAGTAGCCAGAGTGCTTAGGGGAAAAAAATATTCGTTACTGTCTTGCTAATAACTTCCTTTTTTCATAAAATTCAACACTTTACAATTACCTGTACAATTGCTACATGCCATGGCCCTTGCTTTTCTCACTAATTTCGTGATTGGCAATTAGTTATTAAGTATTATCTATGAATAATAGATATTCATATCTATTTACATTTTTTACGTTTTAACAGTTTTTATTTAAAGTTGTATATAAGATTGCTTTATTTCTGTATCTTCTCAATTGCTGCTTCTTTATAATTTGCCGTTTTTGTTTCCTACTTGGCGAGATTTGGCTTTATGTTGGAGGATTTTTTTTTGTGTGTGTGTGGTCTTTGTCCAGTTTTAGTGTAGTGATAACCACCTTGCTAGGATGATGTTCACATGGAAAGATATGCCATTTGCCTTCTCTCACTGTACTCACTCAATGTAGATGATGTATTTCTTCCTGTAAACCTGGACTACTTTGCCAATTTGCTGACCTTTGTAATATCCTCGCACAACCTATATACTTCATCATCCTTTCGGATGGGCATGGATCGAACCTTGTACTTCTGTTTTAGCTCTTTGGAGTGGGGAGGAGACATAATTTTCCTGTGAATGTGGAAAGATGCATTGAAATGCCTTTTGCAGTTCTTGTTCCTGTCAGAAGTCACAGAGGGATTGAACTTCATTTTGACTGCTGGTGCTTTGGCAATGGCTGCAAAAGAGAAGAGCTAATATTATATATTTTTAAATTTTATTTATTTAAGTAATCTCTGTACTCAATGCGGGGGTCGATCTCATGACCAAGATCAAACATCACATGATCCTGCAACTGAACCAGCCAGGTGCCCCTCTATATTAATATTATATTGAGTAGACATTCTTTTATTATTTTCATAATTAGGAAAATATGATTTTAAAGGGTGTCATTTACAGAAGCAAAACAATGACTACAAACTTTATAAATAATCATACCAAGAGAATTCCTAGCTTATATGAAGTTCTCTTCAATCATATTGTATGCAGTTAGAATCTTAACAAAAATAGCTCATTAGGAACATTGATTTAATATAAAATCCTGTTATAATGAAAATATTCTGTGTAGTAAAATTATAATAATTGTATTGCTTCTCTGACAACAAATGATATATTTTTAAGTTATTTTTGGTTTTTAGTTTATTTATTTATTTTGAGAGAGACTGAGAGTGAGCGGGGTGGGGGGAGGGGCAGAGGGAGAGGGAGAGAAAGAATCCCAAGCAGACTCTGCGTTGTTCGCAAGGATCCCAGTGCAGGGCTCAAACTCATCAACTGTGAGATTATGACCCGAGCTGAAACCAATAGTTAGACACCTAACCAACTGAGTCATCTAGGTGCCCCTTTTTTAAAGTTTTTATTTAAATTCCAGTTAGTTTCCATACAGTGTAATATTAGTTTCAGATATACAGTTTAGTGATTTAGCACTTACATATAACATGCTCATCACAACAAAAAATCTCTTATTTATTTAATTTTATTTTTATTATTATTTCTAAATAATCTCCACACTCACCATGGGGCTCAAACTCACAACACTGAGATCAAGAGTAGCATATTTTACCAACCAACCAAGCCAGCCAGGTGCCCCAACAAATGATCTTTATTAGAAATATTTACTCTGGTTAAAGTTTCTATGGAAGATATTCAATTCAATTAAGGTTAAGTATGTAAAAATTAATAAACCTTATTTTCTTAGAGCAGTTTTAGGTTCACAGCAAATTCGAGCAGAAAATATAGATAGTTCCCATATACACCCTGTCCCTACACTGATAGAACCTCCCCCAACTATCAATACACTGCAAATAAGAGTAGTTCATTTGTAACAGTCTTTGAACCTACATGAACAAATTGTTATCAGTTAATTCTCTACTTTATGTTAGGCTTCACTCTTAGTGTTGTACATTCTGTGAATTTTGACTGTAATTTTTAAACAATTTTTCATAAAGTTTATATTCTGCCATTATTATTGCTTTTCATTTATATCTTCAATTTCTGTCATGTTTTCCTTCGCAATCTGAAACTCCTAATTCTAAGTAATCGCAAATAATTGTTTTCTAGTTGGAATATTTTCATAAAGGTAATTAATTGTAATCATACAAACTATGGATTAGGTCATTGTCCTTGCTAAATGGTAGAGGAGCTAAGGTTCAACCTTTATTTTCAAATATGCCTGAAGGAAAGTCTTTATATAAATTCTTTTTTGAAAAATGCTTATATATTTATTTTTGAGAGCGAGAGGGAGTGAGGGAGAAGGAGAGAGAAAGGGAAGAGAGAATTCCAAGCAGAATCCACACTTCCAGCTTAAAGACTGATGCAGGACTCAAGCACAACCTGAGCCGAAACCAAGTGTTGGACGCTTAACTGACTGAGCCACCCAAGTGCCCCTTTTATATAAACTCTTTATTATCTTTGGTCTCTGGGAATCAGGTTTTAACATGTTAACCTTAATAAACATCTCAGGACCTATGTATTTGATAGGTTTATTGGAAGGGCAAGCCAAAAATTGGTAATTTTTGACAATATATTTAAATTGAGTTTAGGTATTTAACAGTGACTACTGTTTTAGCAAATGGAAATTGCATATAATAAAACTGAGTACTGTGGTTGGTTACATTTGTTACATAGATTCAGATCTAGCACAGTTCAAATGACTGTACTTCCAGTACTTCTGCTTACATATAAAAGCTTCATGTAAGTTTTTATGTGATATTAGTATCATTCCTGTTTCCATTCTTTTGCTGGCCCACTCTGATTTCAGCCCTTGTGCGTTAATGAAGTGTTAAGTAGCAGAAGAGATCATCTTATTACTGGATATGTAATAATAGAAGCAAGCATTTGTTGGGATAGAAAGATAAGGAAGTTAAAGCTTTTTCTTTGATAAGTTGATATGTGATTCTTGCATGTAATTAGATATTTTATAAAGAAATTTGGGATTATATGACAGGAGTCAAGGAATTTATTTAGTCTGTTAAAATTTGATTGCCTTTGTGCGTTGACTAACAGTGTTTGTCTTATTCACAGTAACTGTAGTACTGAATGGAAGTGGCTTGTAGACAGAGCACGAGTTGGCAGCCGATGGACATGGCTTCAAGCCCAGATCTCAGAGCTAGAATACAAAATCCAACAACTAACGGATGTTCACAGGCAGATTCGTGCCTCCAAGGTATTGCCTGTATTCTTGTATTTTTAAAAATATTATTACTGTTTTAGTTTCTCATCTTTCAACACAAAGTAATTGTTACAAGGCTTTATAAAAATGCAGTTAATATTAACATTTTTGATATATCAGTTGCTATAAGGTGAAGCTATTACTATGCCTTTTTATTTATTGCGATGATTTCATCATACTTGAGCAGTTCAGCTACTTAGTGATACTTGTTCAGTTGAGGTACTTTTATAGTCCTTCCTGATCCCATTCTCTTTCCCCATGCCACTGTAGCCAATATTTTGACTCCAACATGTTTTGTAATTTATTAATTCTGTGTATGTTTTTATACTATTGGCACATAGATGTCTGTGTCTACAACTATTTATTTTTCCATGTTTAAGAAATTTTTAATTTACTTTTTAAGAATTTTGTTTATTTATGAGAGAGAGAGAGAAAGAGCGCGTGAGTGCACAAGCAGGCGAGGGGCAGAGAGAGAGGGAGACACAGAATCCGAAGCATGTTCCAGGCTCTGAGCTGTCAGCACAGAGCCCAACACAGGGCTCCAACTCATGAACCACAAGATCATGACCTGAGCCTAAGTCAGGCGCTTAACTGACTGAGCCACCCAGGCACCCCATATTTTTCCATTTTTAAAGTCTATATAAATG
This sequence comes from Proteles cristata cristata, assembly GCA_017311185.1. NCBI lineage: Eukaryota > Metazoa > Chordata > Mammalia > Carnivora > Hyaenidae > Proteles > Proteles cristata. Next base: position 751,743 of record JAESUZ010002113.1, on the reverse strand, counting down.
ACATATAGGGGTGCCTTGGTGGCTCAGTCGGTTAAGCATCCGACTTTGGCTCAGGTCGTGATCTCACGGTTCGTGGGTTCGAGCCCCATATCAGGCTCTGTGCTGACGGTTAGCTCAGAGGCTGGAATCTGTTTCGGATTCTGTGTCTCTCTCTCTGACCCTCCCCTGCTCATGCAGTCTCTCTCTCTCTCTCAGAAATAAATAAAACATTAAGAAAAGTATTTTTAAAAATGATATATGTACTACAAACTCTTTTGTGATCTGCTTGTTTTTGCTCAGCACAAATTTTATACATTTTATAGATCCTGTATGTTATTTAATTTTATGAATGGCATGGGCTTGTATGAATACAATGGAATGTTTTATCTCTTCTATTTTCTATTGATAGACATACACATTATTTAGTTTTATGCCAGTAAAAACAATACTGTAATGACTATCTTCTATGTGGTGTGTGTGTGTGTGTGTGTGTGTGTGTGTGCGCGTGTGTGTGTGCGTGTGTGTTTGTGTGTGTGAACAAAAAAGAGTTCTTGGTATATGCCTAAAAGTGGAAATACTGGATCTTAGGCCTGGCAATCTTCAGCTTTCCTATACTTACTGATGTGATTGGATAATTAATTTTCCCAGTGACAGTGCATGAGACCTCCTGTTTCTTCACATTCTTGCCAACATTTGGTAATTTTTGACCTCTAAATTTTTCCAGTGTAATTAATATGACATTTTATTACCGCATTAATCTAATTGTTCCTTAGTATAGAAAATTTGGCCTCAGTATAATTGACTATCAAATGCTTTTTGTCTAAGATTTAATTATTTTTTGTATTCACTTTTTTGGGGGGATGGGTGATAGAGGTGTGTGTTTGTGAATTATTTTTAAATTTTGGAGACTATTTGTGGTCAGTTATAAATATTACAAATTTTTCATGTTGTAGTATTTTTTTCATTATTTTAATTTATATAATAGAAAAGAATTCATGTTCTTTATGTGTTCATTATAGAATGTTTATAAAATTGACTTTATATATCTGCCATATCTTTATACCTCTAGATCTTTCCATTAATGATACATATTTGTTAAAATATTTCATTGTGAATTTTTCAGTTTCATCTTTGCTTCTTACATTTTGAAGTAATGCTGCTTGGTAGATACAGATTTTTGATAATTCTAGGTGTTTCTTTTTATAAACTATAAATAGCTAGATTAAAAAATTGACCATGGGAGTGCCTGAGTGGCTCAGTCGGTTAAGTGGCCAACTTTGCCTTAGTTCATAATCTCACGGTTCATGAGTTTGAACCCAGAGTCGGGCTCTGTGCTGACATCTCAGAGCCTGAAGCCTGCTTCGGATTCTGTGTCTTCCTTTCTTTCTGCCTTCCCCAGCTCACACTCAGACTGTCTGTCTCTCTCAAAAATAAATAAATACTTAAAAAAATTAAAACCAAAACAAAACAAACTACTCTGATTGGCTTTTATTTTTTATTTACATTTATTCTCCTCTCTTTGTATTTAGGATTTTTTTTTTTTAAGTTTATTTACACTGAGAGAAAGAGAGCCCATGAGAGCATGTGTGCCAGGCGGGAAAGGGCAGAGAGAGAGGGGACAGAGAATCCTAAGCAGGCTCTGCACTGTCAGCTGTCAGCATGAGCCCTACTAAGGGCTTGAACCCACGAACTGGGAGATCCTGACCTAAACTGAAATCAAGAGTTGGGCTCTCAACTGACTTAGCTACCAAGGTTCAAGACACCTCGTGTCTTGTTTCTTTACCTCTCTTGTTGGATTGGTAGAATTTGCTTCATTCCTTTCTTTTCCGTCTGCTGGTTTAGAAGCTATTCAGTATAGTTTTATTCTTTGTCATTACTCTTAATTTTTAACATCCTTCTTTTTTTTTTTCTTAAATATTTTTATTTCTAGGAGAGAGAGAGAAAGACAGCATGAGCAGGGGAGGGTCAGAGAGAGAGGGAGACACAGACTCTGAAACAGGCTGCAGGCTCTGAGCTGGCAGTCAGCACAGAGCCCGACGCGGGGCTCAAACCCACGTACCGCGAGATCATGACCTAAGCAAAAGTCGGATGCTTAACCGACTAAGCCACCCAGGCGCCCCTAGATTGATACAAAATTCTAATTTAATGGTTCTTTTCCCTTAGCCCTTTAAAGATCCTATTTCATGGTTTTCTTTAATACTGATGAACAGTCGATCTGGTAACTTAATTTTTTTTTTATTTGATGTTCTACATGTTTTTACCAATAGGTGCCTATTATGGATTTATTTTTACTTTGTTTATCTGTTCTCAGAAGACACATTTTTAGCAATTCACTCAGTTTTGACAAATAGATAATTGTATAACCATCACCATTATCTCTCCCCCATTAGTTGTGGGAGAAAAATGCTTATTTTACAGAAAAGTTGATAAAAATAAGCTTTCTCACACATTGACTTTAAAGTTCTATCAGATAACTCATGTTGAGATAATCCTGAAAGAGTTGGAAGTATGAGTTATTGGAAAAGTCAGGTTTATGAGAAGATACAGATTTGGAATTATTTCAGTAGAAATGGCAGTTAAAGTTATTATATTGTATCAGTTTTTATTTTTTGTTTTTTTAAATTCTATTTTAAATTATTTTTTAATGTTTATTTTTGAGAAAGAGAAAGAGAGAGAGAACAAGTGAGGGAGGGGGAGAGGGAGATGGGGGAAGAGGATCCAAAGCAGGCTCTGCGTTGACAGCAGAGAACCTGATGTGGGGCTTGAACCCAAGAACCATGAGAGCATGAGCTGAGCCAAAGTTGGATGCTTAACAGACTGAGCCACCCAGGTGTACCTGTATCAATTTTTAAATAAAATTCATTCACCTCTCCATCCTGTCATTTGTTTCTGCCTGCTTTCTGCCTTAATTCTTTCCCATCTTTCCTTTCACATACACTTATTAGCATAGTGTTTGCATAAGGTATATAGTGGTGAACACAACCCACAGATTTCTTAAGTTTTTAGGGTTTAAGTCAAATGGGGGTGAAATTATGCAAATGATTACACAAATAAATGTTAATTCCAACCAGAGGAAATTTAACATGAGATTTTCCTAGCTTAAAGACATATTTTTCCCTCAAAATTAGAGGCTTTTGCTTGGAACCCAAAGTATATCTTCCCATTGAAGCAATAATATGAAGAGTTTTCATACAGTCCCATCAAGTAGTATTTCAATATTGCTAAATATCTTCTTTGTAACTTTGTTTTTATGGGAAACTGTATTCTACATAGTGAAATTGTGGACATAATGGAGATAATATTTAAGGTTGATGGTGATTAGTCTGAAAAGAAAAAGCTGAGAAGAAAAGGAATTAGAGTTCTTAACCACATGTTTACTCATGTGGTTAGCCCAACACTACCAGGGGTCTGCATGTAAATAAAGATTAGTAAGTTTTAGGTACTATAATGAGTTTATATTCTGGTAGAGGAGAGAGACCATATAAATATTTAATTGCAATATAAGGTAATATGTGCACTGATACAGTTTTTAATAAGGCATAAAAGTGCTATAGTGGGAATACATAAGTCTTATTTTAGGGGTTAGCAGGTCAGGGAAAACATCAGCAAAGAAGTGATGCCTCAGTATGGTTTTGGAGGATAAATAATAGTCTGCTTGAACCAATGGAACTGGAAAAAGGCATTCCTTAAAAGTTAGATGGCACAAGACAACATATGTTTTAGAATTTACAAAACAGAATGGTAATTCAAAGGAGCAGAAAGTATAAGTTGTGCAAGGATGGGAGAGGAAGCTAGGAATGAATGAATGAATGTTATTTAATGACTTGTATAATTTGTTGGTGATTGTCTATAGGAAGGTGGATAAGAGAATAGACATTAAACCCTTAAGCTTATTGGTTCTGTTTGTTGGATTTGAGAGAACTGTATTCAAGAATTGTTTCCTGGTGGAAGTCATTACGTTTCTTATTTTTAACTGTCTTCACTGAAGCCTTCAGTTATTTCCCACTTCTTTTAGATTACCAGATAATTTATCCTCTGATCATTTTCTTTAAAGGAGATAATATCACAAGCATTTTTACAGTAAATAGAGTTCTCAGAACAAGTCAAGTTTAAAACAATTTGGAAATTTCCAAGAAAGTGGATTCCTAGTAAAATTGATGAGTAAGTTTTATACTTGAATCTACATAGTGTGGTTCATATTTTATGACTTGAGAAGGGTATTTTAATATTCTCTGTGTTCTAAATGGCGCTATATTCTTGTTTAAACATTTTTAAAAGTTTGATTATATCATCTATTGGGATAAATTATTTTTAGGACAGAAATCTAAACTTCCCACTAATTATATTTTTCTTAGATCAGGCTAGATGTGTTTCTGGCCCTTTGTTTTCTTAAAGATCACATTATGTTTACTTTATGGAAAAGTTATTATAATATTTCTTTATTTTAATAGTTTCTTCTTACATTTTTTGGGAATTAATCAAGGTGTTTAGTTGCCTATTTATGTGTAGCATAGTGGAACTATTATTCTGAATAGAGAAAACCGCTCTTTCTTTGCTTCTCAGGCTTCTTGAGTTACTATAATTAAAAAATTGAGAAGCATGTGGTTAAGTTATCTTGAACGAACTTTCTATTTAACTTATCTTGAAAGTTAAAAAAAAACTTTCTTAGTTAAATTAGAGATAAGGCGAAGGGAAAGAGATCTAGAGATGTTCTTTTGTAAATATCCTGTTTAAATAAGTGCTGGTTGATAACACTGGTCAGGAAACACTGAGTAGATCTACTAGTAGATCTAAACATTTTGGGCCTTTAAGCTGTCATATCCCCCTTCTTTAACACACTTGGGTAGTCTAACTTTTGCTTAAAATCTTAGAAGAAAGCACGTGTTAGCAACATTCCTTCCTTGTTCTTCCAACACTTTGTCAACACATTACAACTTTCATCTTTCTCCTTACATATTTGCTTCAGCTTTCATTAAGATAGTTGCTTCTCATCACTTTCAGAAAAACATTAAAATAATTTTTCTTGATTGAGAAGCTGGTTATCCAGCTTATTAAATGTTTTCTCTTTTAGATTTTGTTTGTTACCTATATTTTAAATTGTAATTTTGTGTATTTAAAATTCTTCACTTAAAGTTTTTAAAAAAACTTAGCCTGGTGACTTTATGTAAATACTCATGATGTTGTTGAAGCAATGGTTTTTTTCACTAAACCTAGGAGCTGGGTACAGAACTCTTTAGTGTTCGTATTAGGAATAGTTGTCTTGTCTGGAGCAGTTGACTTGCTTTCACCTGACGCTAAAGTTTTTATGGGTCTCAGTTATTGCAATTCATCTTACTAAAACATTTTCATATTTTTATTATGTACCTTGTTTTCTCTATGGTTAGACTGTTCATTTCTGAGGTTTTTTTTTTTTTAAATTCAGCTTTATTCAGGTATGATTGACAAATAAAATTTTAAGGTATTTAAGTGTACATCATGGTGACCCAACACACATGTATTCTTTTCTTGATTTTTAAGAACTGAAACTATATCTGTAATGTCTTCAAGGGATTTAATCTTCTTCCCTTTTTACTCTATTCTCAGCCATTGTGACAGCTTTGTCCAGGGCAACAGTTTAAGGGGAAAAAAAAATAGGTTATGAGCTTGATTACAGAGGTCTACCTGGTTGAATTTTTAAAATACTACTTTTCATTAAACTAAATGTAGCAAGTTCCCTACTTCTAATAAGATAGTATTCTAAAGGTTTGAAAATTGACCTTTTGAAATTCGGGATCAGTTTTTCCATATGTACAAGATTATTAGTAAGGGTTATAAAAACAGGATAGTACACAGCAGCCTGACTCATAAAATAATCAAACCAATGGGAATTATAGATAAATTTATATGATGAAAAGTTGTATTTATTTTGCAAGCAGATACTATTGAAAAATCTAGTGAGACACTTTTACAGAGTTTGAATGGACATTTCAGATACTTTAGTCAAGAGCTTTTGAGATTGATGATACTATATCTAGTGTACTTTAACTTGAAAAATAACAAATGAAACAAAAATTTTTAAAAAATGTATTTGTTCAGATTTCTTGATAGCCATATCTGTGCATTCTAGGAAAATAGTTATTGAGATAGGATTAACAATTGGATCTCCTTCTCTTTATAAAAGCTACTAGCACTGTTAGAAGTATAGTTTAAAAAGAAATAACTTATTTGTTATTTTATTACACATCAGTGGTAATATACTACAAAATAATAAAATGTATATTTGATACCTGAATATGTTTATGCTAAAGTGATATATTCTCCAAATTATGGTGTAAATAATAACTATCCATATGTAACATTTTAATTTATAGGCTGTTTCCATCCTATAAATAGCACTTATACATTATATAAGCTAGCCTATACATTTTTAAAATTTCCATCGTGAAATATCATACACTTATATTAGTGTTTCAGTTGACTTTATATTACAAGAATATAATATTTTAGCCACATAGACATTTAATGCTTTTCTAACTAATAAGAGCTTCTTGGCATTTTGCAAAACAACTCTGTGTGTGTGTGTGTGTGTGTGTGTGTGTGTGTGTGTGTGTGTGTATACACACACACAACCATTACATATATGTGTATACATATATACAACCATTTATACATACATTTTATATATATACACACACACACACACATTTATACATTATGTGAAAATATATATTATTCTTTGCAGGGGGGGATATGGTAGAAGTGGTAGGGAGGGAAAAAGTTTTACAGTGAGAACTGATTATGAAACTGTTAAGATCATATCTGTGCATTCTTTTCCCCCCTTTCTCCTCTTGTCTTCATTGCCATTGAGAGCCCTAAGGGTGAGAACAGTTGGAGTGAAGAATCTGGGGAATATGGGAGAATATTTAGCAAGCCATTTGTAAGTTTATGTGCATGTGTGAATGGTAGGCAGGGAGGACTGAGGCAGCTAGATCCCTACTCTTTTTTCTAGTTACTTACATTTCAGAAATGCCACATCACAGTTGAAAACTTGTGTCATTATTATTCATTCATCTACCTAGTAAGCAACAGTTTGGCCTGGATTACTTTTTCTCAATAGTGCAGTCCTGCCCTTTGTTGCTGGCTGGCAGCAGCAAAGTCGGAACTCCTTAGAGTTCTCGGAAAGAAGTTGGTACGGTCAGAATATTATCTGGATGTTTGTAAGTTGGGTATTTTAATTTATGAAACTTGGAGTACTCAAATATAAAACCCAAATGGAAACGCTAGTGACTAAAATACTCGAAGATTGTCTCAGGAAGTGTTCCAGATTTCAGTGTGGGATATTAATACTGTACATATAAGCCTTTATTTTTAAATGTGCCATGCTTTTTAGTGCTAATAACTAAAACCAATAAGAAGAAAAATAATTGCATATATACAATTTATGACAATATCACAAACCTAACCCTTAAGACATACATGTTATTTAGCCACACATTTTTTAAATCAGCCAAGTTTTTACAGTTAGACTGTACTTTGAAGTGTGCTTTCTGATTTCTAAGCAGTAATGAGAAGCATGGTTTCATGTTCTTTGTAAAATTAAAGTTGATTTAGCAGTCAATTTGTTTTCATTTCATCTCTGTAATTGTTGTTTGTCTAGGGGATAGTGATCCTGGAAGAATGTCAGCTTCCAAAAGACATTCTGAAAAAACAAATACAGTTTGCTGACCAAGCGGCTTCATTAAATATGACAGGGAATCCCCAGATTCCCCAAGAGAGTCAAGATCCTTTGCCAGAACAAGATTTTGAAATGTCACCAAGTAGCCCTACACTTCTTCTTCGCAACATAGAAAAACAGGTAATGTGAAGTAAGAGTAAGATGGCAGTGGCATGAAATGACTTTTAATCAACGTTATGAACTCTTCAAATAAACTCTGTATGCTTGGGATATTGGTTATTAAAGTTTGCCATTTGACATTAAATACAATTAAAATATTTAATATCTGACTAGTCTCTCTTACAATATTGATAGAATTAAGATTATTTACATATTGTATGTAAAGTATTAGTACATAGCCATAGGATGATAACTCATTTATGCAAGGATTGGAAAATCATTTTTCTAACAAAATTGCCCATCATTGGACTTTTTTTTCCAAGAGAAAAGAGGAGTGATACCACTTAATAGATCTAAATGGTTGTTTGATAAATTTATTGATAGAGTGTTTTAATGAAAATTACCAGAATATGAATTCTTCCCTTAAAAAAAGGTCATGTACTACATGGCAGTGAGAAAGAATGAAATCTGGCCATGTGTAGCAACATGGATGGAACTTCAGGGTGTTATGCTGAGCGAAATAAGTCAGGCAGAGAAGGACAGATATCATATGTCTGCATATATAGGAGGATTAGGAGGAACTTAATGGAGGACCATGGGGGAGAAGAAGGGGAAAAATACTGGGGGAGAGGGAGGGAGGCAAACCATGAGAGACTCTTGAATGCCGAGAACAAATTGAGAGCAGATGGGGTGGGGGGAGGTGAAGGGGTATGATGGGCATGGAGGAGGGCACTTGTGGGAATGAGCACTGGGTGTTATATGGAAACCAACTTAACAATAAACTATTTATTAAAAAAAAAAAAAGGGTCATGTAAATAAATGGCAAACTAGTCCCTAACAAATTACTTTGATTCTAAAGCCTTTCTTGGGGCGCCTGGGTGGCTCAGTTGGTTAAGCTTCCGACTTCAGATCATGATCTCACGGTTCTTGGGTTTGAGCCCCACGTTGGGCTCTGTGCTGACAGCTCAGAACCTAGAGCCTTCTTCAGATTCTGTGTCTCCCTCTGTCTCTGCCTCTCCCTGCCTCAAGCTCAGTCTCTCTTTGTCTCAAAAATAAGTAACCATTAAAAACAAAAAGTTAAAGCCTTTTCTGATAATTAAATTCTATTATGGTTGACTCTAGAAATCTTATTATTCTGCCCTGTATCTATCTTTGAAACCATACCATTTATTTTTATTTAGACTTTGGTGGCTTTTGAATAAATCTGACTTTCTAGGAGTCTGTTAACTTGCAGCCAATCTGAATCTGCTGAATACCCAGTTGGGATCACAGCTGCATGATTACCTTGTTCTAGTGGGTATATGGATTCATACCGGCCCACATCTAATTCTTCTAGGTTTTTCTGACATAATACTGTGAAATAATTTAGTATTAGGTTACTCCTATTTTATTTCCTGTAAGTCAGGGTATGGCGCAATGCCTCTCCCCCTATATTTATTAAATTTACAGTTGCCTGGAGTTTTCCTTAATTGCATAATTGCATAATCAAAATACTTTTATATTTTGTAATTCAGAAAGTTATTTTCTGGTCATTTGATATTAAATTGGAATGAACTTTACCATATTGGTGGTGTTTTCAATAGTGTTGGTTATGTTTCCACTTCTCTCTTTTTTTCTCCTCATCCCATAGGATCACTACCCTTTCAGTTTGGCCATAATTATTTCTCACTCCAGAATAATGTATTTGCTTGACAGTCAGGTCTTCTATTTTTTTTTTTTTTTTAATCCTTAAGGTCATTATTTATCCTTTGAAAAGAGATTTTATTATATTTTTTCTTTCTCCTTAGCACCAATTTGTTTCGTTAGACCTGAGTTAATATCAGAATGGGCTAATTTACAGGATCCAGTGTGAAATGAAATTACATAGCTCTTTATTAAAAGCAATTGTGAAGAGTTTTAAGTCAGTAACAACAAAGCATTAAGCAAGCATGGGAGCCTTCTGAGTGCAGCCCTGTGTGACTGCTCAGGTTGCTCACCCATGAAGTTGACCCGGGCATCACATGTTTACTTTTGGTCCCATTGTTGACAGGAGTGCCAGAGGCTTTGGAAGAGAAGGGGATCAGGAGTTGTGACAACAATGGTAATGGCTTTAGGTATAGGGAGAGTAGAGGAGCCAAAGGATACAGAAAGTGATAGCAGCAATCTCTTGTAGGGGTGATTTGCAAATTGCCTATGAACAGGTCATTTGCTATCCAAAGATATGCTAATCATGTTTTCATAGGCCAATTAAAAATATGGTTTTCAAATGCTGCTGAAGAGGGTTGAGAATTAAGTGGCAGACCTGGCAACCCTGACACTACACACGTTTTTCTTCAGATAACCTGTTGGTATATAACTGTTTGTTGACCGTAGTGGACCTTGAATATAGATCAGGTATTGATGACTTACTTGAATTAATTTTATTAGAGAAATGTTTGTTTCCTCAAACAAAATTTATGTATCTTACAACAGTGAAAGAGTTAGCAATTAAAATACAAAAGCACTGTTAAGTTGTACACTGATATGCATAACTCATTGTTCTATAGTATTAATGTATACTTGCATTATTAGATAATGTGTTTTATTCATAAAAGGTAACTTTATTTTAGAATTTTAGGTAATTTAAAATAAATTTCAGACTGGTGTAATTACATTAAAAATCCTGTTATTCAATAGCTAATAAGTGTTTTAACTTTGAATTGGTTAGTTTTTATTTTCAGAGTTTAAATTATGCCTCTCTTAATTTTACTTTTTTCTCATTTTTATTATGAATTTCCTATCCCAAACATGGACTCAGGTATTTGTGGTTTTCTTGGGCTGGATTGAGTTGGTTGTTATGCTATTCTTCTGAGCCAATTATTCACACATAACTAACCGGTTACCTCCAGGAGCTTAGAAGATTTTTAATGATATTTTTGGCAGTGGAACAATGAGAAGAGTGTATCAGTGTTTTGGACTGAAAAATATGGGATACTTTATAATTTTCTTTATATGATTAAACTCACGAGTGCTTGCCAAGTGGATAAAGACTATTTGTATTGATTTTGAAAATGAGCTTTAATTGAAAAACGAGTGCTAATTTTTAAAATGAAGTCATTAGGTATGTATTACTTTTTAAGAAAATAAATGGTAAAAACACTTCAGGGTCTTTTTCAGAGATTTTTTGAAGAATTCAAATATTAGATTTAGTTCTGTCATATTCTTTAATCTCATTATTTCTAATAGCATGTCATTAGTTTCATACAAATGAAAAACTTAAAATAATTATTTTATATGCCCCTCTATTTTATAATGGAATATCTGTCAGTTAATAAAAATGGTGACATGGGTCTACATATTTAAAAAAATAAAATAATACATTAGTAAGTGAGAAAACCAGGTTTTAGAAAATTAATGTGACACGATTAAATTAGAACTCTGTGTATGTGTCTGTGTGTATGTTTGCATGTTGTATATGCACACATATACTCAAAACTTAGTCCAGAGGGATGGATATATACCAAGATATTAGCAGTGTTTTTCCTCTGTGAAATATGAATGCAGGTGACTTTCTTTTCCCTTTTTAAGCCCCTCTTTACTTTCCCTTTTTTCTACAATAAGCACAGATTACATATGTAATGAAAATAGTTGTCATTCTTTTTTTTTTTTTTTAAATGTTTTATTTATTGCTGAGAGAGAGAGAGAGACGGTGTGAGCAGGGGAGGGTCAGAGAGAGGGGGACACAGAATCTGAAGCAGGCTCCAGGCTCCGAGCCGTTACCACAGAGCCCGATGCAGGGCTTGAACCCACGAACTGTGAGATCATGACCTGAGCTGAAGTTGGACACTTAACCGACTGAGCCACCCACGCGACCCTGTCATTCTTTTATAGAAATGATGATAGCCTGTGATGTGGCCTGTGTTTATTGTAATTGTTTTAGGTTATGGTTTTAGAATAATTTAATATTTATTACATATTAAAAATATATTATGTATATTTAAGTGTGGTATAAGAGTCAATGAAAGTTCGGAGTACCTAAAAAAAACCCTGATATTTTTTAATTAGGAAAAATATTGAGAAACAGTGTGGAATTGGATTCAAGCCTGAATTTGTATCCTAGTTCCATTTCTTACCAACTTTCTAATCCTTGCTCAAAGATTCAATTTCCTCAGCTGTAACTGATTGTAATAATAGGAATGTCAGCAGTTCTAATACTAATTACTTTGCAGGTTAATTGTAAAGATTAGAAATAATCTATGTTTAGTCCTTTGTATAGTATCTGGCATATAGTAGGCACTTAATAAATTATAGCTATGATTTTGTTATTATTAATTTGGCTGCTTCAAAGGAAATATTATGTAGATGCAATTAGCTAAATTCACATGTTTTAAGGGGATAGGATAAGTAGATAAATGATCTGTAACAAAAACAGATATAGTGAAGGAGTACTTTAAAATGGAGACTTACTTATAATAAATGGAAAAATTAGTAGCGGTAGAAATCATCTGTAAATTAAAATACTTACTGAAATATAAGCATTTACTTGTTTCATGAAAATTCAAGCATTTAGTAGGTTCTAAAGGTATGAGACTTAACTCTCATGTCTTGCTTAGCAGTAGTAAACGGTTACTTGTTTTCTTGCAGAGTGCACAGTTGACGGAGATCATCAACAGTCTGATTGCCCCTCTCAACTTATCCCCAACTTCATCACCCCTATCCTCCAAATCCTGTAGCCATAAATGTCTAGCGAATGGTATTTCCAGGAGGTATGTATCAGTGAGAAAGCTTGACTTCTAAATTTGGCTTTGCTGATTTTATTTTATTTTTTGATCTTTGAAGTAGTATAGCTGCTTTTTTCTTCTTATTTAAGCAGTATTAGAGTACAATCAATAGAACATGGATACATTTTTAGATAACATCAAACTTATATAAGTAAGATTATTGTAAACCTGAGAATGAGGGAGAAAGTTTCCCAGGATATTTAATGTTTCTGAAAAAGAAAAACAGTGATACCATTTGTTAAAGAAATACTCTTTATTTAACACACCTTCCATTTTGTACATTTTCAATTCTGTGGTTCCATATGGCCTTTCCAATACATTAGAAAAAAGACCCTAGATACATTTTGGGCACAGAAGATGGATATATCTCATCCACAAAATTCAGTTTAAGTTTCATTTAATTATTCTGTATCTCAGATTTTATAAGGAAAAAATTTTTTCTGAATGTAATTAATATAAAAATTCCTATAATTATTAACAATTTACTATGATATATCAGCAGATACACACTTACATATACATGAGGGATCATAATTTCTTTTTTGGGAACAGCTTTTGTTCTCTTTTATTTCCCTTATTTTTATCTTTTAAAGATTCAATTAGAATTAAAGATGCTAATAGAATATTATTTTGTGTGTACATCTAATTTTTTTCAAATAAAGTTGTAATGTGGGTCCCTTTAACTACCATAGAGGACTGAGTATAATTTAGTATTGGGAAATATTTGTATTAATAATTACATGAGATATTCTTGAAATTTGTTTTAATATAGCATGAAAGGAAAATTTGTACCACAGTAAAAATAATGCAAAGTAGCCATCACATTCTTAATGAGATTAGCGGATATTAACTGAGTCTTAAATATAATGTTATTTGGGTTTAGTTCTCATTTGTTATTTTGAAAATCTAATTTTTGATACTTTCACTACTTCATTTGTGTGGGGTCTTTTATTCATTGTGTTACAGAAAAAAGTTCTTCTATTGGTTTTGCTTTATTTTTTGTTGATTTTATATATTCTTTATTATCATTGATGATTCACTTTGAAAGCAGATATTCTCACATATTGTGTACGACAACTCTGATATCTTCATTTATGAGAACATATGCTAATTAAGGAAGTCATAATTATAAAAACACAAAGTCATAATTACAAGTTGAGCCATTAAACATCATTAAATTGATGTGCAAATATTGATTTGTGGCCACACCCATTTTAGGTAACATTTGTTTACCTAACTAGTTACTGCATTATTACATAAATATGCATGTGTGTACATATTTTTATTTTGATGTACTTGCCCATATTTTTGGTTATTCGTTCACATAGCATATTTCATAACTATTTGCTGTATGTCACATAGTCAAAGTTCTAGGTTACAAAGATAAAGAAGATGAAGTCTCTACTTTTAGCTAACTTGTAGTCTCATAGGTGAAACATAGTTATTTAAAATATGTAGTAATAAAGGAATTGGGTGAAGTTGTTTGAATATTTTATTTTAATAGCTGTTATAGTTGAAAGATAGCTAGCTCATTAAAGATATGTGGTTCCAAATGAAAGAGGTGTAACATTGGCTTTATTTACTAAATCATGGTACTTTTTCAATACTGTCTACTAATAGTTCAGAGGTTCTTGTAGAAATCTGCTAGTAATTGCCATCTTCCTGATCTCAGGTATTTATTCCTATAAATTAATTGGAAAGTTTATTTTTGAAAGTTTAGGACAGGGTTGGGGGGGAAACTATGAAAGGGGAAAAAAGTTTATAACAGGTTCAAAACGTACTTAAATTCTTTATTTGATAGATTTAAGACCAGATTAAAGTTTGTTCTCCAACTTTTTGAAGTATGCTGATATGTAAGTGTTTTAATGAATTTTATTAATTTTACTAAATCATTTATTTTTGGCAATAATCAACATTTTTTTCAAAATGTTTTCTCTATAATATGAGTTCCTTTCAAAAAGCATTCTCACATTTGTTGTCAAAATCTATTTCTCATGAAGAAAAGATTTTCTAACATTTGCTAGAAAATGTAATATAGCCTCCTTTCATTTAAAGAGAAGGTGAGAAAATTTAGAATATTAGAGTTTTTGTTTAAAATGTATAATTTATGTTTAAGTTTATTAACTATTTTTAAATGCTTTGTTCCCACATAACCAGCAAACTGGTGTGTGAAACGAGATTTGGGGGATACTTCTGCTTTCATTAAAATTTTTGTAAAAATCCTGTTCATGATAAATATATACCATAATATACAAGTCTATTTAACCAGGGACACAGAAATTGGAATATATTGCAGATAAGAGAGTAATAACTCTGAAAGAAAAGTAGAAAATTTTGAGGATTTGTGGTTGTTGTTTCAACATGCCAAAGGGAGGTAGTGAAAAATGTCTCTTGACTTTGTCAGTTATAAATTGACCTTGCTAAGGTAGTGTAGTGTAGTGGCATGATGGAGACACATAACAGCGGGCTAGTAAGAGAATTGGAGATGAAGTACAATGGAATCAAGATTACACTTTCAAAATTGCTGACTGTAAAGGCTAAAATAAAATGGATGTATAAGGTCAAGAAAGGTATTTTTGTTTTTAATTGGAAGAAATGTAACTACCTTATTAAAATGAAGGACAAGAGCTAGAAATGGTAACTGTAGAAATACATAAAGTTATGGAGGGGACTTTATAACAGGTGGAAATACACCTGTTTCTGGAGAGTGTCATGACAGAGATTAAAATGGATGTAACCGCAGTTGTTTAAAAAGTGACTAGCCAAGTTAAGAGTGGGAAAGGGAGCTGTTGGGAGTTAGTTAAAGCTTTGGATAGACATTGACCAGTCAAATATTTTCTCTTCTCTCCATTTCCCTTTCTGCTTCTTTTTCTTTTTTTTGTAACATGAACAGACTGGAGAATGATGTTTTGTGGTTTCTAAGTTGTGGTTTTTTTTTTTTTAACCCTTTCACTATATTGCAAAAGATACATAATTGATATTTGTAAAACCAGTTAAAAATTTAAAAGCATTCTGTAATTTAACTTTTTATAAAATAAGCAAATGCATAATAGTGAAAATCTGTAAATTTAACAGATTATTTTAGTACTCATATTTGAGAATATTATGATAGATTTTGAAAATTAATTGGAGACACATTTTTATATTACAGTAATACATGGAAAAGCTTTGGTTTAAAGATATCTGTATGGAAGGAAGGTGAAATGTATCTATTTATAAGCCTTTTGATCCTGGGAGTAAATAAATGACAAATGAGGCCTAAATTTAGTTCTTGTATCTTTGCCATTTTTCAGCATTGTTTTTTTCTTCCCATGTAAATGTAAAAAAAAAAACTTTAAAAATCAAAGGTTTTCAAAAATAAGGAATTTAATGTTTTTCAGATTTGACTCAACTAGAAAGCATTTTCTGAAAATGTCCCTATTAACCATATAAATACTAGTCATTTTATGTATTTAAGTAAATACAAAGATAAGAAAATTAATCATTTGAATAAGAGTTTTTAAAATCCTGATTAAACATACATAAAATAGAACTTACGATTGTAACCATTTTTATGTTTAATGGCAGTTAAGTACATTCACAGTGTTGTGCAATAGTCACCATCATCCATCTCCAGAACTTTTTCTCATCTTTCTAAACTGAATCTCCATACCCATTAAACAGTAACTCCTCATTCTTCCTTCTTTCCATTCCTTGGCAACCACCATTCTACTTTGTTCTCTGTGAATTTGACTACTGCAGGTGTCTCACATAGTCCTACAGTATTTGTCCTTTTGTGACTGGGTTATTTCACTTAGCATAGGGTCATCAAGTTTCATCCAGATTGTAGCATGTGTCAGCATTTCCTTTTTAAGGTTGAATAATATTCTATTTTATGTTTAGAATACTTTCTTTTGCTTTATTGATCCCTGGGTGAACATATGGGTTGCTTCCACCTTTTGGTTATTGTGAATAATGCTGCTATGAACATGAGTAAACAAATATGTGTTTGAGTCCTTCCTTTTTCTTTTCCTTTTTTTTTGTTTGACTCCTTGTTTCTAATTTTTTGGACATATATGCAGAAGTGGAATTTGTTGGGGTTGAGTATTTTATTGTTTGTTTTGAAAATTAGAAATTAGTGAATGTTAATGATCTTTCTGAACCAAAAGCGAAGAAAAAGAAAGAAACCAGAAACATAAGCATAGCTCAGCATCTACTTTTGTCTGAGGACAAATCCTGACAAAATTGAGTTTTGATCGCTTTGTGAGAGAATAAAGAGAAATCAAAGCCAAGTCAAAAATCAAGTGAAGTTTTAATAGCTTGTGAGAAGAAGATAAATCAAAGCCTTGCCTCTGGGAGGGAGATGAAATGAAATCCTCCTCCATGGGTTACAGCCTCAAAGTAAATGGAGGAAAACTTTCATCTTCCCCACATAGGACACCATGGGGGAGAGTTGCCTTAGTCCTGAACAAAACAGAAACAAAACAAAACTTCTCTATCTGTAAGATAGCCTGACCATCGTAGGGACTTGCAAATTGATTTTCAGTTCAAATTTACATTAATGAGTCAACCAAGAAATCCCTACTTTAACATGGTTTTGGAATGGGTCGTACTACAAAGTAGTTGGCAGAGGCAAGTGTAGATTCTCTTTGGCAGACTCCTCTTTCTTAGCCCCAGGAAGTCCTTAGGAATAATTTTTCAAAGCAGTGATCAGCACATAGTTAAATATAATCAAATGTGTATGAGATCAATAGGAGGAAGAAAGAAAATAACAGCAAAAACAGATACACAGTTCTCAAATACCAGAATTATCAAACCCTGATTATTTTTAGAAAATAGTGCTACTTCTGATTTTAGAAATAAAAGATAGGCTTGAAAATATCTGCAGGGAAGAAACAATAAAAGTTACCTAGCACGTTTGAAAGAGGTCCAAATAAAACTTCTGAAAAATACTAAAATTAAAAGCTAAGTAAGTGTTGGGGCACCTGGGTGGCTCAGACAGGTAAGCGTGCAACTTTGGCTCAGGTCTTCATCTCATGGTTTGTGGGTTCAAGCTGCATTGGGCTCTGTGAGGGCAACTCAGAGCCTGGATCCTGCTTTGGATTCTATGCCTCCCTCTGTCTGCCCCTCCCCTACTCTCTCTCTGTCTGTCTGCCTCTCTCTCTCTCAAAAATAAATAAGTATTTAAAAAAATTTAAAATAATAAGTAAGGTTGGCAACATTGACACAATTGAAGAGAGAACATATGACAGAAGATAGATTAGAAGAAAAATTCCAGATTGTAGGAAAAGAAATAAAACTATAGGAAATAAAGAAGAGTCATTTAAACAAGTGAAACATATTGAGCAAGTCTAATGTCAGACCTAATTGGAGACCTGAAGATGAGATGGAGAATGGAGCAGAAGCAATATTTGGTTGAAAAATTACCTGATCTGATGAATAATACCAGATTAGAAAGCCAAACACAGATTCTTGAGCAGGACAAATAAAAAGTAATCTGTCCATAGAAACAGAGAAAATGGGGGAAAAACAAAGACAAGTGGAACATTTAAAAACAAAAGTGGAGGGGGAGGGGGAATGGAGGAAGACATCACCTTGACTGAAGCACAGTTTGACTAACAGCTGACTTCTCAAGGGTAACAAGAACCACAGTGCAGTCGAATGGGATCTTCAGTGAGTTGAAAGAAAAATAACTGCCTAGAAATTCTATACCCAGAGAAAACATCTTTAAAGTCTGAGTGTAAAACACAAATGTTCTCAGAGAAGTCAAAACTGAAGAGTATGTCACTAATAAATTCTAATTATAGTGAGAACCATAAAGGGTGTGCATCTCGCAGTGGAAAGTGATGATCCTAGAGGAGTAACTGTAGTTGTAAGAGGCAATGAAGAACAAATGAAATGGTAAAGGGTTATATGGGTATATTTAAACAAACAACAGTAAAACATGTCTTGTGGGGCCAGAAAAAGGCCATGACAACAATAGCATGCAGGTCAGGAGGAAGGTAAATGGTTTGAAGTTGTTCTCAAGTCCTTGAATTATTGAGAGAACTGGTAGAAGTACTGATTCTGATTTAACTTTTTATCTTTCTATGCTAAATATGAAGAGGAAGTCCACGTGGTGGGGGAGAAGGCTTCATAAGTGCCAGTAATGTTCCATTTCTTGGCCTGAGTGGTCATTATGGACAGTGGAGGATTAGGTTAGGCATTGCTTCATATTAATAAGTTAAACATAAGATAAACATTTTATGTATTTATCTATAGGTTACATATTTCACAATCAAAACGTTCAGAAAAATGGGATGCAAAGGATATACTTTAAAAAGGATAAATAGAAAACACAGCCATAATAGGTTTAAAAAACCAATTAAAAGATTTTTTAATGTTTATTATTTTTGAGAGAGCATGAGTGAGGAAGGAGCAGAGAGAGAGAGAGGGACACAGAATCTGAAGCAGGCTTCAGGCTCTGATTTGTCAGCATAGAGCCTGATGCTGGGGTTGGACCCATGAACCATGAAATCATGAGCCAAAGTCAGGCACTTACTCCAAGAATGATCCAGTTAATTGCTTTTATAATCCTTGTCCTTTAGCTATCAAATCTGTCTTTATCTAGGATGTCCATTCTTTTAAATGAAAGCATTCGTACATACTTGTGGAAAGCAGATGAAGAATGGCTTTTAAAAAAAAGGGCATGTAGCTGTAGTGTATTTTTAATTGTCCTTCTGATCTGAAAAGTTCTCTTATGGACACTTGTGAATTTTGAGGTAAATACTCAACCGAAATGTGTAAATTAATACAAATGTCAGACCTAATAATAGCAGGATAATAATAGGAAGTTGCAAAGTACAGATATAGGCAAAAGGTGCACTTAAAAGTGATAGGAAATTTGGTAATTTACTATGGTAAATAATATATGTTTATACTTCTTAAAAGTCATAATGGTGCCTAAATATTTATAATCTCTCTACTCCAAAAATTTTATAAAATCTTAACCAATAGTTAGCCATTATTCAGTTTCCACTCCTACCCAATTTTTACAGTCATGT
This sequence comes from Proteles cristata cristata, assembly GCA_017311185.1. Taxonomy (NCBI): domain Eukaryota; kingdom Metazoa; phylum Chordata; class Mammalia; order Carnivora; family Hyaenidae; genus Proteles; species Proteles cristata. Next base: position 732,190 of record JAESUZ010002113.1, on the reverse strand, counting down.
TATCTTAAAAGGTACATGTTAGTCTATTAAAATGTAGTATACCACAAAACAGATCACTGAGAATTAAGTGTATGTCTTGCAGTAAACAAATTAAATTTTGGGAGATAGTACATGATTGTATGAGAAGTAAATAAGATAGTACGTACAGAAGTCTTATATCAATGCCTGGCACATGAGAAACAGCCAAATGTTAACCATTGGTATTTTTATGTAAAGACATATTATGTATGTTAAAACTGTATATTAAATTTATAAGTAGTCTGTTATGTCTTTTATTTCCTGGCATTATACTAGTCATTGATTTAGAAGTATCCTTTCTTTTTTAAAAAAAGTACTTCAAAGTGGCCTGAGTTATTATAAGGATTTTAAGGCATTTGTAGGGCCACCTGTCACTGAACATTCATCATATAGATACTGGAAATCAGATATACCATCTGTTTCTCCATCATGTCTCTTGGGAAGATAGAAGTTCCTGTCCTACCTTTGGTTGGCCTGGTGGGTATGGTACCCTGTAATTAAACCAAGAACTTGAAAATTCAGGGTAAACACAGAGTTGAGTTTTATTCTTAACTTACATAAAACATACCTTCTCAAAAGACCATCTTGGGACATTTAATCTCTCCCCTCCACATAAAAAAGTTTTAACTTGTATTCATTTTTAACCACTTAATAGTACTTTTTATAATTTAGTTGTTTTGGGGGTAACCTGTGGTTATAAGAGTCTAGAGTATACATTTTTATATATTCTTTTTGTTTTAAATATTTTGTGACCTTGAGCAAGTCAGCTAATCTCTTTATATCTCATTTCTTTATCTTTAAATTTACTGGGACACAACTATTCATAAAGTAGTTTCCAGGACTAATATTTTTCAATTAAATGTTTATTTTTATGGAATTCTATTTTTTTGAAATAAATGAACAATAAAAACATAGATTTCAACACAGCCTAAAATGTGTGTTTTTGTCACATGACTTTTGTGGTTTGCTTTGAATGTAATCATTTTATGTTAGCTTATATATCAAGAGATGTAGTGAGTACAGACAAATTATTCAACATATCTTAAAAGCATAATCTAGAAGTTATTATGAAAGAGGTACTCAGGACAGTAGGAGGAATAAGGGCTCTGCTTAAGTGCTAGAAACTTTGAAATAAACCAAGAATTGTTTAAGTAAAATTTATTGCATATTACCTTTCTTGGATGATACTGAAGTTAATTTAGTTTTTCTTTGATAACTCAGGCTCAGGACTATGACCACATTCTCAGGGACTATGTAAAAGAATTCATTTAATAGTTAACAGAATACCTACTGAGTGACCTCATTGTGCTAGTCATTGAATTGGGTATTAGGGATACACATTGAGTAAAAATACATGTGGTCTCTGTACTCATGGTATAGACTCCAGTTGAAGAAAAATGCCGTCAACCAAATAATCACTCAAATAAATGCATAATTTTAAACTCTGATCGAGTGCTATGAGAAAACTCGTTGTTAAGGATATACCTTTGGAATCAGACAAATCTGAGCTCAGTCCCAACTCTGCCATTTGGTAGCATTGTGATCTTGGGCAACTTTGTAAATCACAGTTCAGATGAGAACAGTCTGTTTCCTGGATTGTTGTGAGGATCAAATGAAATAACAAGTGTGACATTATTTTGCTTTGTTTTTTGTTTTTACTATTTATCTTTTTGGATGAGAAAATATAAGCTCAGTGAAAGCAGGAATTTTTTAGTCTGACTTGTTAACTACTATTTTCCTAGAATCTAGCTCAGTAAGAGCCACATAATGGGCGGAACAGATGTTTGTTAAATGTCTTTCAAGATTTCTTACAGGTAATCAACATTCCATAAAGAAGTATTTTGTACTTATTTGTCTTTTACCTCTGTAGTCAGATTGATGTTTTAGTTATTGCTCTCATGGCTATCGCCTGTAGTTCTGTTTCCTCTCATCTAGCTTAACTCTGGACTACAAAATCATATAACCAAAATGGTAGAAATATTGAAAAGAGACATTTCTTGGTAAGAAAGAATGCCTCTCCTAATAGTAACAGGAGTGAACTTCTGTGAGGTTTTTTGGTTATTTAAAAAGCTTTTGTGATTTCATCCATGTTTTATATACTTGGGGTGCCAAGTAAGCTCATAAATGAAGTATTACATTTCTTCTATTAAGGCATACTTATTCTAGCTTTACATCACATTATATCATAATTTTTGTATATAATTAGGTTAGAAGAAACTCAGGTTTTGAATTTTTAAATGTTGGCCACCTGTTCTGTTTATTAATTTTTAGTGGATCACATAGAACTAGCTCGTTGTTTGATACAAGTTTTAAAAGCTATTTCAGATCATTTTTATAATATCCTACTAAACTGTTCTCTCACAATGTCTAAAGTAAATTCACTTGGTTAATTATTTTCCAGACTACCTGTTTGCCCACTTGTTATTCATTTATTGCCAACCCCCACCTCTTATTTAATGGCAGTATCTCCCAGAAGTTAGAATTGTTTTTTTAGCTTTATTAATCTTGGCAGCAGGGTATGAGATGAGTCACCAGGAACTGAGCAACTGAAAAGATTGAGTCTTGAAACAAATGAAGCATTACATTTTATCATCATCAGAGATAGTTATTAGTTTTTAGTTCTCATACTCTAAAATGAAGATAAAATTCTGTAAATGGATCCTTGTTTACCCCATGGGGTATTATCTCTGAGAAAGTAAATTTCTATTTGAAGTAATGTCTAGATTTTTATTATCATTATTGTTGCTTCTTTCTGCCTTAATGAGACCCAGAACATGATATGAAATTAAATTCCAGTGAATCATTGCCATGCTATTCATTTCCACTAATGGTAATTATCTCATGAAATGCAACCATTCTTTCTAATTGAGTATCATAACTGAAAAACTGCAGTAAAACTGGCAAACTAATTACATAGAAAGTAATTCTTTTATTCTTATAGTATCTTCAGTAGTTACTTTTCAGAAGAAAACCCTCTGAGCTGCATATTCTAGGCTGATATTTTCAACATGTTTTTGGATTCATATGAACAACACATTATCATATTAGCTAAATGTGTATAACATCAATAAGGAAATAAAATTTCCCAGCTGTGTTTTTAAAGAATGCCAGTAGAAATTATTTTCTTTGGTAAGAACATTTCTTTCCCCTTTTTACCTGTAAGTCTAAAACCTAATGTTACAGGGAATATATGATATCCCAGGAAAATAAAATTTCCCAGCTGTGTTTTTTAAGTAATGCCAGTAGGAATTATTTTCTTTTGTAAAAATTGTTCATTCCCCTTTTCACCTCTAAGTCCAAAGCCCAACATTACAGGGAATGCTTAAGTAAATTATGTTATAACCAGTGGATGGAATATCATGTAAGTATGTTAAAAAAAAAATCATATGGTAACATACTTATTTTAGAATGTTAAGTGGAAGAATCAGGATACCAAAACCATTGTATAGGAACATTTCTCTCATAGAAAAAAGACTTCAAGGATATAAACCAAAATTTTAATGAAAGCTGTATTTGTGATTAGTTGATGAGATTTTGAAAAATATCTTCAACTTTTTATTTCCAAATTTTCCATTAAAATGAAAAATAGTAATTAGTAAAACAGAGTCTCCATTTCAAACGTTAAAACAAATTACATGTCAGAAAAACAGCAGAGATTATATTGACAAATCTGAACTGTATCTCCTACCCAAACTATAGATTATCTAGAAATGTTTCACTTCTCACACATGGAGACATTGGCCTCTTAGTCTCTTTGCCTTAATGCTTCAAAAAGTACCACTTGAGAGGTGCTGTTGGGTTCTGCACTAGCAGCAGAGCTTGCTTGCTTGGGATTCTGTCTCTCCCTCTCTCTGTGCCCCTCCCTTACTCACAAACTCAAGCTCAGGCTCTCTCTCTGTCTCTCCCTCCCTCCCCTACTCTCTCTCAAGAATAAACTTAAAAAAAAAAAAAAAGAAGAAGAAGAAGAAGAAAAACCTTAAAACTAAAGCACCACTTGAGGGGTACCTGGCTGGCTCAGTCAGCAGGGTGTGGAATTCTTGATCTCGGGTTGTGAGTTTGAGCCCCATATTGGGTGTAGAGATTACTAACAAAACAAAACAACATACCACTTGAAGTTAAGAGCCAGAGATAGAAATAGCAGATGGTACTACAATAGTCTGTCTCTTTTACTCTCTACCTTTTATCATGGAAAAATTTGACATTATACAAAGCATAGTAAAATGAAATCTCATATTCCTAGGTTTAATAAGTCCCAAGATTTTGGGGATGCCTGGCTGGCTCAGTCATTAGAGCATGTGATTCTTGATCTTCATGATGTGAGTTCAAGCCCCACATAGGAGACAGAGTTTACTTAAAAAACTTCCCAAGATTTTCCTGATTCATTTCAGCTATTTACCTTCCTAACACATTGTTTTCTGTGAATTTTTAAAAATCAAATTGTATTGCTATTTTAACTTGTAAATACTTCTCTGTATTTCTTTAATCAACTCTTTTTTTTAACATACCCACTATGGTATTATTATCTGCTTATTATTTTTATATTATTAGCCTTAATTTGGTGCTGTCATGAAATTTCTATCCATATTCAGATTTCTCCAGTTGTCTCAAAATTATCTTTTTATGGTTAATAAAATATAAATTGTGAATCAGGATCCAACAAATGCATATTACATTTGGTAATTATACTCTAAGTCTCTTACTCTCAAGTTGTCATTTTAAAGTCTATTAGAATCCCCTAATACAGTGGCACCTGTCTGGCTCAGTTGGTAGAGCATGTAGCTCTTGATCTCATGGTTATTAAGTTCAAGCCTCACACTGGGTGTAGAGATTACTTAAAAATAAAGTCTTAAGGGGTGGATGCCTGGGTAGCTCAGTAGGTTAAGCCTCCAATTTTGGCTCAGGTCATGATCTCATGGCTTGTAAATTCGAGTCTCATATTGGGCTCTGTGCTGACAGCTTAGAGCCTGGAGCCTGCTTTGGATTCAGTATCTCCCTCTCTCTGCCTGTCTCCTGCTTGCTCTCTGTCTCTCTCTCCTCAAAAATAAATCCACATTAAAAAAATTTTTTTAATCTTTAAAAAAAGAAGTCCCTAGTACAAAAAAAATGATTTTCAGATGATATTTTTTGTTTACAAAAACAGTATAAGCTCATTTTAGGAAACTTAGAAAATTCACAAAATATTAATAGAGTGGAAATCATATTGCTTAGAGTATATTTCTTTTTTATCGTTTTATACATTATTTTCATATTTGGATCTATTAGAAGCACTTTTAGATATTTTAACATTTTATACTTTTAACATTATATCTGAAGCTTTTTCTACTTAAAATATTTCCTTTACATTTTAATATCTGCATTAAGTTATACTTTACTTTTTGAGAATAGGTATGTAATTATAATGAATGCCATTTTACATTGTACTTCAAACCATTTTCTTATTGCTAGAGTTGAAGAGACTTGTATTTTTGAGTAATGGGTATAGTTCTTCTAATTAATACCTAGAGTAGGGGAAATGGCCTGGTAAAGGTACAGTTTTCTCTGTACCAGATAATGCCTGTTATCTTGATCTTGAATCATTGGTCATTTGAGAGAGGTGTCTTACTTTTGCTATTTGGAGGACAAGTAATGCCCCTAGTGGACCATTTAGTAAGTTTATATAAGCCCTATTTTATGTAATTTCTTTAAAATTGGTTAATGTCATTGAGTTATTTGAGTATATGATGCATTTATTTCTCCAAATACTATCAAGGGAAAATGAGATAATAAATTCAGCTACCAGCAGGATGTTGCTACCATTAATACTATCACCAAGGTAACTCCAAAAAGCTAATCGATGTCCCCATATACCCATATCTTTATTTTATCTAATTATGATATAAGTACATAATATTTGCAGGAAAGGATTTTGGTAGTGATTTTGGTTGTGATTTTGGTAGTGACTTCTAGTAATCAAAGTATAGGAATACACTATAAAAATTCACTTTAAGTTTTCCATTTATACTCTTTGTGAACAAATTGAATGCTTATTATCCATAAATATATTAAATGCCAAGGTTTTCTACAATTGTGATAGAAAACCAGTGATTTCAGAAAGTCATTAAATAACTATTAGAGAAATTAAATATTGTTAATGCGAATTCACAATTTTCTAATTATTAAAGTTTTCGGTCATTTTGCACTTTTTATATTAGAAGAGATTTTTTAGACTTGATTAATGTCTTTTTTTTTCTTTTTACAAATCAGAACATCTTATAGTTCTCATCAGTTTTTTCTTATAAATTTATGAGAGATACATCATATTTTACTACAAACAACTACCTTTTGTAAACCAAAGAGAAATTTAGAATAGAACTCAAGGCCATCTAAACACGTATCTTTCTAAAAGCCCTCTTATAACCTTCTGTTTAGAACTTCTTTTGGCTCTTAGGTTGAAATGTTCAATGTGTACTCATTCACTAAACTGATTATTTAGGTGTGTGTTGTCCATGCGCTGTATAAAAGCACAAAGCTGGAATGATAAATGTGTATTTCTCTATTCAATAAGTATTTATTGAGCATCTGCTGTATGCAAGGTACGATATCAGGAACATCTGATACAAGGGTAAACAAAACACATACAGTCCCTGTACTACTTACAGTCTAGAAAGCAAGACAGTCATTAATCAGATAATCATACAAATGAATGCAAAATTATCACCATGACAAATGCTTTGGTGGACAAGTGAACGGTGCTATCAGAGCTCAAAAGGGGATATGACCTAGTCTTTGGAAAGAGCGTAGCAAGATAAGTTTTTTTTTTTCCAAGATTGGTATAGAAGGGACCGAAGGGGAGGGAAGTGTAGATGAGGGAGACCAGTTAGAAACTATTGGAGTATTTATTTCTGGACAAAAGCTTGGATTAGGGAAGTGATGGTAGAAATGGAGAAAGATGTAAACCCACCCTCACTGGTCTCCCTTCTCATTATTCATTTTAAAACCAAATTATGCTATTTGCCTAGAAAACAAAGGATCTATCCTTTCAGGGATTTTTTAAAAAAATGTTTTTATTTTTGAGAGAGAAATAGCATGAGTGCACATGGGAGTGGGGGAAGGTCAGAGAGAGAGAGAGAGAGAGACAAAGGATCTGAGGAGGGGTCTTTGCTGACAGCAGAGAACCTGATGTGGGGCTTGAACTCACCAACTGTGAGATCGTGGCCTGAGCTGTAGTCAGAGACTTAACTGACTGAGCCACCCAGGATTTTTATTCTCTGAATAATAGCTTCCAATTGGAAATGTAAAGAAGTATAATTTGTTGCCTCACCTGCTACTGTCCCACTTAAAAGTTTGCAATTACAAAAGCTCAATGATGATTATATATTAATACTTATTGATATTGTCTTGATAATTATAATATGACAGTATTTGATGGTGACCCATTGCACCCTTTGTTTCCGGGGTTCACACAACTCACTGTGAACATTAAGCCTTCTCTTATTGAAATGTTTTTTTTCCCCTCCCAGGATTTTGCCTCTACCTCCTCCTCCCAATATTATGATAGCTCTCTTTCTCTCTCTTTTTTTTTAAGAATGTCATGTGATGATGATGTCTTATGTTATTTTATTAATGATATCTTGGTTTTTAATTCTATTTTATGTAATGCTTAATTCCTAGATATTATCTCCTGATGAAAATCGTTACGTTATAGAGTTACTGGAGCAAGGTTGTTCTCTTACAGATTCACTCAAATTTCTCTTGTTCTGCTTTTCATTGAACTTAATTGACTCTTTAATGTAAAACACTGGAAAATAAGTGAATTTATCCATAATTTATAATAACCCTTTATAATAAACTCATTAATTATTTATAAAAGGTTTTAGGTACCAAATTAACTTTGGTGAGAATAATGTGTTTTACACATTAATTAGTTATGAAATAAATTTCATATCTTTGAATTTCAGCGCATTTCCCCATTTGAGAATAATATATTTTTTTAAATTTTAGACAGTGTGTGAGTGGGGGAGAGGGAGAAGGAGAGAGAGAGGAAATCTTAAGCAGGGCTCCATATGAGGACCCTAGGATCATGACTTGAATTGAAATCAAGAGTTGGATGTTCAACTTACTGAGCCACCCAGCCACCCTCAGAAGAATAAATTTTGAATACACTTTGGAAGGATGCTTAATAGAGAGTGTTGAAAGCCATTAAGGAAGAATTGTCTGCAGCTGGGAACATTCGTAATTCACAAAAATAAAACAAAACTTTTTTCCCCTCCTGATAATATTGTGTCACTTTAGAAACTTGAAAATACAACATGTAGTGAACAAATGGCATGTTTTCTTTTTATCTTTAACTCAACCTGTAAGCTTCCAGTCAATTCAAAAGCTGTGTGCTGGGGCACCTGGGTGTCTCAGTTGGTTAAGCGTCTGCTTGGGCTCAGGTCATGATCTCACGGTTCGTGGGTCCAAGCCCTGCATCGGGCTCTGTGCTGAGAGCTAGCTCGGAGCCTGGAGCCTGTTTCAGATTCTGTGTCTCCCTCTCTCTCTGACCCTCCCCTGCTCATGTGCGCGCGCTCTCTCTCTATCTCTCTCTCTCTCTGAAATAAAACATTAAAAAAAGAAAGAAAAGAAAAAGCCATGTGCTGTCAGTCTATAAAGAGATTGTGGCTTTTAGGGCTGAATCTCCTGTGGGTAGGGGAACTAAGGACTCATTAACAACTAAAGAATTGTAAATACAGGGCTGCCTTAACAGTGCTTCAGGGTCCTGGAATAAAAACTCTTAATTTTCTCTAGACATTACAGAAACAATGTTTCTTTTAGGGAACCAGTGTATCTATCTTCCTAAAGGTGTTTCTTACTTGCCAGAAGAACCTCCTTTTTGTGCTGGATCTGCTCCTGCCTTCCTGGATCCTAGCATCCTGACTTGATGACTTCTTAAATCAACCACCGTCTGAAACCTGTCTTCTTCCTGACCTTGACTTCTGTGTCGCCCCGTGCCTAATTCACTTTTGCCTGTTATCTACACCTTCTTCTCACCCTTGATGTGATAGCCCAACTCCATGGCTGTTTCTCAAGAGAAGACTATTACTGAGCACTGATACACTTGTTACAGAAAATGACTTCAGGATATGAGATTGGACCTGTTAATTTGAGAGTAGGGTTATATCTTAAACCTTTCTCAGAGGATCCTTAGAATGCTTATAAACCGGGACTTAAGACATTTTTGACCAGGGCTCTCTGAAGACTGAAGTTACAATTTTAAAAGTGAAATAGATAACTATTATCAGCTCTTTTCCCTAAACTGGTCTGGCTAGTAGTACATATTCAAGTATTTGTTGAATGTATGGTAGTCCCCAAATTTCATGTTTAATTCTCTTTGGTGTCACCAACAAAACCCATTCAGATACCTTTATATCTGATTTATCACTATGTAAAGCACTTTTGAATTACTTGTTTTCTATGTACAAGCTATTAATGTTTTATAGCAGCCATAAATATAATTGAAAACTAATGGTACTGCTATAGAAAAACAATATATTTACTGTTAAACACCAATTCTACTTAAACTAAGTAGCATATTTAGAACTTATATATTGATTAGCAGTACGACACATAACAGATTAACTTGTTGATATTAGAATACTGGAATGTCTGGTTGGCTCACTCAGTAGAGCACATGGCTCTTGATCTTAGAATCGTGAGTTCGAGCCCCACATTGGGTGTAGAGATTACTTAAAAATAAAATCTTAAAGAAAAATACCAAATTGACTAGCTTCTGTCTATATAAACAAGGTTGAAATTGGTATATTGTACTGCTTGAAAAAATTATTTTATATATAGTATGCTGGATAAATGAAATTTGTGTGGCACTGAGCATTAACTTCTTGCTATTCCAATTTAAAAAATATTTAAGTATATGTTTAAAAATTAATATGGAGGATAATGATGACATTAATGGGCTTATTTTTATGTATAGTTTATGTGATCGATTTCATTTAATAGTTATGGCTTCTGTATCATAAGTTTTAAAAAGTTCTACAACATAGTAGGATTGCATATTTGTTTCAGAATTCACAGAAATGGTATGTAGTGTTCATTTCGGAGTAATTAATAATGCAGTATGGGATTTTAGCCCTTTTTAAACCTGTAATCTTATGTAATTTCACCTACATGCAAAAAGCATATGATGTAAATAGTTACAACACTGTGCAACATGCATGAATTATTGATTTACAGTGAACATTTACATTGTACCACTGAATTCATGTGATCATTTCTAGCCTATGGGATATTTGTTTTACAAGAGAAAATAGAAGTAGAAATTATTTTCACAACTTGAATATGTAATTCCCTATTAATATCAATTCTTTTGCCAATTGTTACCCCAAAATTGGCTAAGATTAATACTCTTCTGTCATAATAGATCAAGGCAATTTACATTTAGTTTTCTTTGTCTTTTTTGTTTGTTTGTTTTGTTTTATTCCCTCCACTTCCCAATTATTTCATGGCATTTCAGTGCTTCCGAGAATTTAGATGAGCTCTCTTCCTCCAGTAGCTGGTTACTTAACCAGAAGCACAGTAAGAAAAGGAGAAAAGACAGGACAAGATTGAAATCTCCATCCTTGACTATCATGAGTACAGCAGCTCGAACAAGGCCACTTCAGAGTTTCCACAAACGAAAACTCTACCGATTGAGCCCTACTTTTTATTGGACTCCGCAGGTAAGGCTGCCTATGGGGAAACATGAACAAAGATTTTATCATCAGTATATTTCACATACCACAGGGTATGGATTGTCCATGGTTGTTTAGAATAATTACATCTAGAAAGCTTTAAATATATAATTTATAAATCACATAGGTATTCATGATATCTAAGTGGAATTTAGTAATTTTTAACATAGTGTATTCTGAAACTTCTCACATCCCCATTTTTTTAAGTGCACTGTTATGCTTAAACCAGTTTGAAGGAATATTACATATCATGGTGATTTAAAAATTTTACTGGTAAGGGTAATAAGGAAAACACAAGTGTACTACATATTTGTCTTTGGTTAGTAAAGAAAATCTGTATAGCTGTCAGTTATTTTGTAGGAAATGGCATTGCTCTCCTTCTTAGGTTTGGTATTTGTTAATTCTTGTGAGCATGCCTTTTCCTTTTTCTGGAATATAAGCAGTGCAATTTTATGTACCATGCTTACACTTTTTTATAATTAAAATGTACTTCATTAAAGCCATTTATTTTTAAAACATATTTTTCACTTGTTAGCAAAATGTTAAGTATACATCTTTCTGTGCATATCTGAACAAAGTGTGGTTAAAGAGAAGATAAGTTACCTCCAGTTTTTGTTATATGACCCGCTTTTTTTCTATTACATTTTTAAGTACTAAGTCAAAGGAAAGAAATGGTAGTGTCATTTAATATTGTTTCTGATTATTACTATATTAACTATTAAGTATATTTAACCATTTTAAATATATTTGTATAAAAATCAAGAGGCTTGTTTCATTAGAAACCAATTTTAAATTTGGTTTTATAGGCTTCAATTTAAATAGAAATGTGCATTCTGACAAATTAGTTTTTATTAATAGGTTAATTTTTACCATATAAGTAGTTTAGATATTATTGTCTCCCAACCGAAAGTATTTTTTTAAGTTTGTTTCAGAATTTTAATAAATTCTACATAATCAAATAGGAAAATATTTTTATTTAAAGTTTTTATATACAAAATCATATTTAGTGATTTTTTAAAAGATAAGTAATGTTTTTGAAATTGACTTTATAATTTCAGAATTGTAAGTAGAATTGTCTAAAATTCTGAACATATAACTATGCCACAATATTCTGACTGAAAGGAATTTGCTTGAGTAATTTAGACTTGCTAGATGTTACTAGAATACTTCATATACCCTAACATTGTAAACATGGGCCTTTTGTACAGCAAACAAATGAAGAAACGTGTCAGATTATTGTTACTAGTAGACCATATTCTTTATTCACAATGCTAACCATTTTCAGTACATTATTTTATTATTTATTATTATCTCAAAATATAACTGTGCAGTATTATTAATCCCCCCTTTAGATACAAAAATTGAAGTGCAGAGAGATTAAGTAATTTACCCAGGGTCACACACTTAGTAAGTGTTAAGTCTGATTCCAGAGCCCATGTTCTTACCCATTGGATCTATAACGACAAAAATAGACCAAATCTTTTGTGCTTTTGAAATCAGCAAAGACACTATATTTGGAGATTGGGGAAGGGGCTCATCTGGTTATAGGTATTAAGAAATACATCATAAAATATGGGCTTTGAAAGATAAACAGGATTTTGAAAAGTTATAAGAGAAATAACGAATTTTAATAGAAACAGAGATGAAAAATGATGGAGAATAGAAAATATCCCCACCCCTAACTTATCCCCCACATTGCCAGGAAAATAGTTATTTGCCTTTCTAAACTTAATAAATGTCCTTTCTCTCCGTAAGTCTTCCTTGACATCCCTGCATTGGGATGTTAATATAACAAACACCTTATGGTAGGAAAATAATCCATATTTAAATAATCATCTATTTTTCTGTCTTATTACATTGTAAGTTATTAGAGAACAGAGAGAATATATTTCTGATCCTACAGAGCTTTGAATAGTTACTGTCCCTATTCTATATACTCAATATATAATGGTTTAATTTCTTTTTCGAGAGAGACCAAGTGCGTGCCTGAGAGAAAAAGTGCAGGCGAGCAAGTGCAGAGTAGGGGCAGAGGGAAAAGAGGAGAGAGAATCCCAAACAGGCTCTGTGCTGTCAGCGCATAGGGCTTGATCTCACGACCATGAGATCCTGACCTGAGCTGAAATTAAGAATCGGACGTTTAACTTGTTGAGCCATCCAGGTGCCCCTAAATAATTGCTTAATATGTGAAAGAATTAATATAATGGATATAGAAGGTTATTTAAAAGATAATGAAGCATGCAAATGAATGTGTGTTTGTGTCTTCAATTTACTTTGTGAAGGGATCTGGTACAGTATATAATGACTGATAGAATTTTCTTATAATGATGAAAATGTTCCATGAATACCTGTGCTGTCCAATATGGTAGTAGCTAAATACATTTAGCTATTTAGCACATGAAATGTGGCTAGTGCAACTGAGGGACTGAACTTTTTATTACATTAATTTTGATTTAAATAGCCACATATGGATATGACTGGTTTAGACCCATACTTACCCTGACAGCAGTGAGTACATATGACTCTCATTCTTGTTTTCTAATACTACTCCCTACTGAAAGGAAACAGGGATCTTTGGAGAAATGGTTGATCTCCAGAGTTGGGAAGGTAGAGTATAAGATGAGCCAGGAATATGTCCAAGTTCCCAGAAAGCAAGGAAGTGTTACCAAAAAAAAAAAAAAAAAAAGATGGACATGTCAAAAGAACCCAGAAAATAGTTTGAAAAGGCTGTGCTACTGGCCAAATTTAGGGCTATTTGAGCACCAAAATAACTAAGGACACTAATGAACCATTGAAAAAAATAGGAAACCATGAGTCCATGCTGCTGTTAGATTGATAGATAGATAAAAAGGAGAAAGGGAGGACTTTTCCATGTAGTAGATTGCAGATTAATAAATGAGGAGTGAACACAACTAGAAAATTATTATAGTAATCATAGTAAAGACTGATTGGGCAAGAATCATCAATAGGTGCTCAAAACTAACATAGCCTATGAGAAGGATATAGTATTGCTATGGAGTACTTTGGCCAGGGACGTATAGGCTGAATATAATTATAAGGAAATAGTAGACAAAACCGAAGTCAGCAACATGTTATTAAGAAACTGTGAAAACTACACTGTATTCTCTTTTTTTAACAACTGTTTTTCAGTTTATTTTTTTTTTTATTTTGAGAGAGAAAGAGAGCACAAGTGAGGAGGGTAAGAGAGAGAGGGAGAGAGAATCCCAAGCAGACTCCACACTATCAGTGTGGATCCCGATGTAGGGCTTGAACTTACGAACCATGAGATCATTACCTGAGCTGAGGTCAAGAGCCGGATGCTTTAACTGATTGAGCCACCCAGGTGCCCCAGCTAGCCTGTATTCTTTTTAAAAAGTCAATGTTGTGAAAGTCAAGAAAGACCTAGGAACTATTTTAGCTTAAAAGAGAGCTTAAAAAGATATATGACAGTTAAAGGAATATTTGATCCAGATTAGAATTATTTTGGAGGGTGGGTGGGAGGGAAGGGGAATTCTTGGGGATTGAGAAACTGTGCTGTTGTACTGTGATAGACTATATAAAAGTATTATATCAGTGTTGAATTTCCTAAATGTGATAACTGTTTTGCCATATGTAAGAAAATATCCTTATTTTAGGAAATGCACATCGAAATATTAAGGAGTAAAGTGACTAAGGCATCCATCTAATGTAATAAATTAGCTCCTGTGCATGTAGATTGGTACTTACCCATGTAGCATCCTTGGCAGAATTGAGAAAATAATTATTTAAATTATTATTTATATTTAAATTATTATTTTATAACACTTAACTCTCTAGCAGAGTACTGGCTCAGAAAAGCTTATATAAAGGCAATGGCGAGGTAGGAGTCCTCTGCAACTACATAGCATATAGTAATTAGATGATCATCACTCTCATTGCAACAACTACATGTGTAAATTGTGGAGAAAGAAATCATACTAGTAAAGACATTAGAAAGACTTCTGGTTTCATCTCCAACACATAAGGAATTTATAAGTCATCACTCCTAACCTTATAGTAAGAAAAAGGTGAACAAACTAAAAATCAGTGCCTTTTCATGGACCCATCAAAGAATTGAGGCTATAGGACAAACTGCCACCCTGAAATATGGAGAGAAAAGCAGCTCCAGAGAGCTACAGCCAAGATGTGCTCACTTGGAGCAGAAGCCACAGCAACCATTAACAAAATTGTTAGGAACAGTTACATGGTAATTTTGATGAATTATTTGAGGCTGAGTGTGGACTATCTTGAGATTAAAAAACTCCTAGGGACTACAGTCTTAAAAGTTCCCCCACACTTTCATGGGCTTTACTTCCACATACCCCCAAGGTTCTCATAATGAAGAGCCTAGAAGAATCCTCAGTGGCTTTGGTATGGAAAGGGAAGAGATAACTTTTAGGAAATGAGCCCAGAGCATTGTCTGTAACACAGGTTCCTCTTCCAGTGAAAAGACTTTAGTAAAGTTTTTTTTTTTAATGTTTATTTATTATTGAGAGACAGAGCATGAACATGGGAGGGGCAGAGAGAGGAGGAGACACAGAATCTGAAGCAGGATCCAGGCTCTGAGCTGTTAGCACAGAGCCTAATGTGGGGCTCAAGCTTACAAACTACGAGATCATGACCTGAGCAGAAGTTGGACACTTAACCGACTGAGCTACCCAGGTGCCCCAGTAAAGTCTTATTTTACCTGGGAGAAAAGCATTTTCCCACTGCTGCCCCCCTATAGCTTTTTTGTCTCACCTAAGAGGCAATGAGGGTAGAAAATAAGAAACACTGTTTAATTCCTGGACCCACTAAAGGGCAGATTTAATTGTAAGAATATAGTAGATTATGCTACAGTAGTAGGTAGGCTTCCTTTTGTTCTTTTTTTCTCTTTCTTTTCCTTTTCTTTTTGTTAAAGTAGGCTCCATGCCCAACGAGGGGCATGAACTCATGACTCTGATCAAGAAGTACAGGCTCTACTGGCTGAACCAGCCAGGCACCTCCTGTATGCTTCTTTTTCCTCACACTTTACCACCATACCAACAAGATTCTGATACTATAACAGTAGGGTACAGCTGCAAAGCATAGACTTTCTCTGAGGAGGAGTGCTTAAGGAAGTAAAAATTCAACAGGGGAGACGAAACAAAGACACTAGATGAATTTTGAGGTCTATGGCACCTACAACTATATTAGCCATTAAACACAGCTCACTCTTACCCAGATTAACAAAATGTTTCACAATAAAATTCTGTTTACCTCAGGGTACCTGGGTGGCTCAGATGGAGGAGCATGCAGCTCTTGATCTCCAGATTGTGAGTTCAAGCCCTCCATTGGGTGTAGAGATTACTAACAAAAGAAAAAAAAATCCTGTTTACTTCCAATCCTGTTACCTGACACATCATGTCCAGCTTTAAACAAAAATGACAAGGCATGCTAGAAAAATCACACTCTAATAAGTCAAGGAAACCATCAGAACCATGCTCAAAGGGGTCCCAGGATGGCTCAGTCGGTTAAGCATCTGACTGGGGCTCAGGTCATGATCTCATAGTTTGTAAGTTCAAGTCCTGCATCAGGCTCTGTGCTGACAGCTTTGAGCTTGCTTCGCATTCTCTGTCTCCCTCCGTCTCTCCCCCTTTCGTGTTTCTCTCTCTCTCTTTCAAAAATAAACATTAAAATATTTTAATATTAAAAAAAATAACCAGGCTCAAATATGAGAAAGATATTGAAATTCTCATAACTATGATTAATATGTTAAAGTCTTTAATGGATTTAACTAGAAAACAGGTAAGAATAAATGGGTAATGTAAGCAGAGACATGTAAACTTTTAAGAATCAAAAGTAAATGCTAGAAATCAAAAACACTGTAACTAAATGAAGCATGCATTTCATGGCCTCATCTATAGACTGGATATGTCTGAGGAAAGAATCAGCAAGCTTGGGTAAGTCAAACTGGAGCTTCGCAAACTGAAATGCAAAGAGAAAAGTGAATGAAAAAACAGAATAGCACATCCGAGAATTTTGGGATAATTTCAGAAGGTCCATCAGATGTATAATTGGAATACCAGGAAGAGAAAAAGAAGAGCAAAAAAATATTTGAAGTAATAATACGTGAAGATTTTCTAAAGTTAATGACCAGCACCAAACCATGTGTCCAGAAAACTGAAGCAGGAGAAAGAACATCAAGCAGGATAAATACCTAAAAAACAACAGAAATGACAAAAAATAAAGCACTTAGGCATGACATATTCAAACTGTAGAAGACCAGGGGCGCCTGGGTGACTTAGTAGGTTAAGCGTTCGACTTCGGCTCAGGTCACGATCTCACGGTTTGTGGATTCGAGCCCCGTGTCGGGCTCTGTGCTGACAGCACAGAGCCTGGAGCCCGCTTCAGATTCTGTGTCTTCCTCTCTCTCTAACCCTCCCCTGCTCGCTCGCTTGCTCTCTCGTGCGCTCTCTCTCTCTCCCTCTCTCTCAGAAATAAATTTAAAAAACTTTTTTTAAAAAAAACCTGCAGAAAACCAAAGACAGAAAATCTTGAAGAAAGGCAGAGGAAAACAAATCAAAACAAAACAAAAGAACTCTTATGTATTGAAAAACAAGTATAAGGATTACAGCTGACTTCTCATCAGAAACCATATGAACAAAAAGGCAGTAGAATGAAACATTCAAAGTGTTGAAAGAAAAACAAAAAACAGCCTAGTTTATCTCCCCACAAAAAATCTGTCCATGCCCTAAACCCTGGTATCTATGAATGTTATGGATTGATTTGTGTCCATAAGAATTTATATGTTGAAGTGCTAACCCCTACTATTTCAGAATTTGAGCTTATTTGGAAATACGGTTATTGTAGATGTAATTAGTTAAGATGAGGTTATTGGGACATGCCCTAATCTAATATAACAGATGTCTTTATAAAAAGGAGAATTCAGGGGCACCTGCATGGCTCAGTCTGTTAAGCATCCAACTTTAGCTTAGGTCACGATCTCATAGTTCATGAGTTCCGAGTCCCACATTTGTCTCTTTGCTGACAGCTAGGAGCCTAGAGCCTGCTTCAGATTCTGTGTCTTCCTCTCTCTCTCTCTGCTCCTCCCCTGTTTTCACTCTGTCTTCTCAAAAGTAAATAAAATTTTTTTTTAAAAAAAGGAAAATTCAGAATGGATACGTGTACACAGGGTGATCATGTGAAGATGAAGACTGAAATCAGAGTTATTCTTCAATTAACCAAGGATTGCCAAACATTGGCAGCAAAAATCAAGCTAAGGGAGAGGCATGGAACAGATTCTTCCTTATAGTCCTCAAAATAAATCAATCAATTTTAGTGACACCTTGATCTGACTTCTAGCCACCAGAAATAGGGAACAGTAAGTCTGTTGTTCCAGGCACTTGCTTGTGGTACTTTGTTATTGCAGACCTAGAAAACTAATACAGTGACCTTATTTGGAAATAGGGTCATTATAGATGTAATTAAGTTAAAGATCTTGAGATAACATAGTATTGGATTTAAGATAGGCTTATGACTGGTGTTTTCATAAAATAAAGAGAGATTTGAGGCAAAGAGAAGAAGGCTATGTGAAGATGGAAGCAAAGATTGGAATTATGTTACCACAACCCAAGGAATACCAGGAGCCACCAGAAACTGAAAGAATCCAGGAACAGTTCTTCCACAGAGCCTTCAAAGGAAACTCAGCCCTGCCAACACCTGTTTTGGACCTTTGGCCTCCAAATCTATGAGAAAATACTTGTAGTTTTGAGCCACCCAATTTGTAGCAATTTATTATGACATCCCTAGGAAACGAATACAAAGTTTTGTACCAGGGAATAGGATGCCCCACTAACAAGTACATAAAATTGTTGAAGTGACTTTGGAATTATGTAATGGGTAGAGGCTGGAAGAATTTTGAAATGAGCCTAGGTTTTGAGGTCAGAAAAAAGTGAAGAGGACGGAAGACAAAGGTGCTGTCATCTTAGAGAATACATACATTGTCATGAACAGAATGGTACTAGAAATGTAAGCATTAAAGGTACTTCTGGTAAGATTTTAGAAAGATTAGAAACTGGAAGAAAGGTGACCTTTGTTATAAAGTGGTGGAAAACTTGGCTGAAAAAGTGGTGGAAAACTTGGTTGAATAGAAAATAGAACCTGTATGCATTGAACTCTTAGATATTTAGCTAACAAAATTATCAAAGTATGGAATTTATAGTGTAGTTTTTCCTTGCTATTTATAATAAAGTATTAGAAGAAATGGATAAGTTGAGGAAGCAGTTGTTAACCAAAAAGGAAGCAGAACTTGGTAATTTGGAAAATATTCATCATGTTGTCAAAAATAAACAAACAAAAACCATGTACTCTGTTTTGGGGATAATCCTGGGGTGTCACTGGACAAAATTTGCTGGAGAGATTAGGCATATGACTAAGGGATCCAATCAACCATTTTAGCAGAAGTCAAAGAATAAAGATGAGGCTATCTAGAATAAACCTGGAGGGCACCCTCTTGTCTAATAACATGGATCATCTTGACATAACAAGATTTTTGAGAATTTTATGTTAACTAAAATAGTTTCAACTTAGACTCTAAAGGGCACAGACCAGATGAAATGAAAGAAATTGGATCCCAAAAATTTTACAGGCAGGAAATGGGCTAAGAGAGCTACCTACTCAGCTACAAATACGTGCTACCCTAAAAAAAGCAAACAAAAAATTCCAAAAACATAGACCTGAAGGTGAAAGGAAAACATTAAAGCTAGAAAAAAACATAGGAGAATACCTTCATATCTTTCTTCATCAGAACAGAAGCAATAATAAAGGAAACAATTGTTAATTTGGGCTCTGTTAAAATTAATTAACTTATTTATATAAAAGGCAGCTTTAAGAAGGTCAAAGTATACACTGAAGACATTTGCAATAGATATATCTAACAAAGATTTTGTATCTTGAATATGTATGTATGTATGTGTGTGTATATATACATATATACATTTTAAACTAATAAAACAAAAAGACCAACAGTCCAATTAAAAGGCATAAACAGTTGTATACTTTATAAAATTGTTTGCTTATTTTGAGAGAGAGCAAGAGCATATGAACAGTGGTGGGGCAAAAAGAATCCCAGTCAGGCTCTGCATTTGTGGGGCTTGAACCCACAAACTGCAAGTTCATGACCTGAGCTGAAACCAAGAATCCGATGGTCAACCAACTGAGCCACTGAGGTGCCCCAGAGTTGTACACTTTAATGAAAATAATAAATTTTATGTGTATTTAACATAAGTTCTTTTTAGTAAAAACAAAGGCATAAGACATGAACAGATCTTTCGTAAAAGAGGATATCCAAATAGCCAATATGCATATGAAAATGTGTTTAAAATCATTACTCATCAAGGAACTGCAATTTAAATTATAAGATACCACTACATACACTTACTGATAGCAATTCCACTTTTAGGAACTCTCCCAAGGGAAATGAACACTTATGTACACAAAAAGACTTGTGTTAAGAATGATCATAATGGCTTTACTCATTAAAGCCCCAAACAGAAAGCAGTCTAAATGTCCCATCAGCAGGAAAATTGTGGTATATATACATACAGCAATAAAAAGGATGGACTACTGATACAAAAGTAAGTATCTTCCCACCCACCTCACAAAATAGGTATCTCCTCAGCCTCCTCGCAAAATAGGTGTCTCCCAGATGTTATGTTCAGTGAAAAGCAAGAGTACATAGTCTCTTATAAATACAGACAAAACTTAATTGGTGGTACTATCAGTTAGAATTGTGGCTTTACCTTGGTGGGTGAAAGTTGATCAGCAAAGGATGTAACCAAGGTTTCTAGGTTGTTGGAACTGTGTCATATCTTGATGGAGGTGGTGGTGGGGGTACCAGGTATATACATATGTGAAACTATCATGTTATATATCTTCTTCACCATAGAAGTAGGCATGTGTCCCACACTTACAGATTCAGAGTTATCTCATCCTTTTTATGATCTTCTGTTACATAATAAACTATTCTAAAATTCAGTGGTTTAGAACAATTATCTTTCATACCTCTGTGAATTCCCTGGATGGTTCTTCTTTCAGTCTTGCCTAATGTCTCTCATACAGTTGTAATAGGATGGTGATAAGTTGAAATCATTTGGAGACTTGAATAGGCTGGTGACCTGGACTTTTTTTTCTCTTTTATGTAGTCTCAGGCCTTTCCATGTAGACTTTTCACATGGTTTCATTAGCAAGGTAGTTTTACATGGTAGCCCAGGCTCTCAAAAATGCAAATATGAAAGCTTCTAGTTCTTTTGAAGACTTAGACCTAGAACTAGGATAGAGGTTTTCTGTTCAATTTTTAGGTAAAGCAAACCAGTGTGGGATTTAATATGGGAGGGACTATTCAAGGGCTAGAATACCAGGAGACATGGTTTTTGGAAGCCATCAGTGAAGGCTAACTACTATAGTCCATTGCTGGTTTCCGTTTATTGACCTCTCATATGTACAAATCAATCTCTTCCCTGAAGATCCCTGTGTCTCATCGCATTAACCTCATTAATCTCAGGCTTAAAAGTCTTGAATTTTATTATATTAAATGATGATCAGGTACCTGAATTGAGACATTTTTTTAGTTATATTTTTTATTTTGTTTTCCTAAGCAAACTCTACTCCTAATATGAGGCTAAAACTCATGACCCAGAGATCAAGAGTCACATGCTCTACCGACTGAGCCTACGAGGCATCCTGAAATCAGACTTTTTAGATGTAGGTCCACCATGTGTGGTTCTTTGGGTGGAGCTCAAGTATAGCTCTTCTGGATTGAAAGACTGTTACTTGTGAACTAATGTTATTACTTCATTTATACACACCCAACATACAAACAGTGAGACAGGTAATAATCAGAATGGACACTGTGCTCAGATGGGGGATGGGAGGAATAGAGCAGTTCTGAAATACAGAATTAAATGCCTGCTACAGTTTTGTTGATGTGGGTCTGTCTCTGGAAGTGTTTTTTGTAGCTGTTCTGTCAGCCCTCTGGGGTCTTGACTACATTCTCTGTCATCTTTTCTTTTCCATAAAAAAGATCCCCTTTTTGGGGCACCTCAGCGGCTCACTTGGTTAAGTGTCTGACTTTGGCTCAACTCATGATCTCATGGTTTATGAGTTCAAGCCCTGTGTCAGCCTCTGTGTTGACAGCTCAGAGCCTGGAGCCTGCTTCAGATTCTGTGTCTCCCTCTCTGTGCTTGCACACTGTCTCTGTCTCTCTCTGTCTCTCTTTTTCTGTCTCAAAATAAATGTTGAAAAATTTTTTAAAAATCCTCTTTCTGCATACATGTTAGTTTTCTCAGCATGCCACTGACTGAAAAATTCTGAAGGCCCAAAGTCCTTTTAATTTTGAACTGTTTCTTAATCTGAGTTCAAGTCTTTAAAACTTTATAGGCTTATTATGTATCACATTAAAATAAACTGCTAAACAAAAGTTATCTATAAATCTTTTCAAGAAGAGTCCTTCTGAGTTTTGGACTTTGTGTGGTGCAGTGGGACAATACCTTTAGAATACTTAGAAGCACTTTTGCCTAGCTGAGAAGATCATTGAGACACACCTTTAAGATTCTTAGAAACCTACGGGGTGCCTGGCTGTCTCAGTTGGTAGACCAGGAGACTCTTGATCTTGGAGTTGTAAGTTCAAGCCCTGTGTTGGGTATAGATATTACTTAAAATCTTTAAAAAAAATTCTTAGAAACCTTTGTAAGATTTTAACAGTCTCACAGTATCACCTTTGAGATCTTGATACTGAGGCCAGTTTTACCAGGAATTTCCTGGATTTAGTCTTTGAACCAAATACCCAACATGGTATTTCTTTGTTACGTGTGAACCTTTTGCTCTCTGGAGTGACCAGAAACCAGAAATAATCTTACATTTTACCAGCAAGTCTTGGGCTCTGTATTTCCTCTAAATTCTGTTTGAACACTTAACAGCTCCTTTTTGAGCTCGTCCTCTTACATCCATAATTTATCATAGGCAATTAAATGTAACCAATTGGTACTTTGAATATTCTGCCTACAAACCTCCTTAGGCTGGATATGAGTTCATTACATACTCTTTTTATCCTCCACATTTCTGCAGGCAGCTGTTATACTACTTTTTTCTGCCAGAACAATAAAGATGAAAGAAATAAAGGCATAAGAATTGAAATGATTATTTAGAATCTTTGTTTGTAGAGGTTATTATCCCTTTGCTGGGCAAAGCAAATAAAAAGCATAAATTAGTATATATTTTCAGTGGTTTTTGCCATTTTTTCAATACCTGTCTCTAATGTCAAATAATTATAGGTAATATTTCTTAAGGAATTATGTGCAAGGCACTGTTTTAACTTACAAATGCTTTACATATATTTCTTATTTAACATACACCATTTTATATTGGGAAACTGAAGTGCCACCTAGATGCAAAAATACACATATTTAGCAGTAAATTAATGGAAGTACAAGAGCACCTGGGTGGCTCAGTTGGTTAAGCATTTGACTTTTGGGTCATGATCTCATCAAGCTTTGTATTGCCAGCAGGGAGCCTGTTTAGGATTTTCTCTCTCCCTCTATGCCCATTCCCTGCTCACACCCTCTTGCTTTCTCTCTCAAAATAAATAAACATTTTAAAAACAATAAGAGGAAGGGCTCGTTGGTGGCTCTGTCAGTTATGTGTTCAACTTCGGCTTAGGTCCTTATTTCATGGTTCGTGGGTTTGAGCTCCACCTTGGACTCTGTGCTGACAGCTCAGATCCTGGATCCTGCTTCGAATCCTGGGTCTCCTTCTCTCTCTGCCCTTCCCCCCTCATGCTCTGTCTCTGTCTCTTTCAAAAATAAATAAACCTTATGGGTGCCTGGGTAGCTCAGTCGGTTGAGCATTTGACTTCAGCTCAGGTCCTGATCTCACAGTTCATGGGTTTGAGCCCCATGTGAGACTCTGAGCTGACAGCTCAAAACATGGAGCCTGCTTCGGATTCTGTGTCTCCCTCTCTTTCTGCCCCTCCTCCACTTGTGTTCTGTCTGTCTCTTTGTCTCTTTGTCTCTCTCTCTCTCTCTCTCTCTCTCAAAATTAACATTAAAAAATTAAAATAAATTAGGGGTGCCTGAGTGGCTTAATCAGTTAAGGGCCCGACTTTAGCTCAGGTCATAATCTCACCTTTGGTGGGTTCGAGCACCACATCCGGCTCTGTGCTGACCATTCAGAGCCTGTAGCTTGCTTGCTTCGGATTCCGTGTCTCCCTCTCTCTCTGCTCCTTCCCTGCTCATGCTCACTTGCTGCTCACTCTCTCAAAAATAAATGTTAAAATTTTTTAAATTAAAATAAATGGGAATACAATTTTTAAATTTTCTTCTAAATGTTAAGACTGAATCTTAACACTATTTCTTTCATGAGCTTCAGTAAAACTCCTTCCTATGAAATTTCAGCCCATAGCAACAATTGTTAAAATCCATGTAGCTTCTAAAGCTATTTTATTTTTTTGTTCTTCTACTTCTGGCTGAATGATATATTTTGCTGTCTAATCCTTATTCATTATTAAGACACTTTATCCTTGGAGAATCTATGCCTTTTTATGCTTGGTGTAATATTACTTGATCTACCTAAAGTATAGAAATATCTTCAGATTCCGGAAAATGCATTGACAGGCATTAATAAGATATGAATATGTTTTCCAAAATAATAGTCTAAGTCTTAGAATGTGAATGTAGCCATGAGCTTTCTTTAAAGTACAATTTCATTTTTAAGAATTATAGAAAAAAACTATCTGGCCATAATATGCTTCTTCAGACCCTTCTTGATAAGAGTATCAATCACCATGCAACCTTGGGCCCTACACTGTTAGTGTCTCAGCCTTTGGTTAACAGGAGCCAGCCTGGTTAACTCTTGGCAGGGGAGTTCCCTGTCCCCTGGGACAGAAGGACAGCCATTTCTGTACACGTCCATACAGATAGTGCATATAGGGTGCTAATCATCTATTTTATATTAGAATAGGGATTTTATTTTCAAGATTTTAGTAAAAAGTGAGCAAGAATAAACTGATAAGTTTGTTCAGTTGGTTAAATTAGAGATTATTTTATATGAAACTGATAAGAGTTTAGAAATGATTTGCCTGGGAATAGGGAAAGGAGGTGGTTGAAAAGCCCAGAGTTTATTTGGTTATGCTCCCAACCACCTTCCACATTAGGGGCTGGCAGTGGTGGTGATTATTTCTTCCCCATTAGCTCCTGGATACAAATTATAAATTACTGTACTGTAAATATCAATTTATTACCTAGGCAAAATTTTTAAATACATGAAGTTTTATTTGTAGGACCCCCGCTCATCTTCTGTCATCCCTTTTCCTCTGTGGTGTCTCCCATCCCCTTAGTGTCTAGTGCCCTTATGTAAGGGATAAGGGTCCTGCTTACCCATAGTATTCTTTAAGTTTTCTAACTTAGTAATTATTTTTTCTTTTTTTCTCCTTGCCTTTTTGCAAATATAACTAACCTGTGTTGTCTCTAGGTGACCCTGCTAATCTCTGGCAAACTATTTAGCAATTATATTGTCAATCTAAAGAATGTCATTTTCATTTTGAGAAGTTCTACACAAGAGGTAAATTAAGTATAAAATAGTCCCATTAGGCCTATGGTATGTGCTGGATGGGAAACTATTAGGAACAGGGGATTTTTTTTTCATTTTTCATTAATTTTAACATGTAAACTAAGAACCATTTCATATATATTTGTGGTAGCAGCTGCTGTAGGCCTATATTTACAAATTGAGGTAAAATTTATAATTAAAAATAAATGTTAGGGGCCCCTGAGTGGCTCAGTCAGCTAAGTGTCTGACTTTGGTTCAGGTCGTGATCTGACAGTTGGTGAGTTCGAGCCCCGCTTCGGGCTCTGTGCTAACAGCTCAGAGCCTGGAGCCTGCTTCAGATTCTGTGTCTCCCTCTCTGTGCCCCTCCCCACTTGTTCTCTCTCTCTCTCTCTCTCAAAAATAAATATTTAAAAAATTTTTAAAGGAATACATATAACTCTTATGAAATAAGGAAGAACTATCCCTGTATTTTATTTATCTACTATTTATTTTTCTCCTTTCATACATTTTACTCATTCTTCCCACTCCCTTTCCCAGTGGCAACCATCAGTTTGTTCTCTGTATATTTGCATCATTTTTGGTTTTGTTTGTTCATTTGTTTTGTTTTTTAGATTCTACATATATGTGAAATCATATGGTATGTGACTCTTATTTCACTTAGGTCCATCCATGTTGTTGCAAATGGCAAGAATTCATTCTATGTTTCTGGCTGAGTATTTATATGAATATAGACACCACATCTTTGTCCATTCATCCATCAGTAAGCACTTAGGTTGCTTCCAAATCTTAGGTATTGTAAATAATTCTGCAACAAACATGGGAGTGCATTTATCTTTTTGAATTAATGTTTCTGATTTCTTTGGGTAAATACCAAGAGGTAAAATTACTGGGTTGTATGGTTTTTCTATTTTTAATTTTTTGAGAAACCCCCATACTGTTTTTCATAGTAGCAGCAGCAGTTTACATTCCCATTAATGGTGCATGAGGTTTCTGTCTTCTCCACATCCTGGCCAATGCTTCTTACGTATTGTCTTTTTTATTTTAGCCATTCTAATTGATATGAGGTGATAACTCATTTTGGTTTTGATTTTCATTTCCCTGATAATTAGTGATGTTGAACACTTTTAATGTGTCTGTTGGTCATCTGTATGTTTCTTGGAAAAATGACTATTCAAGGTCCTATGTTCATTTTTTAAAAATTTAATTCCAGCATAGTTAACATACATTATTACATAGTTTCAGGTATACAATATAGTGACTCAGCAGCTCCATATATTACATAGCACTCATCAAGATAAGTGTATTTTTAATCCCTTTCACCTATTTCACCCATCCCCACCCACCTAGTAACCATCTGTCTGTTCTCTATAGTTTAAGAGTCTTTTTTGGTTTCTCTCTTTTTTTTTCTTTTGTTTGTTTTCTTAAATTCCACATATGAGTGAAGTCATATGATATTTGTCTTTTTCTGGCTTATTTTGTTTAGCATTATACTTTCTAGATCCATCTCTATTGTCCCTGGGCTCATTTTAAAAACCATATTATTTGTTTTTTTAGTGTCAAGTTACATGGGGTTTTTAATATATTTTGGATATTTCTCCTTTAGAACTATTCCTATTACAAACTCTGTTATTCTGTGTTCTTTTGTATATTTCTCAAGACAAATCTGTACAAGTAGTGTTCTTGGCATAGGAGGTCAATTCTCACCTTTGTTATTTGATTATCAGATCATAGGTGGGTGGGTTAATAAAATAATTAAGGTATATAAGTTAATGTATATATAATAAAATTTCCATTTTAAAGTTTTCGTTTTTTAAATTGTGGAATTAGCTTTATAAGCTTTTTGTGCATGCGTCTCTTTTTATGAGCAAATAATTTAAGAATTTTTAAGAAAAATAAAGACTTGGTTTTACAGAAATTGAAATTCCTGTTGGGGCAATAAGGCACAAACATGCAAATTAAAATGTAACACAAAAGATAAATTTCAGCAAATCAAGATATAATATACTCTTCTACATGAAGGTCAGAAAGAAGAAAAATCCGAATTGAGGTAACAGAATAATGACTTTGAAATAGAAAATACGTTAATTTAATGATGTAGGAAATGTCTGCTTAAATGAAGAACAGGATGTGTCTTAAAGGCCAGAATGTATTCTTACTTAGCTGGGAAACCAACTTTTCCCCTTCTGTGCCATCCTGACTTCAACTCTACCTGCTGGAGCATCTGCTCTAGACAGTGGAAGTATGTTGGTTTAAAAATTTCTCACCATGCTGCAATAGTTCTGTACTCCAGAGGTGTTTATGGGTTGACTCAGAAATATATAGAATGTATGACATTATTTCCTTGAGAAAATATGCTTTATGTAATTGTAGATAAATCGGGAAGATATCAAATTCTAGAGAGCCAGAAAATTATTTCCTAGAGGGAAGTAACACTTTCTAGTAGTTTCATACATAGGTCTGGAAGACATATTGTTTGGATTGAAATCTTGGTTGATGTTCTTATGGTATGTAGTATTGTCTAAATCACTCATTGCCTCATTTTCCTTACCCACAAATGTAGGGCTACTCTCATATGGCTACATTCAGCTGGAGGGTCAGTTTAGCTGGAACAAGCTAAAGCTAGCCTCACCTACTTATCTGGCAGGTAGTGCTGGATGTTGTCTGAGGAGATTCAGCTCTCCTTCTTGTGGCCTTCATTGTGCAGTAGCTAGGGATGGCTTCCCTACATGGCACTTCAGGGCAGTTCCAAGATAGCAGAGGAAGTTGCAAGTCTTGAGGCCCAGGCCTTGGGTCTCAATAACCTCATTTCCACTGCATTTGATGGTGGAGCAAAGCCAGTCACGTGGCAGCCCAGATTTAAGGAGGTGGAGAAATAGACTTCACCTTTAGGGGATATCTGCAGAAAAGAGGCATCCATATATATAGCAATAGGAGGAATTTGTGGCTATTAAGCATTCTTCCACTTGGGGTCTACCTTGGGGCAATGCATAACTTCAAATTAAGATATCACCTGAATCAGGCAGTGAAGAAAAGGGAAAAAAATAGGTTTACCATATATAGTTCGGTTGATATTAAATAAAATAATATATTTGAGACATAAGTGTCTGATTTTGGCTCAGGTCAGGATCTCACGGTTTGTGGGTTCAAGCCTCACATCAGGCTCTGTGCTGACAGCTCAGAGTCTGGAGCCTGCTTCAGATTCTGTGTGTGTGTGTCTCTCTGCCCCTCCCCTGCTCATGCCCTGTCTCTCTCTCTTTCTCAAAAATGAATAAATGTTTAAAAAATATAAAAAAGATAACATATTTGAAAGGTACTTAGCTCAGTGGCTGGCATGTCAAGTCCTCATCAATTGTGAATGATGATGATGAGTATGGTTCAGTGATTATGCCAACACTGGGAATCAGTGATAGTTCTGTGGGGGAGTAAAATGATCAAAGTATTATTTTTGAAGGATTGACTTGGTGCCTTTGAACAAGACAGTTTACTCTGGGAAGAGATTGGAGACATGGATCAATTAAAGAGGCTATTATAGTAGTCCAAATGTAAGGTTACAAAGAGTAGAATGAAACAGATATTTAAAAAAAATAGTTCAAAGCAGAAATGACTATTCTTAACTGATTTGATATGATAAAAGAAAAATTTTAGGAATAGAAGAGGAGGCACAGCAAATTATGGTAATGCTGAATCCATTTTGTAAAATGCCAGCTGATATAGTAACATTTCTGTTAGGGATTAAGCAGCAGTAGAACGTGTGCCAAATCTGGCTTTCAACTTAATGTCATGTGATTCATAATTCTATAAAGTCCATTTTAACGTGGCTGAGTGAAACTTTTCAGAGCACAAGTAAGCAAACTTTAAGTCATTTGCCTTAAACGTATAGTCCTCGATTATGTCTTTTTTCTTTATAGCTCACCTTTATTCTTTTAAGCCACTAAAGAAAGGTGAACATTCCCCACCACTCTCCTACCTACTCTCTGCTGTCAGCACAGAGCCTACTTCAGGTCCTCTGTCCCTTTCTCTCTCTGCCCCACTCACATGCTCTCTCTCCCTCTTCCTCTCTCTCACAAATATAATAAAAAATTTTTAAAAAATAGAACCCTAAATTACAGAGTAGCACTATGTCCTGCTAAAAAAGTAAATTTTAATAAAAATAGAAAAAAGGTAACTGTATGTCCTTAAATTTGAAAATAATATAAATTGGACAGAGTCCTTAAAAATATGTAGTATGTCAAAGGTGAATAAAAAACCAGCCTGAATAGTTTATAACCATTAAAGAAGTTGAATCCATAATTAAAATTCTTCTCAAAAGAGAGGTAGCCGGGTGGCTCAGTTGGTTGAGTATCCGACTCTTGATTTTGCCTCAGGTCATGACATGATCCCCAGGTCATGGGATCAAGACCCACATCAGGCTTCACGCTGAGCGTGAGCCTGCTTAAGATTCTCCCTCTCTCTTTCTGCCCTTCTCCCCTGCTTGCTCTCTCTCTAAAATTTAAAAAATAAATAAAAAAAAATAGATTCTTTTCACAAGAAAACTTGAGATTGAGATGACTTCACTAAATATCAGATGCTAGTGAATAATCAAGGAAAATAAAATTCCAAACTTATGCAAATTCAGAGAAAAGAAATTGAGTCTAATATACTCTTTACATAAATAATAAGAGCAGTAAGAAAAGGAAAATTTTAGGCTGATCTCTGTTATAAACAGAGATGGAGAAATTCTAAACAAAGTCCTAACACTCAGCAATATATAAAACCCAGCAATATATAAAATGAATATGACCTCTTGACAAAGTCGGAAGAATGCATGATTAGTTTAACATTAGGAATAAATTAGTTTACTGTTTAGTTAAAAGTGGTTTTAGGTAAAAAATCATTTGATTTTCTAAGTACAGAAAGCAAGATCTGAAAATACTACTTATACTTTCATGATAAGAACTCTGGAATAGAAAGTTATATGCCTATTTTTAAGAGTTTATTTTTTTAAATTTATTTTTTTAATGTTTTATTTATTTCTAGGAGAGAGAGAGAGAGAGAGCGTGAGCAGGGGAGGGTCAGAGAGAGAGGGAATAACAGACTCTGAAACAGGCTCCAGGCTCTGAGCTGGCAGTCAGCACAGAGCCCGACGCGGGGCTTGAACCCATGAACCGCGAGATCATGACCCAAGCGAAAGTCGGACGCTCAACCGACTAAACCACCCAGGCGCCCCTTTAAGAGTTTATTTTTAATTTTATATTCCTTTATTAAAATTTAAAAAAGTAATCTCTGTACCCTATGTGGGGTTTGAACTTAGAACCCTAATATAAAGAGTTGCATTCTCTATCGCCTAAGCTAGTCAGATGCTCAGAAAGTTACATTTTTACTCTGATTTTTAAAAACTTACCTAAAAAAGTACATGTTAAACATTGTATTTAATGGTGAACACTGAGGAATTTGCCTTTGAGGTTGAGAAAGACACAGATGCTTGCTATTGCCATTTTTATTCTGCCTTTTACCACAAAGACCATTCAGCACAGTTGGACAAACATTAAAAAATTTTAAAACCTAGAATGAAAAAATTAAAATAGTCATTTGTAGACAGTTTGTAGAAAATCCAAAAGATGAGCTATTTGAATTAATAGTTTATAAAATTATTTTCCAGCAGAAAGTAAAATTATTTTTTAACGATACCATTCACAGCAGTTCTCAAAAATTATCAGGTGCTTTGTAATGTATTTAGCCAAAGATGTACAAATCCATTACAGAAAAATTTACAAAACTTTGTTGAGAGATATGAAAAAACATCTAGATGGAAAAATACGTTCATAAATGGGAATACTATCTTATTGCAAAGAAGTCCATTCTTTCCACATTGACTCATAGCTTTAATACAGTGCCTATCAAAATCCCAAAAGGTGGTGTAAGTATTTGGTTTTTACTTTTTTATTGTTTTTGCATGCTTTGACAGATTCATTTTAAAATGTATATGGTGGAGCACCTGGGTTAAGCGTCTAACTTCCCCTCAGGTCAATGATCTCACAGTTCGTGGGTTCAAGTGCCGCTGGCTTGACAGCACAGAGACCGCTTGTGTCCTGTCTCCTTCTTTCTCTGCCCCTTCCTCGCTTGTGTGTGCACTCTCTCTCAAAAATAAACAAACATTTAAAAATGTATATGGCAACACAAAGGTCAAGAATAAATATGACACTCTCAAAGAACACAGCAGGAGGGGGTGCACCTGGGTAGCTCAGTCAGTTAAGAGTCTGACTTTGGCTTAGGTCATGATCTTACAGTTCATGAGTTTGAGCTCCCTGTCAGGCTCCGTGCTGACATCTCAGAGCCTGGAGCCTGCTTCAGAGTCTGTGTCTCCCTCCCTCTCTGCCCTCCCCCGCTTGTATGCTCTCTCTCTCTCAAAAATAAATAAACATTAAAAACTGTAAATGTGGGGGCGCCTGGGTGGCTTAGTCGGTTAAGCGTCCGACTTTCACTTAGGTCATGATCTCACGGTTCGTGGGTTCGAGCCCCGCGTCGGGCTCTGTGCTGACTGCCAGCTCAGGGCCTGGAGTCTGTTTCAGAGTCTGTGTCTCCCTCTCTCTCTGACCCTTCCCTCCTCATGCTGTCTCTCTCTCTCGCCTAGAAATAAATAAAACATTTAAAAAAAAAGTTGCAAAATTAAAAAAAATAAAAACAAATTTAAAAAATACAACAGAAGGACTTGTTCTGCCACATACTAAATAGTATTCTAAAGCTGTGGGAATTAAGACATTGTGGTATTCTGGAACACAGGTACAAGCCTAGGCAAAGAAACAAATAGCTCAGAGAAAGACTCAATGTATATGGGCACTTGATTTAAGACAAGTGGTACTGGAGAACAGTGAGAAAAGAGTTATCTTTTAAGTTAATGTTGCTAGGAAAATTAGCTATTCAAATGAGGGAAATGCAGTTGGATTCCTGTCCCTTAGTATGTATAATCATAATATACAGGTAGATTATAGAATTAAATAAAAAACATTAAAAGGCATTTTATGTATGATGATGTCTAAGTAGGAAAATATCCTAATAAACCATAAAGCTGCAAAATTAATTACATTAAAATTTTTCAAATTTTTAAGTTTATTTATTTTGAAAGAGAACAAGTGGGGGAAAAATAGACAGGGAGACCAAGAATCCCAAGCAGGCTCCATATTGCCAGCACAGAGCCTGATGCAGGGCTTGAACCCACGAACCCATGAGATCATGATCTGAGCTGAAACCAAGAGTCAGCCACTTAACCGACTGAGCCACCCAGGCGCCCCTAAAACGAAGAATTTCTATTGGAAAGTCAGTGAAATACAAGCAACCATGTGACAGATATTTGCTACACATACAACCAACATAGAACTCATAGCAAGAATATGAAGAATTACTAAAAGAAAAAAATTGTCAACCAGTTAAAAATGTACACTTGTAAATGCCACTTCATGAAAATTCTACCCATTAACAAATATTAAAAAGTAGCCACTTCACTGATAATTAATGAAGATTAAAGCAATGAGATACCCTTTATACCCACTAGATTGGGAACATTTTTTAAATAAAATAATATCAATTATTGGTGTGAATGTAGAACAATGGAAGCTCTTAGTGCTGATGGGAAAATAGTTGGTACAAGCACTTTGATAGAAAATTTGGTATTTTGTAGTAAAGTTGAAGATAAACATAGTTGTAACTTAAGATTACACGCCTATAAAAATATCCCAGAACAGTGACTTTGTGCATCAACAGTACATGTATAATAATGTTCAGAGTAGCACTATTTGTGATATCTACAAACAGTAAATAATCCAGTGATCTATCAATAATAGAATTGATGAATAGTTTTGATATATTCATATAATGAAATTCTTTATCACAGTGTGTTCAGAAAAATGCAACATCATGGATAAATTCCATTTATATTAAGTTAAAAGCAGGTAAAAATTAAATCAATATTGTTTAAGGTTGCATTAAAAAAAGTAAAAATGTAAAGGAAAAAGAAGTGAGTAGATAACAAATTAGGATAGTGGCCACCTCTGGGGAAACGAAGGGGCTAATGATTAAGAGCTACATAAGGACCTTTGGAGTACAGGCAGTGTTCTATTGCTTGATCTGTTTCAGGATTACATGTGATTACTTTCTAATTACTTACTACATTTATACCTAGGCTTTAGATAATTTTTTGTATTTAATCATTTTAAAAGCTTAAAACTTGCTAGAGACTTTCAAAAAAGTAACTAAGTACTATGTATGATTCAAGATGAAAAATTTGGAAAGGTATAAATTGCAGTCTTCCTGCCCTTCTATCCTGCTTATACCTACCTACCCCCTAAAAAGGTAACCAGTGTTAGTAGCTTCTACTACATCATTCATTCTATCTGTATGCATATGTAGATGAATATATATATAGGTATAATTATGCATATGTAGATGAATATATATATATAGGTATAATTAGCCCCCACAATTTAACAGGAATAGCAATTTGTTATATTAACTATTCAGTACCTTCCTTTTTCCCCCTAGTAAACAGTACATTTTAGAGACTTTTTCACATCAGTTTATTTTAGAGCTTCCTTATTCTTTTTTATGGTATTTCAGTGTATGGATATACTGTAATGTAGCTAGCCAGTCAGATGTTACTGAATATTTGGATTATTTACACTGTTTGCTTTTGCAGGCAATGGTGCAATTCATTATTTCATATCACCAATCAGTTTGTATTAAAAAGTAATTTATCAGGACACCTGGTGGCTCAGTCAGTTAATTGTCTGTCTCTTGGTTTCAGCTCAGGTCATGATCTCACCCTTTTAGGAGTTCAAACGCTGCATGGGGCTCTACCCTAGCAGCGTGGAGCCTGCTTGGAATACACACTCTCTCTCTCTCTCTGTCTCTCTCTTTTCCCCTCTGCCCTTCCCCAACTTACCCAGTCTCTGTCTCTCTCAAAATAAATAAGTAAACTTAAAAAACTTTAAAAATTAAAAAATAATATTGAGGTTAAATTCATATTAGCGATTTTGAAGTGAACAATTCAGTGGCATTTAGTACATATTCAGTATTATGCAATCACTAACTGTATCAAGTTCCAAAAAATTTTCATCACTCCAAACTAAAACCCCTTATTCATCAGCCAATTTCTTCCCATTACCTCAAATCCCCAACCCCTGGCAACCACCAATTCCTTTATGGATTTGTCTATTTTTGAATATTCTCTATGAATGTAATCATACAACATGTGACCTTTGTGTCTTTTTTCTATTAGCATAATGTTTTTGAGGCTCATCTAGATTGTAGAATTGGTACTTGACTCTTTAATGACTGAATAATATTTCATTGTATGTATACACCACATTTTGTTAATCATTTCACCCATTAATGGACTTTGGGTTGTTTGCACCTTTAGGCAATTGTGGATAGTTCTATTATGAATATGTATGTATATGTACTTGTTTGAATATGTGTTTTCAATTTTGGAGGGATATACCTAGTAGTAGAATTGCAAGGTCATATGGTAAACTGTTTTCTGCAGCAGCTGAACATTCCCACCAACAGTGTATGAGGTTCCTAAATCTTCTATACTTGTTATTTCTCAACAATACTTACTCTTTTCCTTTTTTCTTTTTTTTACTACACACATCCTAGTGAGTGTGATGTGGTACCTCATTATGGTTTTGATTTGCATTTCCCCAACTTTTAATGATGCTAAGCGTATTTTCATGTGTTTGCTAGCCATTTGTAGATCTTTGGTGAAAACTCTATTCTTTGCCCATGTTTTAATTGTGTTGTCTCTTCATTATTGACATATAAGAGTCCTTTATATGTTCCAGATATTGCACCCTTATCAGATATATGATTTGATATATTCTCCCATATTTTCCCCTATTTTGTGGATTCTCTTTTTATTTTCTTGACATTGTGTTTTGATGCACAAAGTTTTTAATTTCAGTCAAGTCCAATTTATTTATTGTTTATTTTGTTCTTCATGCTTTTTTATATCTAAGGCTCCATTGCCTAACCCTCTGTGTGTTCTTCTAAGATATTTATGGCTTTAAGCTCTTATGTTTAAGTCATTGATCCATTTTGAGTTAAATTTTATATATGGTGTTAGATAGGACTCTCGCTTTAGTCTTTTGCTTCCTAATTGTGGATATCCAGATGTCCCAGCACCATTTGTTGATGAAACTATTTTTTCTCCATTGAATGGTCCTGACACCCTTGTTGAAAATCAGTTGGCCCTAAGAGTATAGATTTAGTTAATGCTCTCAGTTCTGTTCCATTGTTCTACATGTCTGTCTATATACCAGTACTACAGTGTTTAGATTAATGTAGATTTATACTAGGTTTTGAAATTAAGAAATGTGAGTCCCGCAACTTCATTAATTTTGTTTGTTTTTTTTTTTTCAATATAGTTTTGGCTATTCAGGACCCCTTGTATGTACATATGAATTTGAAGGTTGACTTTTTCAGGTCTGCCAAAAAGGCAATTGGATTTTTTCCTATTAATAAGTAATTTTTATTGAGGTATAGTTAACACATAATATTAGTTTCAGGTTTATAGCATAGTGATTTGACATTTTATATACATTACAATGTATATGATCACCACAATAAGTCTAGTTGCCATCTGTCACCATACAAAGTTACTACAATGTTATTTATATTTCCCATGCTATAATGCTTGGACATTTCTTTTATAACTTAAAGTTTGTACCTCTTAATACTTTTCAACTATTTCACCCATTCTCTAGCCCCTCTCTCCCCCTGGCAACCACCAATTCTCCCTATTTATGAATCTGTTTTAATGTCCATTTGTTTTTTGGATTCCACATATAAGTGAAATCATATGGTATATATTTTTCTCTGTCTGACTTA
This sequence comes from Proteles cristata cristata, assembly GCA_017311185.1. Classification (NCBI taxonomy): domain Eukaryota; kingdom Metazoa; phylum Chordata; class Mammalia; order Carnivora; family Hyaenidae; genus Proteles; species Proteles cristata. The sequence goes on along the minus strand of JAESUZ010002113.1, from coordinate 696,029 downwards.
ATTTCACTTAGCATAATACCCTCTAGGTTCATCGATGTTGTTGCAAATGGGAAGGTTTTTCTTCTTTATTATAGCTAATATTTCTGTGTGTGTGTGTGTGTGTTACACGTGTGCACATGTGTGCACACCACATCTTCTTTATCCGTTTATCTATTGATGTATGCTTAGGTTATTTCCATATGTTGGCTATTGTAAACAATGCTGTAATAAACCATGCAAGTGCGTATCTTTTCAAATTAGTATTTTTGTTTCCTTCAGATAAATACCCAAAAGTGGAATTGCTGGATTGTATAGTATTTCTAGTTAAAAATTTTAGGAATAACTGTTCTATTTTTCATAATACCTCCACCAGTTGACATTCTCAGTGCATGAGGGTTCCCTTTTCTCCACATCCTGACCAACACTTGTTGTATACTGTCTTTTTTGTATTAGTCATTCTAACTGATGTGAGTTGATATCTCATTTTGGTTTTGATTTGCATTTCCCTGATGATGATAGATATTGAACACCTTTTCATGTATCTGTTGGCTATCTGTGCATTGTCTTTGGAAAAACACCTGTTTCAATCCTCCGTCCATTTTTAAATCAGATTATTTGATTTTTTTGGTGTTGAGTATGAGTTCTTTATATATTTTGGATGTATCAAATATATCACTTGCAAATATTTTCTCCCATCCAGTAGATTGCCTTTGTATTTTGTTGGCTTTCTTTGTTATGCCAAAGAAAAGCCAACATGTGTATTTGTGCTTTGTTGCCCTTGCCTGAAGGGACAGATCAAAAAAAAAAAAAAATTGCTAAACCACTGTCCAAGACTCTATTGTCTATGTTTTCTTTTAGGTGCTTTATGGTTTTAGATTTTACATGTAAGTCTTTACTAACCTATTTTGATTTTACTTTTGTATACGGTGTAAGAAGATGGTTGTTTCATTCTTTTGCATGACTTACTCAATTTTTCTAACATCATTTGTTGAATAACCAATCTTTTCTACACTGTATATTCCTGTTTCCTTTGTCTTAGGTTAATTGGTCATATAAATGTGGTTTGAACCCTCTATTCTTTTCCTAGATCTATACATATTTTTTGTGTGTGTGCCAGCACTATACTGTTTTTATTACTACAGCTTTGTTCTTCTTTCTCATGATTGCTTTGGCTCTTTGGGGTTTTGTGTTTCCGTACAAATTTTAGGAGTATTCCAGTTCTGTGAAAAAACGCTGTTGGCATTTTGATAGTGATTGCACTGAATCTGTAGATTACTTTGAGTAGTATGGACATTTAAAAATAGTAATTCTTCCAGTCTATGAGCATGGTATATCTTTGTATTCATTTATGTTGTTTTCAATGTCATTCTTTGGTGATTTACAGTTTTCAGAGTACAGGTCTTTCATGTTTTTAGTTAAATTTATTCTTAGGTAATTTATCCTTTTTCTTTAATGTTTTATTTATTTTTTGAGAGAGAGATAGAGAGCGAGCAAGCACAACCAGGGAAGGGCAGAGAGAGAGGGGACACAGAATTGTAAGCAGGCTCCAGGCGCCGAGCTGTCAGCACAGAGTCCGATGTGGGGCTCAAACTCATGAACCACAAGATCATGACCTGAGCTGAACAGGCACCCCAGGTAGTTGATTCTTCTTGATGGAATTGTAAATGGGATTGTTTTCTTAATTTCTCTTTCTGATAGCTCATTATGAATGTTTAGAAACACAACAGGTTTCTGTGTACTAACTTTGTATTTTACAACTTTACTCAATTTATTCTAAGTTTTTTTAATGGAATCTTTAGAGTTTTCTATATACAGTATGTCATGAACATAATGGCAGAATAGTAGTAGTTTGACTTCAATTTGGATGACTTTTATTTCTTGTTCTTGTCTGACTACTGTGGCTAGGATTCTAATACTATCTTGAATAAAAAAGCAACAGTGGCCATTCTTGTCTTGTTTCTGATCTTAGAGGAAAAGCTTTTAGCTCTTCATTGCTTAGTATGAAGTTAACTGTGGTTTTGTCATATATGGTCTATATTATGCTGAGATATGTTCCTTCTATACCTACTTTGTTGAGTATTTTTATAATAAATGGATGTTTAATTTTGTCAGAAGCTTTTTCTTCATCTGTTGAGGTGATCATATGATTTAAAAAAAGTTGTTTTAAGTTTGTTTATTTTGAGAAAGACAGAGATAGCGCAAGTGGGCAAGAGGCAGAAAGAGAATCCAGGCAGGCTCCATGCTGCCATCCCAGAGCCTAATACGGGGCTTGAACTCACGAAACTATAAGATCATGACCTGATCCAAAACCAAGAGTCAGACGCTTAACTGACTGAGCCACCCAGGCACTCCATATGATTTTTTTTAAGTTTATTTATTGAGAGATAGAGAGAGAGAATCCCAAGGAGGCTCTGTGCTGTTTGCACTGAGCCTGGCGCAGGGCTCAAACTCACAAATCATGAAATCATGACCTGAGCTGACATCAAGAGTCGGATGGACACTTAACCAACTGAGCCACCCAGGAGCCCCCATATGATTTTTATCTTTAATTTTGTTAATGTGGTGTATTACATTGATTTCTGGATATTGAACCACTCTTTCATCCCTGGAATAAGTCCTACTTGATCATAATTTTTGATCCTTTTGATATTGCTGAATTTGGTTTGCTACTATTTTGTTCAGACTTTTGTATCTGTGTTCATCAGGGATATTGGCCTACATTGTTTTTGTGTGTCTTTGTCTGGTTTTGGTATCAGGGTAATGCATGCTTCATACAGTGAATTTGAAGGCATTCCTTCCTCTTCAATTTTTTGAAATAGTTTGTGAAGGATAAATATTAACTCTTTAAATGTTTGGTATAATTTACCTGTGAAGTTGTCTGGTCCAGGACTTTTGTTTGTTTGAAGTTTCTTGATTACTGATCAATTTCATTAGTAATAAATGACCTGTTTAGATTTTCTATTCTTTCTGATTTGTCTGGGAAGATTGTATGTTAGTAGGAATTTTTTCATTTCTCCTAGGTTGTCAAATTTGTTGGCACCATTTGTTGGCATAATTGTAGTAGTCTCTTAAAATACTTTGTGTTTCTCTAGTGTTAGTTGTAACTTCTCTTCCATTTCTGATTTTGAGTCCTCTCTCTTCTTGATGAGTCTAGCCAAAGTTTATCAATTCTGACTTGTCAAAGAAACATCTCCTGGTTTCACAGATCTTTTCATTGTTTTTGGTTTTTTTTTTTGTTTTTTGTTTTTGTATTTTATTCCTTATTTCATTTATTGCTGCTCTAATCTTTATGTCTTTCTACTAAGTCTGGTCTTTACTTTCTAATTCCTTTAGGTATAAGGTTAGGTTATTTATTTGAGATTTTCCTTTTCTCTTGAAGTAGCCCTCAATCTCTGTAAACTTCCCCTTTGGAACTGCTTTTACTATGTCCTGGTGATTTTGGAGTGTTGTGTTTTTGTTTCATTTGTCTCAAGGTGTTTTTTCATTTTCTGTTTGATTTCTTTGTTGACCCGTTGGTGGTTTAGTAGAATGTTGTTTAGCTTCCATGTGTTTGTGTGGTTTTTTTCTATTTGTTTTTGTAATTTATTTCTATTTTCATACCACTGTCATTGGAACAGATGCTTGATAGGATTTTATTCTTCTTATATTTATTGAGACTTGTTTTGTGGTATAACATGTGATCTGTCCTGGAGAATGTCCCATATGTCCTTGAAAAGAATGTGTGTTCTGCTGTTTTTGGAGTGGTGTGTGTGTGTGTGTGTGTGTGTGTGTGTGTGTGTGTGTGTGTGTATGTGTACATAGTCCATCTGATCTAATGTACCATTTGTGTCAGTTTCCATATTGATTTTCTGTCTAGAGGATCTGTCCATCTATGTAAGAATAGTATTGCCCTACTACTGTATCACTATCAACTTATCCCTTAATTACTATTTATATTTGCTTTATATATTTAGGTGCTTCTTTGTTGAATGCATCCGTACTTACAGGTCTTATATCATTTTGTGGGATTGATCTCTTTATCATTATGTAATGCCCTTCTTTGTCTCTTATTAGTGTCTTTGTCTTAAAATCTATGTTGTCTAACATAAGTATTAAAATCTATTTTGTCTGATACAAGCATTGCCACTCCAGCTTTCTTTTCATTTTCACTTGGAATATTTTGTTCCTTCCCTTCACTTTCAGTGTATATGTGTCTTTAGGTTTAAAATGAGTCTCTGTAGGCAGTAATAGATGGATCTTTTTTTGTTGTTAATCCATCCAGTTACCCTATCTGTGTCTTTGCTTGGAAGATTTAATCCATTTCAATTTAAAGTAATTATTGATAGCTTGAACTTAATTGTTATTTCATTAATTGTTTTCTGGTTGTTTTTGTGGTTCTTCTCTGTTCCTTTCTTCTCTTGTTCTTTTATTTCTTCTTCATTTCTGAATGATAGTCTTGCTGGATAAAGTATTTTTGGCTTATGGGTTTTTTTGTTTGTTTGTTTCCTTTAGGCATTGTAGGTATAGCAAGGCACTCCCTTTTGGCCTGCAGAGTTTCTGCAAATTCAACTGATAGTCTTAATGATATTCCCTTGTATGTAGGTAGTTGTTTTTATGTTTTTGCTTTTTAGATTATCTCTTTTTCTTTCATTTTTACCATTTTAATTATGTGTCTTGGTGTGGAATTCTTTGAGTTCATATTGTTTGGTTCTTGGGTCTGTATGTCTGCTTTCTTCCCCCAGTTAAGGACATATTCAGCTACCATTTCTTCAGATGATTTTTCTGCCCCTTTCTCTCTCCTCCTTTTGGACTTCATATAATTTGAATGTTAGTATGCTTGTTGGTGTCCTAGAGGTTCCTTCAATTATTTTTTTTAATTATTTTTTTTCTTTTTGCTGTTCAGCTTAGATGATTTCCACTATCCTTTTTTCCAGGTTGCTGATCTGTTCTTCTGTATCCACTAACTGTTCGTTGATTTGCTCTAGTATAGTTTTCATTTCAGTTATTATGTTTTTCAAGCCTGATTTTTTTTTAACTTCTGGAAATTCTCACTGTATTCATCCATTCTTGAATTTGGTGAGCATCTTTATGGCCATTACTTTGAAATCTTTGTCAAATATGATTGCTTATCTCCATTTCATTTAGTTATTTTTCTGAAATTTTTGTCATCTTCTTTCATTTTAAACCTATTTTTCTGTCTTCACATTTTGCATGAATCTGTGTGTTTATATGTATGAGGTATGTCAGCTTTGTCTATTGATTTGGAAAGAATAGTCTGATGTAGAAGGTATCCTGTTGGGCCCAGAAGCCTAATCTCTTATTGTCAACAGAACCACTTGCTTTAGGGTTGTTCTATGTGTGGGGTATATATGCACTCCTCTTATGCCTAGAGTATAAATGCTTTGGGTACATTGGTGGGCAGGGCTGGCCCTACACAGAAGCCATTTTGAAAGAATGCTTGTGCTAGCTGAGGCTTCATACTGGGTAAACTTAAATATTAAATTTATTAAAATATTAAAATTATATTCTACAGTAATGCACACACCCAAAAAGAGATTCAAATACATTAGAATAGTGGTAAAAGAAAACAGAGGTCAAAAAGGATTAAACAGGAGTATAATACAGGGTAGTATTATATTGTGTGATATCACAATTGTGACCATTCACAATTTTTTATACATTCATTAGCTCTTGGACTTTTGGATTCTTTCTGGGTTTTGGAAATTATGAGTAATGCTGCTATAAGTATACAATTTTTTTGTGTCCTTGTTTTTGGATGGTATCATTTCACATTACCACCAGCAATGTATGGGAGTTCAAATTGTCTCATATCCAACAGAATTTTATCAGTTCTTTTAAAGTCAGCTATTCTACTGGGTGTGTGTTGGTATCATAAGTTAATGATGCTTACTTTGGGTTTAATTTCCCTCCATCCCTTTTTCTAACTTCTTTTTTTTTTTTTTAAATGTTTGTTTATTTTGAGAAAGACAGAGAAAGAGCACAAGCAGAGGAGGGGAGGAAGGAAGAGAATCCCAAGCAGTCTCTGTGGTTTTAGCACAAGCCCAGTGTGGGGCTTGATCCCATAAATTGTGAGATGATGACCCAAGCCGAAATCAAGAGTCGGATACTTAATTGACGGAGTCAGCCAGTAGCCCCTCCTATGATTTTTGATATGTTTCAATTCAAAATATTTTCTGATTTCTCATATGATTTCCTCTTTAACCCTGCATTATTTAGAATTGTGTTTAATTTTCAGATATTTGGGCATTTTTCCAAATATCTTTATGTTACTGATTTGTTATTTAATTCCACTGTGATTACAAAATATACTAATGTAGGAATGAGTCCTTTTAAATTTATTGAGACTTGTTTTATAGCTTGTTATAGAATCCATCTTGGTGAATATTACGTGCACATTTGAAAAGAGTGTATATTCTTTTTTATTTTTTTAATTGAGTTTTCTACAAATGTTTATTAGGTTTATTTAGTTGATAATAATGGTCAATTTTTGTATAATCTTATTTTTATCCTACTTGTGTTAAAATATCCAATCATAAGTGTGGAGTTAACTCTTTCTCTTTTTAGTTATTTCAGCTTTTGGTTCAGATATTTGGAAGTTTGCTTAGTACCTACATGGACATTTTATTTTTATGTCTTTATGATTTGGCCCTTTTATTCTTTATTTTATTTTTTTTTTAATGTTTTATTTATTTCTAGGCAAGAGAGAGAGACAGCATAGGCAGGGAAGGGTCAGAGAGAGAGGGAGACACAGACTCTGAAACAGGTTCCAGGCCCTGAGCTGGCAGTCAGCACAGAGCCCGACGCGGGGCTCGAACCCATGAACCGTGAGATCATGACCTAAGCGAAAGTCGGACGCTTAACCAACTAAGCCACCCAGGCGCCCCCGGCCCTTTTATTCTTTTTTTTTTTTTTTTTTTTAAAGGGAGAGCAAGAGACACTATGCAACTTGTTCTTTATTTTTTTTTTTAAATATTTTTATTTATTTCTAGGAGAGAGAGAGAGACAGCGTGAGCAGGGGAGGGTCAGAGAGAGAGGGAGTCACAGACTGAAACAGGCTGCAGGCTCTGAGCTGGCAGTCAGCACAGAGCCCGACGCGGGGCCCGAACCCACGGACGCGAGATCATGACCTAAGCGATCGGACGCTTAACCGACTAAGCCACCCAGGCGCCCCTCCGGCCCTTTTATTCTTAAATGTATGTCCACATCCTGAAATCTATTTTCACTGGCACTAATTTAATTTTTTTTTATTTTTTTTTTAATGTTTTATTTATTTCTAGGAGAGAGAGAGACAGTGTGAGCAGGGGAGGGTCAGAGAGAGAGGGAGTCACAGACTCTGAAACAGGCTTCAGGCTCTGAGCTGGCAGTCAGCATAGAGCCCCACACGGGGCTCGAACCCACGAACCGTGAGATGATGATCTAAGCGAAAGTTGGATGCTTAACCGACTAAGCCACCCAGGTGCCCCACATTGGCACTAATTTAATGATTAGTGCTTGGGTGGTATGCTTCCATACTTTTTAATTATAACTTATTTATGACATTATGTTTAAAGTGTTTTTTTCATAGACCGTATATGTTTAGGTCTTTTTTTATCCAATATGATTCGTGCCTTTTAATTGGAGTAGTTGGACCATTTATATTTAATTAATTATAATGTAGTTAGGTTTAAATATACCATTTTGTTGTTTTTTATTTCCCCCATGTGTTTGTTCCTTTTTCCTGCTTCCTCTTCCTCCCCCCACCTCCTGCCAAATTAATTGTTCTTAGACTAGCCTTTGTTGCTTCATTATATACATGTGTAGATTATTATTTGACAAACAGTAGAAAAGGACCCCATGTGCATTTCTGGAGGCATTTCTCTGCATTGTTTCCTCTCTTAGGGCACTCTCTTCTACAGATTGTAGCTACCTTTTTCTCCCCAAACTTTAATATCTGTCTCTTCAAATCAGGTAGAGTGTCATGCTCTACTTGGACCCCTCTCCGTGTGCCAAAATCGAAAAACATACCTTCATGCAAAAAGCTGCTAGATTTATAGGATTGCTGCATTTGTTTTCTTCTTTCAAGTATAACTGTCATCTGCTGCCTATTTTCCAAGTTGTTTGATGTTCAGTTGTTTGATATAAGTCCCATAGCTGTACTTATTCATGGAAAGAAATGGAAATACCTCTTCCTCTTTCAAAATTAATTTTTAAATAGGGTATTTCATTTAGCTATTGTTTAATCTCTTTCCTCCACTATAAGTTTGAAAGTGTTTGTATTTATCTCTTTCAAATGTTGGGTTCCTAGAGAAACACTGCAATGTCTCTGGTTTCTTATTTTATTCTTCTTCCTACTGTAGTATGGTGACCAACGAAAGCATTTTATTGAAATATATATTTTTTTAAAGTCAGAGTCACCTTTGAATTGCCAGACCTACTGCAGAACTCATGGTTCCTGCAATGTGGTGTAAAATGTAAATGATATTTTGTATAATGTATGGTTAATCTGACTAGAAAAATGGAAATCTTTGGAATTAAAAATGAAACAAGGAAAGGAGAGGGAGAGAGACAGATAGAAAATTTTGTTTAGTAGTCTTGAGATAGACTGGAGCTGAAGCCTAGACTGGGAGATATGAGAAGGTATATTAGAGATCCTGGATCAAGCCAAGGGCCTTCAAAGGCTACTCACTCTGTTAATGGATGAACTAGTACTCAAATCTGCTGCACAGAGATGCAAAGAGCTTGCCTTTTTCTGCCTTAGGCTCTGATTAAACATGGAAAATTGAGTATATGCATAGAATTTACAATAACAGATTAGGCCTTTTATATCTTTAAAGTCTGAAGTTATGCTTCGGATGTGACTTATTTAATAAAAAGACAAAAATTGGGAGCGCCAGGGTGGCTCAGTCAGTTAAGTGTCCGACTTCAGCTCAGGTTATGATCTCACGGTTCATGGGTTAGAGCCCCATGTTGGCTCTGTGCTGATGGCTAGTTCAGAGTCTGGAGCCTACTTCAGATTCTGTGTCTCCCTCTCTCTCTGACCCTCCCCTGCTTGCTCTGTCTCTCTGTCTCTCAAAAATAAATAAAACATTTTAAAAATTAAAAAAATAAAATAAAAAGACAAAACTTGGGTTTTAAAACAGGTAAGCTCGTGTTCCAGATTGGCAAACTTCAAATGTTGCAATTAACGTATACAGAATGTAAAATCAAGTAACTTTAATATAAGTAAATTTAGATAATTAGTAATATGATTAAGTGGATAGATACACCTGAAGAGAGAATTATGTGTTGGTGAATAGACGTGAATGAAATTACACAAAATGAAACATGTAGAGAAAAACGAATTGGAACATGTGAAAAGAGATGAATAAATATAGAGGTTAGAGGAGAAAGTCTAACATATATATGTCTTCAGAGAAGGAAACACCTAGGGGAGCAGGCTTGTGCAACTACTTTTATCTGAGCTTTGGCAGGAATTTTCAAATTTGATGCACAGGCTCATGGCTGATGCTGTTGGTGATGTTTGACAGACCTAAATCACTTGACCAGTTTTCACTTCAGAACCTTTTTTGCCATTGTTTTCCTCAACATTTGCTGAATACTGGGGATGCACAGAGCAGGAAGCTTAAAACAAAAATGATAAAAGCCCCTTAAAAGCAGTTCAGTATACCCTTAAGATTTAATTATCTTCAAGTCTGGATAATTGGGAGAAATTTTATAAAATACATCAAACACTTAGATGAAAACCTTGAAGGGCCAAGAACAAATCAGAACCATGAACCATACTAGGGCTGCAACCCAGACTTAATTTAGGAAGCATTCAGATTAGATTAAAGGAGAGAAATCTGCACTGTATCTACATAGCAGTAGGGAGAGAGAACTCTCTCTAGAGAAAGATTACATCATATGGAGACTTTGGATTTTAAAAAAAGCCATTTGGCATTCAGTTAAAGGTGACTGGATATTGCAAAAGATGGTACCCTATGACTACTCTTCAAGAGGAAAAACAGACAATAGCATCAGACTGTCAGGTGATTCTCATACTGGATTTAGCTGCCCAGAAGTTTAAAATGGCTGTGACTAATATGTTTTAAAACAAATAGAACAAGTAGAGAAAATAAACATACTCTTTCTCCCAATAATTGGAATCTACTTTTTGAAAAGAGACTCCTATGAACATTTCAAACTGGAAAATACAACATGTGAAACTTAATACCTCACCAGATGAATTTAACTACAAATTAGATTACAAATTAGAAAAGTCAGGATTAATAAACTAAAATTAATATAAAATACCAAAGTGGGAAGCACAGAGATAAGAAAGAATTTTTTAAATTTTTTTAAATAGTTTTATTTCTGAGAGAGGGAGAGAGAGAGAGACAGCATGAGCAGGGGAGGGTCAGAGAGAGAGGAAGATACAGAATCTGAAGCAGGCTCCAGGCTCTGAGCTAGCTGTCAGCACAGAGCCCGACTCAGGCCTCGAACCCATGAACCATGAGATCATGACCTGAGCCAAAATCAGATGATTAACTGAGCCACCCAGGCACCCCAAGAAAGAATTTTTTAAAAAGTGTGTGACAGTGAAAAAAAATCTACCGATATATGTTCTAGAAGAAAGAAGAGATAAATTAGGGCAGAAGTAGTATTTGCCAAACTAAAAAAAGACATCAGCTTCTAGATTCCAGAGTTCTGTGAATCTTAGAAAGAACAAATATATAGAAATTACATAAAGGCATATTATGGCAAGCCTGCTAAATAAAGAAACAGAAAATATTAAAAGAAGCCAGGTTAAAAAAGACATATTATCTTTAAATCAGGGCAACAATAAGACTTCACTATTCATCAGAAACAATAGAAGCCAGGTGAAATTGAAGATATCCTTAAAATGCTATAAGGAAAAATGAAAACCAACCTAGAATTCTATAATCACAAAAAATCCTTTGAAAGTGGTGATATACAAAAGTTTCAGATAATAAAAACTGAGAATTAGTAAAAGCTAAGAGAATTTGACAGCTAATCTGCAGTAAAATAATACCAAAGGAAGAAGAAACATGATCTTATAAACAGAATTTTCTATTTACAGAATTGTAAACACAGAATTGTAGGAAAGAACTGAGAACAACAGAGGGGTAAATATATGGATACTACAAATTTTAGTAGTAATATATTGTATTTTGAATATATATAGAATTAAAATGGCAACAACAGTAATACAGAAAGAAGAGAGTAAATGGAGTTAAAGTGTTCTAATGTGTTGTTTTCAGGGAAATCGTAAAAGGAATAATTTGTATCATTCTCTAAAAAAAGTTAAAAATGCACATTATAAAATCTAGGAAAACCAGTAAAAAGTAAAAGAATGTATAAATTTAAGTTAACAGAGGGGGGAAATGTAATATTTAATTAATCCCAAAGAAATCAAGACAGGAGTCAATGAAATCTAAAACAAATATACATAAAAAATAAATTCAACATACAATGTAGAAAGTAAACAAATCCAGTTTCTGATTCTTTGAAAAAAATTGATAAACCCCAGCAAGTTACCTCAAGAATAATCCAAAGTTTGACATTTAAAACTTTTTTAATATCATTGGTTCACCACATTATTAAATTCAAAAAGAGAAAAACATGTGTAATCATTTCAGTGGGTTCACAGAAAAGTAAGTGATTAAATTCAACATTAATATATTAAAAAATACTTCTGGCAGCCTAGGAATATATTCTTATAAAGAATATATGCCTCTAGAAAAATCCCATAATTACTCTTAATCCATATCATTCTTAATTCTGAAAAATTAGAAGCATTTCTTTTATAATATGGAACAAAAACAGTGATCTCCTTTGATCATTTTTAATCATCACTGAACTGATGAACCCACCTGGTATGTTTAGAACCCCCTATGTAATAATAAAGATTTTACAGTTCAGTGAAAGAAACTAAACTGTCACTATTTATAAATAACATGTTTGGATAATAGAAAAGTAAAAGAAACTACAAATACATTATTAAAATAAGAAAGTTTAGCCAAGTTGTGGAATATGTTCAAAATACAAAAGTCAATTGTATTTTTAAATTCCTTTTACAATTGAAAAAATAAATATTAAAGTACCTAGAAATACACCTAGCAAAATATGTGAAGACTTTTTAGAGAAGAAATTATAAAGTTTTTCTTTATTAAAAGAAATTAAAGAGAACTTAAATAAATGAAGAGATGTTTTATATTTATGGATTGGATGACCTTTAGTTATGTCAAAATAAAAAAATCTCCCAGTTGATTTACAAATTCAATGTAGAAGAGTTCTGAATATTTTTGCTGGAAATTAAACTCTTTTTAAAAATTTATGCAGAAGATTGAAAGCCAATAATAGCCAAGACACTCCTAGGGAACAAGTTGGGGAAACTGTCATATGTCATATGACTGTCATATGTCAAGAATTAAGCATGTAGTAATTAAGACATTGGTTATTAGCATAGACACAAATGGTATAGCATTAGAGATCCTAAAATGTGGTATATATCACAGGTAGTATTGTAGATCAATTGAGAAAGGATTTTCAATAAAAGGTGTTTGGTTAAATTGATGATCCATATAAGAGAAGAAAATTAAGATTGTATTCACATCATGCACAAAAATATCAATTTCAAGTAGAGACCTAAGTACAAGGGCAAAACTTTAAAACTAGGGGGGAAAGGGTGGAAGAATATCTTTGATTTCAGGATAGGGAAAGATTTCCTCAAAAAGATATAAAGTATACACTGTATATTAAGGAAATAATTTCAGTTAACATCTGTTGACCAGAAGACACTAAAAAGAAAGTGAAAAGAGAAGCTCAGACAGGGAGCAATAGATAGAACCGTCAAAGGATTTGTAAGTTTCTAGAGTGTGTAGAGAAAACTTTAAAAATCGGTATGAAAAAGGCATTCCAAGAAAAAAAATCTTTTGTATTTCTCAAAAGAAGGAAAAGTGAATGACCAATTTTAGGAATGAAAAGGTGGTCAATTTAAACAGAGCAATGCAAGTTGGTTTTTTTTTTTAATGTTTTTTTATTTATTTCTAGGAGAGAGAGAGAGACAGCGTGAGCAGGGGAGGGTCAGAGAGAGAGGGAGTCACAGACTGAAACAGGCTCCAGGCTCTGAGCTGGCAGTCAGCACAGAGCCCGACGTGGGGCTCGAACCCACCAACCACGAGATCATGACCTAAGCGAAAGTCGGGCGCTCAATCGACTAAGCCACCCAGGCGCCCCAGAGCAATGCAAGTTTAAATCATAAGATAATATTTGTATGCTCTGAGATTAGCAAAAATAAAAAGTTTGACAGTATACATGTTGGCATGAATCTGATTCAGTGAGAACCAATATCTGCCTTGTTGGAGTATAAATTTAGTTACAACTGCTTTGTAATACAACATATCATCTAGTGAAATTGAATGTATGCATTCATGTGTTTCTTTAACCTAGTAAATCCATTTCTAACAGTATACATACTCTTAGAGAAATTCTTACACCCATATGACAGGAGACAAGCTATTCATACTAGCGTTGTTCATAATAGTAAGAAACAAGAAACATTCTATATATTTATAAACAGAAGGAAATGATGAATTATATGCACATAAGGTTGGGTAATACAATAGGAAGATACATTTAATATTCTGTCTATATACATTTTAAAGCATACAGATTTTATTTTATCTATTTTTAATGGTAATTATGTACATCTTTTTTACTTTTAACATTTATTTTTGAGAGGGAGAGTATGAGGGACAGAGAGAGAGGGGCAGAGAGAGATGGAGACAGAATCTGAAGCAGGTTCCAGGCTCTGAGCTGTCAGCACAGAGCCCAACTCAAGGCTCAAACCCACGAGCCACGAGATCATGACCTGGGCTGAAGTCGGATGCCTAACTGAGCCACCCTTGGCACCCCCAAAGCATAAGTGTTTCATTTTTTTAATTTTTTTTAATGTTTTATTTATTTCTGAGAGAGAGAGACAGTGTGAACAGGGGTGGGTCAGAGAGAGAGGGAGACACAGAATCTGAAACAGGCTCCACGCTCTGAGCTAGCTGTCAGCACAGAGCCCGATGCGGGGGCTTGAACCCATGAACCATGAGATCATGACCTGAGTCGAGGTGAGACGCTTAACCGACTGAGCCACCCAGGTGCCCCTAGATTTTAAAAGTTATATGGAATTACATGTATTTATGGAGGAAAAAAACTATAAAGAAAGTTAAGGAAATAATGAAGTTAAAATTCAGAATAGCGATTACTCCTGGAATAATAAGAAAAAAATGTGGTTAAAGTGGCACATTGTATTAGTTAAGATACAGGTTCAGGTGCATTTGACAGAAACCCTATATACTGTCATAAACATGATACAAGTTTATCTCTTTGTCTTATAACAGATTGAAAATATCCTAGGTATGACAACTACATTCACATGGTTATCTAGGAGCTAGGCTCCTCTTTTGTTTGATCTTTTAAGTATTATCTTCGTCTGCATGGTTATGGTAGCTCAGCACTCCCATTATGTTTCAGGTGTAACATGGAAGGATGGAGGCAATACATGACCTTTCAGGTCACTTCCCAGAAGTTGCACATATGACTTCTCTTCATGGTCCCCTGGCTAGAATACAGTCATTTTTTAGATCCAAAGAGGTTTGAGAAATGTGCCTAGCTGAAAATCAATAGTTCTGCAACAGACACAGAGAGAGCACAGGTATCGGGAGGAAAGTAGGAATGTCTGCCACAGGCTCATTGGGGTAGGAGGGTAGGGTAGGACGAGAAGGCATATGAGTATTGTTCTGTTTCTTGAAATAGGATGGTAAGTATAGGTGTCCTTCTAATAATTTATTTTATGCATTCCCTGTAAATTATGTAGTTTTATATATGTTAAATTTTTTCATTACTAAAGCCAAGCAGTTTAGAGGATACTTTTGGCTTTGTTTTGCTTGAATCTTCTGCAGCATATGGTACTGTTGATCACACCCTCTAAACATTTGAATTTTTATTGGCAAGAATCTCCTGGTTTTTCTCTTATTTTTCCATCCATTTCTTTTCAGCCTCCCGGGCTTCACTTTCTCTGCAGGGAACAAAAAGGCCTTTTCCTAGATGCCCCTCACTTGTCTCCAAAATTGTTTAGGATAGTTTCAAATTGGCTAATGGGTTTCCTGGAGTTGGAAAAAAATTGCAAGAGAAAACTAATTATATGGTAAATATTCAGATTTTATCGCCTTTTATTCATATGCTCTATCCATATAAGGAAAAGGGAGATTAGCACCCTTCTTTGTAATTTCAAAGATTTTTTTATATCTTTCTGAAGTACATCATAAAAGAACAAATAATTCTAGAGTGAGTCCAAAGCATTAGTGTATCTTATAAAGATAAAAAACAGCAATTGTTCCTATAAATATATACATATACATCACTGAATAAATCTTGGATATAACTCACATTATTATAATCATGTATAAGCATGTTATATCTTTTTATAAAAACTCATTGATTTACTTGACCTTCCAGAATGTCTGTATTTCTTAACCTTCCTTGAGGCTAGCTATGACTCTCTGACCAAGGCCTTGGCTAATGGAATGTAAATAGAAGTCACTGCGTGATAAATTTTAGCATATGTTAACAGGAACTGTCCCCCCCCCCCGCCCCCCCATGAAATAGTCTCAGGCATAATTTTTATTAAAGCAAGTAAGATAAAATGCAGTTGGTTAGCATTCAGGTTTCAACCATATGTCAGGGACTGTGTCAGGTTCTGGGAATACAGTATTAGACAAATTATAGTCCCAGCCTTCAAGGAGCTAATAATAGTCCAGAAAAATAGTCCAGAAAAAGTTGAATGCTGTTGTAGAGATAGATATGCCTAAGGTGCTATGGAAGTGTAGAAAATGCTAAGGTTAGCTAGGAAATTCAAACTCAAGAAAGTTGACAAACCTCATGTAAGTTTATAAAATAAAATGTTTAAAAATAGCATCTAAAGATCTCACTTCTTATTAGCATTTTAGATATCAGTTACATTAAATAACACAATGAGTCCAAAGATTATTATAGGGGGTAGTAGAGGTTAAGATTGAGGAAAGGAGTACAGGCGAGCTCTATTTTAAAAATATTTTCTGTTTTATAGATCTTTGCTTGTTTACTAATTTTATAACCAGAAAAAAAGAATTTAAAATCCAGTTTTTAAACAAAATATGTATTTCTTAGTGTAGTAAGATAACTTTTGTTTGGTTTAGCAACATGGTTTTTCTAGAATTCCTGGACTCAAATCTTTATTTTCAGAAACGCAAACTCATGTAACATATTGTGTGTTTTATACATTTTTTTAATGTTTTAAGTCAAATTTTACCTAATATAAATAGTACAGTACTCATAATACTTCACAGTTACTCCAGTGTAGATATAGTCTGGTGTTGGAATTTGAGGGAGAGACTCCAGTTTCATTCATTGATTGTAACAGATTTACAGTGAGGAAAACAGTATGCACGATTCTTAATCCTAACGTAGCACGTGCTCACCATCACTTATAGTTCTCACCAATATGGAATGTAGCCATTGTCTTTTTTTTTTTTAAACTTTTTAAATGTTTATTTTAAAGAGAGAGAGAGAGAGAGAGTGGGGGAGGGGCAGAGAGAGAGGGGGACATAGAATCCGAAGCAGAACTCATGAGCTGTGAGATCATGACCTGAGCTGAAGTCTGATGCTTATCCTACTGAAGCACCCAGGTGCCCTCTAGCCATTGTCTTTTAACCGAAAGTTCCTCAAACTCATTTATCCTTATTACGATTTTGTAAGGTAAAGGAAAGGCCCATTTTCACAGATGTTGCTCTTCCTTTTGGAAACTGAAAGGGGATTAGTGAAATCTCATGTTTATGGCCTTTAATAAATGATAGAGAGTATATCCCTTTGTCATTTTCAAGCTCTTTCTCCAAGGTGATTTAGTAAACTAGGACTTTCTTGTGTCATTCAGATATTGTACTTGATTAACTATCTTCCTTGATTGATTGTTTTTAAGCAAAAATGAAGTGTTTTTTTTTTTTTATCCCTTGTAGACTTTGCCTTCAAAAGAAACATTTTTAAATAGGACACAAATGCCTTGTTTGCAGTCAGCTTCAACTTGGAGTAGCTGTGAACACAGTTCAAAATCTCAGATATTAAGAGAGCATGTATCAGAATTGGACTCATCTTTCCATTCTGTCCTATCATTGCCATCAGGTAAGCCTACTTATAAAAAATTTCTAAGTAACTTGAATATTTCTATGGTGAAATGTAAGTCTATGGATATAAGGAATCAAAATTATATCAATGATTTTGCCACTGGATATTAGAATCAAAGTTTTTATAGAGGAATTAATCCTGAGTTAATGGTCTATCTTTGCAAGTTGATTCTTTAATTCCTTGGAAACTATTTTGATTTACATTGGGAAATAGGTAGCTTTTGATCTTTTCAGGGTTAAATTTTTAGAATTTTATTGATGACTATGCTGTTGAAATGTTTCTCAGGAAGTCGTTGTTTTTCTAATGTATTGTTCTGTATGGAGTTTTCTTTGCCATATAATATTCCTCTGTTTATAATCAGCATGAGTTTTTTCCCAGAGAAGAAAATTGCCTATCTTTAGGTGTAGCCAATTTTTGAACCTCAAGAAAGTCTATAATCTATAACTGAGTAAATGAGGCACATACAGCCCCACCCCCCATTAAGTTTCTAGTTCTTGGTTTTTGTTGGAACTGTTCCAATTGTTTCTATATTGAACTGAAGTAAATATTTAGGGTAAAAAGGAAACATTCTTCACACTGGTTATTTCAAGTTCTTCTCTTTATGGGAAAGACATCTCAAATGGGCCTTTGTGTTTACTTTTCAGCTTTTGGTTTTAATCATCCAGGGATTGCACCTCTTTGCAAAGCACTATTTCTTGTACCTAGTCCTGCCTGGAATCCTGAATCTTAGGTTTGTTTTTTTTTGTTTTGTTTTGTTTTTTTAACCAGTATTTGAGTGGTTTCTTAGCTACATAATACTTTGAAGTAAGTTCCTGGCAGGAGCTATGTTATTCCATCTTTGAGGAAACCTTAATAATAGAAAGAAACAATAATAACGCAGCCAACATTTGGGCTTAGCAGTACCTATAAGCACATTACATTTTTTTTATTTCAACAACCGTATGAGAATACATAGCTGTCCTCTTTATCTTACATGCAAGAAAATTGAAGCTAAGAGATTTTAAATTACTATTTCAAGATTATACAGCTAATAAATGATGGAGGTAGGATTTGATGTGAGGTAGTCATACTCCACAGCCACACTCCTAACCTTTCTCTTTACTGCCTGCTTTCTCATTGTACATTTGTTTCTCTGAGGATAAAACCCTGAGAATTGGTATAATTATCCTTCATTTTAATCCTTTTAGGTCCCCTCCAGTAAGTTAAGATTAACTTTCCCACCTACTAATTAGGGTTATTCATTTCTTCTTGCATTCATTTAATAAAAATTAAGTACAAACTGCTTACTAGGTACTAAGTAGGTATTAGGAGTATAAATACAAATAAATCCTTCAAAGTACTTGCATTCTAGTTTAAGACAACTGAAATGTAAACTGAGCAGTATACTAAAGTGTTAAGAAATATTTTTATAAAAGCCCAAAAGTCATAGGGTGGGTGCCAAGAAAGGTATATGGATGCAACAAGGGCCTTCCCCCAGTTACATAGTTTTCTCACAACTTATGCCGAACAGTGGTATATATAATAGGTGGTATTTTCTTTATAAAAAATAAGTGATTTTTCTTTGGAGAAATAAACTTATTTTTTGGTAATGGGAACCACTGGATTCCTAAATGTTTAAGTCACGTATTTAATTTGTATTCTTAGTTTCATTTTGTTATGTAGTTTTTGTATGATCATAGTATATAGTACTGGGGCTGAAATCCTTCCTACCTCTGTTCTGTCCCTTGGGACAGACTCCATGTTGAAACTCATGAACCTATTTTGGTTAGTTTTTTTTTCCACGTGAGTATGGATCTGTTATTAAAATACAGCATTTAAGAGCTTGGTTCTTCTTTGTTTAAAATCCAGACTCATCTAAGTCTGCTCTAATTTATATGTTTGTAATTATTTTTTTTCAGTAGCAAGACTTTAAATACATCAACTGCTTTATAAAATATTTGTGTCTTACGAAGAAGTTTAGGTGTCTTTATTAAATGCTTTTAAAGATGGTTTTGTTTTAGTATTCTTGATTGAAGAAAAAGAACATTTAATTAATAAATGTGAAGCACATCTACTTTATTATTTAGCTCTTCTTTTGGTTGTAAAAATATATAATGTAAATATAGTGAATTGAACATCTTAAGTCTCTATTTAAATGAAGGGAATAGTCTGGAAATGTGTTTTCATCTTTGTAAAAGTGTATTTTATGATTCATAATACTAGTAAACTAAGGGAATGTGAACCTTGGTATTTTTATAAAATGTTGCATCTGAATTATAGTGGTTTTCCCTCAAGTAATTAAAATAATGTATCTTTTAGAAACCTCATTATTTGAAATCTCAAGTTTGTGGGGGTGGGGTGGAATGAGCCAAATTTTGCTCTATGTTTTATTCAAGACCTTTGGCTGCATTTGTTCTATCTATGAATACTACTTATTAATCCTAATAATTTTAATCATCTATTATTTTGGTTTATGAACTTGTTCATCATCAGTTTTTGCTCATTTAGAGCATATAATCAGTATTTCCAAAGTACTGCCCTCTGTATGCTTGGAAAGAGTATTTTGCCACTTCTGATAGTTGTGACATTTCAAGCTTTTGCTTAGTTTTCTAAGCTTATATGCTACTTAGAGAAAGAATCCAATCTTAATATTTGAGTCTATAGAGAATGGTACTCACTGAAAGTACTTTTACTTTCTTTTCCCAGATGTGCCTCTTCACTTTCACTTTGAAACATTGTTAAAAAAGACTGAAATAAAAGGAGATCTTGCTGAAAATAAATTGGTAGGAGACTGTGTCATATCTCCATCACCTGGTATGTCATTTACAAATCTTGTAATTTATATATCTTTCATATCTTTCAGATACTCATTGTTTTTGCTTTCCAAGGAAATAAAATTTAACAAAGGAACAAATGTAAATCCTTAATTGTTAATATTCACTTTTTACAAATTACCATACACACACAAACAGAAAATACACAGGAGTGATCTTAAGAAGAAATGTGATACTTACTGAATGAAAATTTTGAAATATTATTGATAAATATAAAAGAAAATCTAAATACACTTCGAGAAACAGCATTCCTAAATTAGGAATAAATTAATTCCCAAATTAATAAGGATATCCATTCTTCCTATTGGTTTATAATTTGAAGTTCTAATAGATTTGGTTCCCTTAACAAAATAATTATAAAGCCCACTGGAAAGAATAAATACAGAGTAATTGCTGAAAGAAGTATTCAGAGAATTCATCTTAACACATATGGAAACAAAACAAAAATATGTAATAGTTATTAGCATAGATTTTGCATACAATTAGGAAAGTAAATCCATGAAGCAGACTATATAGTTTATTATATAAGGGAAGAATTGTAAATTAATGAGAACGTGGAGAACTATTCAGTAAACAGTACTTGTAGTATTGTTAGTCTTTTGGAGGAAATTTTATTTACATACTTATTTCATACCGTGTATCAGAATAAATTCTAGTTGGTTTCAAGAACTTGAAATAATACCCCAAAATTACAAGATAAAACTTGAAGAATTATAATGAAATAGTTTTAAGTATTATGAATGGGGGCAGGGACATTGTCTGTGCTTGGAAACAAAAGAAAATAAAGGTCAACATATTTTTACCATCTACAAAGCTAAAACCTTTCCAACATCAGAAAATTCATACAAACTGAGATAAAGTCTTTCTAGATGAAATAATCATCTACCTCAAAAAACTCAAGAATCAACTGAATGCCTGCCTATTAGAATTGGAGTCCAAAAAAGTATAGGATTTTAAAATATATTTATAGAAATCAGCAACTTTTGTAAATACCAGTAATAACCAGTTATAATATATAAAGGAATTTTTGAGATATTGACAATGAAAATATAAAATATCTAGGATTAATTAAATTTGTAAGGATCTACATGAAGAAAACTTCCCAAGTTTATTGAGGAATGCAAGGTTATGTCCCTAAATAGAAATACCCTGTTCCTATCAGAAGACAGTTTTGTAACTTAAGAATATTATTTTTCCCTAGTTTAATTTATAATGTAACTCTAATTAGAATCATGGAAGTATTCTTCTTTTGGAACAGAGTTATTCATTTATCTCAAAGAAAAAATGTTGAATAGCTAATAAAATTTTTAAAAAACAACAGTAAGAAGGAGGTATCAGACATCAAAATTATAAAGGTATAATCATTTTTGGTGCTAATGGAAGCCACATCAAAGGAACTAAATAGCTTAGATATAGACCCAACTGTCCAATATAAGATAAAAAAGTGTTTTTTTCCTATCCATGTGGAAAGGATGGTCTTGCCAATAAATAATAATTCTTTTGAAGCATTCCTTAAGTGCTAGTACTAGTTGGAGGAATTTATATTTGTTAATTGCTTTCATTTGTACAACTCTGTAAAGGGAGTAGTATTATTGTTTTTCTCCTTGACTAATTTTCCAGAAGTCACATTTAAGTGATAGGGCCAGGATTCAAATCCAAGCAGTCTGGCTAAAACAAATTTAAGATGGGTGAACATTAAATACATTCCAGATGGATTAAAGAGTTAAATGTTAAAAATGATATCTTAAAAGAATTAGAAGAAAAACTAGATGTATTTAATGATGATAATGAAAATGATAATCATAAGTAACATATACTGAGTGCTTATGCAGACACTGTGCTAAACATTTACTATTTTCTGATTATGTTGATACATTCAGACATTATAATCATCAATTCTGGCAACACTGTGTAGTAAAAACAGAAACTAAAAAATATTTTAGGTAGCATTAAGAATACAAACCTTTTGGAAAGTACTGGGAAATGAATGACAGTGCCCTTAAACTACATATTTTATTTTATTTTATATTTTATTTTATTTTATTTTATTTTATTTATTTTATTATTTTATTTTATTTTATTTTATTTTATTTTATTTATTTTATTTTATGTATGAGAGAGAGCGAGCGAGAGAGAGGCAGCGTGAGCAGGGGAGGGTCAGAGAGAGAGGGAGACACAGAATCTGAATAAGGCTCCAGGCTCTGAGCTAGCCGTCAGCAGAGCCCGACGCAGGACTCGAACCCATGAACTATGAGATCATGACCTGAGCCAACCCAGGCGCCCCTAAACTACATATTTTTTACAATAAGCTCATTGAAGAAAAACAGTTTATTCACTTTCTCACAGTTAATGTTTACTAAACTGTGACCTGTTTTCTGACTCAATACATCCATTTGTAATAACCTTGTCCAATCCTAAATATAAATATATTCATTTGTATTTACAAATATATTAATTTTAATCACTATTTGTGTTAATGGAAAATTGGAAACAAAGAGCATAAGTAAGATGTGATTAACCACCACAGTGGAACATATAGCTTTTCAAAATATCTCAAAAGATCATGTAAGGATGGAAACATCAAAGACTGTTAAGTGATAGAAAAGGACAAAACAGTTTTACTTTTGCATACGGTCTGATTATAACCATGTAAAAATGTTCATTCTTCTTTCAACCAAATGCAACATGTGGGCCTTTTGGGGATCCTGATTTGAACAGCTCACCTGTACAAGCACACACAATTTTTGAGATAATAAAAGTTTGAAATGTGAACATGCAAGGCTGTTGAATATTAGTGAATTAATTTTGTTAAGTGTAATGCATGTGGTTACATAAGCACATACATACTTTTTTCTGTTTGTTAGAAATTGAAGCTCACACATACGTCCATGACAATATATAAGATAGACTGTCCAGGATTTGCTTTAAAATAGGCCAGCAAAAAGAAAGTTGGTGGGGAGAAAGATGAAACAAGCTTGTTCACCAGTTGGTGATGAATATAGGTACAGGATAGTTCATTCTTCTCTTCCTCATTTGTATTTGTTGAAATTTTTCCACATTAAAAATTAAAAAAAAAATTGGAAAGCACTAAGGACGAGCAGCAGTTGCCTATGCTTAGGGAAAAAAGACTAAAGAAATACAGGAAAATATAGGTTATGTGCAGGTAACTTTTCATGATATAATTCTACTACTTTAAATTTTTCCTGAGTCTGATCTTAGAAAAAGAAAAAAAGTGTATGCATGAAGATGATTATTTTAAGAATGACCATAATAGAAATATCATGATAACAATAACCAGCTCTAATAGCTAGGGAATGGTTAAGTTATATTATCTTTAAACAGAGGAATATTAGACAACCATCTGAAAAAAATAATTTGTAGTGAATTATCAAATTTGAAAAATACAATTGTACATGTATTTAAATGAAACTACATTTGAAATGTAAATATGAAATGTATGCATGTGTATGACTGACAGAATATGCAAAAGTGAAACTATATGCTGTTAGATAAGTTAGATTCAGTGATTATATTTTTTCTAATGTTCTGTTATTTATTTGATTAAAAAGGTAGGGCAGTGTAAATGTGTTAGGCACAGAATTAATGGTAACTTACCAGTGATGCAATGACATGCTAGTTAGGAGGAATTACGAGCTAGGAAGGGAAGACATTTGAGGTGAGTGCTTCAGTATTCTTAGGCAAATCATCTAGATATTCTTTATCTCCATCTCTCCTTCCTTCTTTTCTTCCCCTACCACTCCCAACCCAAATAATTAAGAGTTAATTAGGTTTCATCCTATAAAAGCATGTCTGAAATAGTTATTTTCTTTTATTATTAGTGATTTCTGTAGAATTAAGTAAAACTAGAGTTCAACATTTATTGATCATATACTCCGTGCCAGGCAGACTAAGTGCTAAGGAATCAAAGGTGAAACACAGGGAATCAAAGAAATTATAATGTAATAGGGGGAAGCAGACACACAAATAACTATTAAAATGTGAACACAGATATGACAAACATATTCTAAAAAGAAGAGGAAGTGTAGAACCTCCTGCCTAGAGGAAGACAGAGTGATGGGGACAGGGCAAGAGCAACTCCAGAAAAGTGGTGACGCCAAGCGTAGTTTTAAATATTCTATTGAAATTTAGAGGAGGAGTAAAGTGTTCCAAATCATAGTTTCTCAAACTTTTATGTGCAGTTTACTTGGGGGATATTGTTAGAATGCAGATTCTAGTTGAGTAAGCCTGGAATGGAGTCTGTTTCTGCATTTTTGTCAAAGTCCCAGGTAATTAAAATGCTTTGGACCCATATTGGTTTTAAAATAGAAACCAAGATGTGATTTGTCACAGAGCCATAAAGCAGGGTGAGGTGTTCAAGTATATACAGAATGCCTAGTATTCTTACAGGGTAAACTGTGTGAAGGTAAGTAGATGAGGGTTTGCAAGCTTTGCCACAGAGTTTGTGTTTATCCTCTGTTGTCCAGTAGAATTGGCAATTAAGAAACCACAGCTGCCTTCAGGTAACAAGTAGGAAAAAGACAAATTGCAGTGGATAGGAAGTGAATGATTAGTTGCTAATCATGAGGAAATACCAGGCCAATTAAGGGCCTGTACCCATCAAAACATACAGTCATGAAAGACAACAGTGGAATGGTTTCAGATATAAGAAAACTTTAGAGATATGACAATTAAATGTGGAGTGAACAGAATTCTCTATAAATAACATTATAGGAATAATTGGTGACATTCTATTAAGTCCACAGTTAGCTGATAGTATTAACTTGATTTTGATAGTTATATATCTATGTAAGAGAATGCCCTTGTTTTTGAAAAATACATATTGATAGGTACATCATGTCAGCAACTTAATTTCCTTGGAGTTCAGAAGGATAAAGCAAATACGGTAAACAACATTTGCAGAATTCTGAGTAAAGGCTATATGGGACTTCTTTTTACTATGCAAGTCTGAAATTGTCAAAATGAAGTTTATTTTTTAGTGGACAGATGAAAGGAGTGGTAGTGCCACAATCCACACAAACAAGCCAAAAAACCCCCTAGGGCTCAGGCTTCTTCACCTACATGTCCTCATATCAAAGCCCATTGTCATTTTGATCATAATCATTTCAGATATGCTCCTGTCTTCATTTCTACCACTTTCACAGGCTAACCTAATGATCCCTTATCTATACTGCTGAAATAGCCTAATCAATTATTTCCTAAATTATTTCAGTTTAGGAAAAGATCAATTATTTACTATAATCCCTGAAGCTAGTGATCTTTTCAAAATGAAAAGCTACTTATGTCACAACTGCTCTGCTCACCCACATTCCTTAAACTATTTGAAAGTATTATAGGGGGACCCCCTAAAGCCCTATGCCACACAGGATGGCTCATACCTGCTTCATGGCTCTTTTTCACCATCCTTCCTCACTCTAAACTACCTAGCTTCTGTTCTGTTGCCAGATTTATCTGGATCCCTGTTGGGACTCTGTACATTCTCTTCCCCCTTGCCAATCAGCTGTTTCTGTTCATATTTGAGATCTATGGCTTTACCTGGGGGCACTTTTCCTAGAGCTCTCTTACTAGCTCTGTTACATACTCCCATTAACTTCTCTAAATAGTACTTCTCTTTTCTATTACACATTGGTTGCAATTTTTGAGATAATGCCTGTAAACTCCATTAGGGGCAGGGATCATGACTCTGCTCACCAGTGTCCCTAGGGTACTTGACATGTAATTAAGTCTGTATAAAGTTAATAAATGAAAGGGAAGGTAGGAGACAAGGAGACACATGGGTCAAGATAGAATCTTGGAGAGGATTTTGGAGAGCAAGAAATGAAAGGCTAAGAGTTATCATAAATAGGTGAAGAGAATGTATACTTTTCCAATTGTCTTATTTCCTACTGTTCCAAGATTCCAATACAACCTCACAAAAGACATTAAATGAGGGAAAGTAAGTGTAAGGAAAATAATTAAAATTCAGTAAGATGTATCACCTTAGGGAAGGTTGAAGTTTCCTCAATAATTTTGATTTGCTTTTAGAAAAAAAGTAAAGTGAAGAATTGCTTTTAGAAGAGAAGAGTGAATTGACTGGGATTTGTTTGAAAATACTCCAGAAATGTTTCCATTAAAACAAGAGAGAGCATTCTTGGAATACCTGCCCATACCAGGCACAGACATATTTAAAACTTCACAGATACAGTTACCCCTTTCTAGAAATGAGTTTAGAATTATGCCTGCCATCTTATTTTGTTTTCTATGTGACATCTTTTTCTGCATTCTTTGGGTGGTAAGAAATCTTGGGGCCATCTTAGAATTCTGCCATTTTTCCTGAGATCTTTAAAGTCACTGTTCTCTTTTCCGGTAGCTAGTTTTGCCTTGTCAGTTTGATCATTTCTTTGCAGTAACCTTATCCCTTTTCTGCTAAGTTTTAGGATATCTTCATTGTGATGTGCTGTCAGATTAGAATTTTCCCACTTGTCTTGACCATCAAGCGAGTTCTTGAAATCTTAGGTTTAATTTTTTCTTTGATTTTTTGATTTTTATTGATTATGAAAAAACTTTGGTCAATCATTTCTTCAACGTTGGATCCCATTCATTGTTACCCAGTTTTGGTTTGACTCCCCTCCCCATATTTCCCATCACTATTCCTCAGCCTAGTTAGTGATGGTTGTTTTTAAATTTGAATAATTATTTCCTGTTTCTGAGGGCTCTCCAATGGGGCCTTTTGCCTGTTTCTTTTGGCAATGTTAGTTTTTTTTTAGTCTTGTTAACTGCATTCTGTGAATCCATTCACTACTACTTGAGATGGTTCATTTGTACATCTTGTCTTTAATAGTGTTGGTATCCAGATTTTTGGACCCTTTTGTTCTCACCTTTAAAGTTCATAACTCACTATTAAGACTGTTCTGCCACTGCTCTATATGGGATCATTTTGACGAATTGGTAGACATTGCACTATATATTGTTTTCAGGAGCAGTTAGGGTCAGGCAGGACATATTTCAAAGTGAGGCACTTGGGCATTGCTTTCTCATCCATTTGTCTGCTTGGCTCAGATTTTGTTACCTTAAGACAATCTCAAGGGGTATGGCTGAGAAGTTGGTATGTGTAGTCATCCTATCAGATAACCGTCCCATCTGGGTAATTATTCTCCATAACCCTTTCCTCCAGGTGTAGAGCACCTTTGATGGTCATATTTTTGTGGCAGCACTTTCCCATGTGTTTTTGCATTGATTGCTCTCCAAATTCCATGTGGTATTAGTCTTTCAGAGATTCCTTACAAATTCTGCTTTACTCCCAAGTTCCCTTTTATTGCTTACTAATGTGGATGTATACATGCAGATCTCTGTGTGCATCTATGTATAAAACTTCTATTATTTTTAGGGTGCTTTGCCATCTTGAAACCAGAGTCCGGTTACTGTTGGTAGACAATCATACTGTTTTTCAGTGTTGGTGAGAATTTGGCATGTAGGCCTTCATTTCTTTTTCCATTCCTTTACACATCTCCAACCCCTTCAAAAAAGAAGCCAATTTGGTTATTAATCCAGTACTGGAAATATGGGATTTAGATCAACAATGACCATGAAGAAACTAACATTTATTAAATATGTAGGGTAGATCTCCTCCTAATGACCATTATAGGGATTAACTCATTTAATCCTCATAATCCCATGATTGCTACACTTATCCCTATTTTACAGATAAGGCAACTGAGGCACAGAGACATTAAGTGACCTAAAAGTTTTAGAAAATACATTGCTTTTAAAATTGAAAGAATGGTGCTAGGTACCATCCATTTGATGAAATCTGGTTCTTGCTCTCAAGAGGTCCCAGTCTGTTTTAATTCTGTAGGGTCTTACTTGATCCTGAATTATTTTCACATTTAAGGGTGAGCAGGGCCTAACTTAAGGATTCAGATCATGTTCAGGCAACATTTACAGATGCAAACCAACCTTCTTTATAAAACTTTGCAATTTAGAAGACTTCAAGAACAGGTCACCTTTTCATCCCCTTCAAATAATGGAGCAACTATATGAAATTGGACACGTATCGAAGATGTTTTTTAAGGAATCTTATTATGGGCATTTTCAGCGTAGGATCATTCCATTTTGGTATATAAGTATCTCATATGTAATTCTGAAGTGGTGAATTAATGTTCTGCAATGTTATAAGAAATTAAAACGTTCATTATCTGTGTCAAGGGAAAGAAACTTCACATTTCCTTTCTATTTGTTTTAGTACATAATACTTCTCTGAATCAATGGAGAAATGGATACTCTCCTACATGCAAGCCTCAGATAAGGTCAGAATCTTCTGTACAGCTGTTCCAGGGAAGAAAGAAAAGACACTTGAGTGAAACAGCATTAGGTAGGTTAAAACAAGAATATGAGCACTAGTACTAAAAACTGAAAATAAATTCTGATCCTCAAAGAACTACTGTTTCATGGGAGTTTATAATCCAGAATAATCACTAATTACACAAAATATCCATGGTCCTATAAACATTACAGCATAGTCAATTCAGAATGGTCTGTGGACTGGGCATCCATCCACTAATGGCAATTAAGTATTTCCTTCCTACTTTCCCTGTCCAGAGTTATCTTCTGCTGTCTTCCTGGATAGAACTTAAGCTTCCAAGATTGTGTTCTGGACTCCAAATATGTCAGTACAAAGTTACCTTACAGAAACGTATTACCACTTCTGGTACTGTCAATTCGCTGAAGCTTCCTTAGAATTTTGAGTAATTGGCTGAGATCCACCAAAGGTAACTCAGCCAAGTAGTTCAGTATCTCTTACAAACTTATAGTTACAAAATGGTCAATAGGTATCTTTGAAACTAGAACTCTTCTAATAATACAAAATGGGGTTTGTTGCGGGGACTTGGGTTAGTACAAATAATGATTTAAAAATAAAATCAGGAAACATATTTAAATAGCAAATGATCCGTATACTTTTTTGGTTCTTGTTCATTGTTCCAGTGGACAGAACACTGTTTTCAAGTGTTCCCCAGATATGTCAATATACCCCCAAATTTAGAAACAGCATTCAAGATGTGCTGGACTGTAATTATACTTGATGAATTTAATACACTGATCACTTCAGTCTCTAGAAATCGCACCCTAACAGCCCAAGCCACTACCCGATTGTCCCTACCTGAGGACGTGGCGTGGCACAGAATTAAACTCCTGGCCA
The DNA here is from genome assembly GCA_017311185.1 of Proteles cristata cristata. Taxonomy (NCBI): domain Eukaryota; kingdom Metazoa; phylum Chordata; class Mammalia; order Carnivora; family Hyaenidae; genus Proteles; species Proteles cristata. Next base: position 666,854 of record JAESUZ010002113.1, on the reverse strand, counting down.
CATCCAGAGATTCCATTGTGCTTTTTAGTGCCTCGATCTTACCACCAAGAGTACTTTTGAGGAACTAACATACATGTAGAGATCTTCCTCTCTCGACTTATAACAGGGTTATATCCCGAAAAACCATGGAAAGTTGAAAGTATCTTGAGTCAAGATTTAATACACCTAACTTACCAAACACCATAGCTTAGCCTTTAATGTGCTGAAAACACTTAAATTAGCCTACAGTTAGGCAAAATCCTCTAACACAAAGCTTATTTTATAATAAAGTGTTGAATATCTTCTACAATTTATTCCATACTGTGATAAAAGTGAGAAACAATGGTTGTATGGGTACAGAATGGTTTTAAGTGTATTGACTATTTATCTTCATGATCACATGGTTGACCAGAAGTTGCAGCTTGTTGCCCAGCCTAACGGTATCTTACCACATACTGCTATCTCAGAAAAAGGTCAGAATTCAAGGTACGGTTTCTACGGAATGCATGCCACTTTAGGGCTGTCATAAAGTTGAAAAATCCTAAGTAGAGCCATTGTTAAGTTGGGGCCTGTCTATATACCAGCACAGGAAAACTTGCATCTTTTAATAAGAACCACTATGAAATTCAGATTACCTGAAATATAAAATGTAAATATAAAATATAAAAATACCATGAAAAACAAACTCTTCTAGATTGTAAGAAACCTAAAAGACAATAACCAGTTTCAATATTTGAAGAAACTACTAACCATAAAGGGCATTTTTTAACAACTAGAAAAATACAAATATACACTGAGTATTAGAGTTTATATTACATAGGAAAATACTTTTTAAGATCAGTGTTAAAGTAAAATAAACAAGGGCAGTAAATTAGTGAATATATACATATATATTCACAATCCAGGCACCAAAACAAATGGAAAAATATTTTCCTAAGTAATTATAAGTTAGTGCTATAATGTATTAGTAGAAAAAGTCTCAGTAGTGGTCAGAAGATCAAGTTAAGGAAATCTCCCAGGAATTAAAACAAAAAGGCAAAGAAAATGAAAGAACAGAGAAAATTAAGGGGCAAGTCTCTGGAGGTTAACATCCAAATAGGCATTACAGAAAACATGAAGAGTCAAGACAAGGAATGAGATTTAAAAAATCAGATGTACTGGATAAAAAGTTGTCAAGACCCAAGAAAATGAAAATGTGACAGAACCGTGGGTAATATTTTTTTTCATTTCCTTAATTTTTTGTTTTTGATAAATTTTAAAAATAAAAAGATCACACAGATAAGGAATGTTGTCTAATTACAAAGTAATCTTAACACCTATCATCATGTTTAATGTATGACATTCTCAATGGTTCTTTCCATGGCAGGAGAAAGAACTAGACTTGAAGAATTTGCTTTTCAACGCACAGAACCAGGATCCCATAGCAGTTTTACTGCTGTTACTAATGTCAATGTTTTATCAAGAAGCCAGAATTCATCATCACAAGTAGGTTTTTTGGTATACTGAACTCTGAAATTGCTTGTAGACTTTTAAAACTGGCCAGCAAAAAACTTAGATTTTTGTTAATCTTTAGTAGCCTTATTTTACTTGTACATACTGGCCTATTTAGGTTTTTGTTTGGTTTTGAGAGAGGGAGGGCAGGAGAAGGGGCAGAGGCAGAGAGAGGGGAGGACTGAGGACCCAAAGTGCCTCTGTGCTGACAGCCGAGAACCTGATGCAGGGATGCAACTCACAAACCTCGAGATCATGACCTGAAGTCAAGACGCTTACCAACTGAGCCACCCTGGTGCCCCTAGAGTGATCTTCTTAGGAAGCAATAAATTTGATTAAACTTTTTTACTAGTGAGCTAACTGCTCAGTAATCCTTGATTGTGGCTTTTTCTTTCCTGTGAAAAACTGTCACAACCATCCCTAGTCCTTACCATGAAGCTAAATATAGTCTTGCTAATAAGGATCCAGCACTTGTGGTGTTACTATTTTGTCATCTGGTCAGAGTAGGGGTTAAAAGGTGAAAGGGTTTAGAAGAAACTGTAAAGCTCAGGGATGAGGAACACATAAATGAAGATTGCAAAAAATGATCTTTACTAAATGGCACACCAAATATTTCATATTCTTTCCTAATAAGAAGTGTTTGTTAAATGATCATTTCCTTGGTAATGGGTGCTTTACGATAACCTCTGGTAAGAGTTTGGCATTTTAATGTTTTTTTATGGTCTTAAAAACAAGCTTGTGTGTGTAAAAACACAAATGTACACTGCACACCTGCCAAAGGGATTGTGTAGTTTTACTCAAGTTATGTGTGCTTGTTTTTCTTAACATTTTATAGTCCACTCTATCATATTTATAAAACATGTATGCAGTACACCTATTATAGTCCTCATGAAAGGAAGGCATCACAGAGGTAACGAGATACTGTTGTAAAACTGCTGCACTCATACTTTGCAGAATACTGCGCGACGGAGACTGAGGAGTGAGAGCTCTTATGACATTGATAATATCGTGATTCCCATGTCATTAGTTGCCCCCGCTAAGTTAGAGAAACTCCAATATAAGGAAATACTTACTCCAAGGTATGTATACTTACATCTTTTTATTGTCTCTCTTCTTGAGTAAACTTAAATTTTCATAGTGAAGTTAAAATTAATGAAAGGAAGATGCTCCTTTCTCCCTTCTACTTACAGAACCATGGAGGGAAAACGGTGAAAGAAACCTTTACATTACTCATGCTGGAAAAAAAGTGCCATATATTGTCACTCTACTTGTCAGTTCTTATTAAGAATTGGGAATTCCTAAGACTTAACTTACTCTAACGCTCACAGTCCTTTTCTCAATGTTTAGTTATCTTTTATGTCTATACGGCACTAAAAGGTACTTTAGGAATGTAAATAAGTATAGTAACAATCCTTGCTCTTTAAAATGCAGTTTTGTACATGATTGCAAAGAGTTCAGAGAAAGCAACTACCTTTGCAAGGGGTAATCACTGCAAGACAATAACACCTGTGAGAACAAAAATAAGATTCTGATATATTGCCAAGTCAGCAATATATACACCGTATTAGCGGGACGTCACGAAGGAGAGAAAAAGAAGAAAGTTTATTCACACAGGGAAACCGCAACAAAGGCACACAGATAAGTGTGCAAGGCTAAGCTAGAGACCAAGCTTTTGTGTAGGGTGATAAAGTTATGGCTACAAGAGAAACTGGAATCGCATTAAAGGTCCCTGAATGCCACATACAGATCTGCCTCCTAGTGGCAGTGAAGTTAGTCAAGGAGTTTTTGTTTTTAGCAATGATGAAAGCAGTTTCTTAATGTGAATCTGGCACCAGAAAGTAGATAGAGGAGGGTAGAAACAGACATAAGCTCAGTGTCAACTACAGTAATCCCTCCCCTCTCTATATTAGCTGATTTCAAATTCTCTTATTCCTAATTACTTTGAGGTATTAAGAACTCTTAATTCTAGGAGGTATCATGAGAAATCCCACAGAACCTGTTGAGACATTCTACAGAAGTAAGGAGTACCATTGACGGTTATGATGTTCTACAGCACGATGTTTTCTCAATTGACACTGGTAGGCTGCAGCGGGCTGGATGTGTTGGCTGTTTAAATAGAGGAGTTCTGTGATCCAGTGGTTAAACTCAAGAGGCCGTGCTAGGTGTCTTCACACAAAGAAATTGGCAAATGCTCAAGTCGGGTTTTTTGTTTTTTCTTTCCTGCCAAGCCACTGAATCACCATCTATTGACTTAATTCAAAATTAGTATATTCTTAGGCATAAAATGCAGCTACACAGAAGAGACTGTTGTTCACTGTAAGGCCAAAAGTAACATCTCATTTTCTTGTCTATTTTTCATAAGATAAATTTTCTTAAAAAAAGTATGAAAACACAACCATTTGAATTGTGGAAGTCCCAAGGAAAGAAAACAGTACTGCATTAGCTGTGCTTAGAGAATACAATTCCTTACACTTAGATTAACATAAACTGAAACTGGTTTGTATCTTCAACAGCTGGAGAATGGCTGTACTTCAGCCTCTGGATGAATATAATGTAGGTGAAGAAGAGGTAAGTTGCCTTTCACTTATGGATAACTGCACTGTATACATTATGAAGCCTGCTTAATTTAGTATTTAAGGAACTCAAGGGAAATACAAGCCTTTAGCATATAGTGAGCTTTTTCCCCTTATGAAAAGAAAATTCATTAAGGATATTAATTTCATTAGGAAAATGTTTTTGTGCAAATTTAAATTTGCAAAGGCAATAACATATAAAGAAGAAAAGCATGTCATTTGCTCTCATGAATTGTTGAGATGCTGAATTTATGTTAATATTTATATTCATTCCCAGAATTAATCCTGTTTTTCTGCTGGAGATTTGGTTTTAATCTTTAGCCCTACAATGCCATATTCAAAACCTTGGGAACAAACGACTTTCGAATTTGGAAAACTTTGGACTTAAGAAAGAAGACATATAGGGAGTCTAGCATGGTTCTCATAATAAAATATGCTTCTATACGGAAATATTTATAGAAATTGGAATAACCTCATCGTTCCAGATCGGGCTGTGTCACCGAATGAATTATAAAAGGGACTATGAGCCTGTATGGTAAAACTTCTATTAAGAATAATTTCAGGGAAAAATATATAACCAAATAAATTTGAAAGTGATGGTCCGGAGAAGCTGTATTATGTAAGGTATTTTGTTTCTATCAAATCTTTTCATGCCCACTGACTGTTCATCAATTACCAAATCAACTTTTTAATGAATTCTTCCCTAGTTCAGAATGATTCTAGTAAGGAAACCCAACTTCTTAAACCACTATACTAGAGTCTTAGAACCTCTGATAAGTCATTAGTTACATTAATTTCCATTTTTCTCAGTTTTACTTTTCTTTGATATTAGCATGTACCTAGAACAGTGTACTCCATAAAGGGCAAATACAAACCTTTGAATGAGTTAAGCATTAAGAATTTTTATACAAAGCACTGTGAACCTATCTGTAATCTAGGTAAGTTTTCAAACATGACCCAATAGTAAAAAAATAAAAAAGGTCACTCCCTCTATTTTGGAATTTGAAGTTCATCTCGTTAACACTTGTTCTCTCAATTTAGACTGCATTTACTTTAGAGTTTTCTTCCTATATTGTTCTCTTGATGAGGAATTGTCATATTTCAAAATGTTTCTGATAAAAGAAAAACTTTCTAATTCCAGGTAGAAGATCTTTCTGATGAAGTCTTCTCCCTAAGACACAAAAAATATGAAGAGAGAGAGCAAGCCAGATGGTCACTATGGGAGCAAAGCAAGTGGCACAGAAGAAACAGCAGGCAGGTGTTATCAATTTAAAAGCCAAAACCATGAAATCCATGTAGAATTAACAAAATTCTGCATGAATATTGAGGAAGACCACTAAAAAGAAGAAAATTTACTGTATAACATCAGTTACTTGTCCACAGGAGGGAAACACTGCATTTACTGAGCTTACATTCAAAATATATTTTAGCTAGGACACCTGGGTGGCTCAGTCAGTTAAGCATCCAGCTCTTTTGATTTTTGGCTCAAGTCATATCTCAGTTTCATGAGATTGAGCCCGTGTTGGGCTCCACACTGATAACATGGAGCCTCCTTGGGATTCTATATCCCTCCCCAACTCATGCTCTCTCTATGTACACATTTTGGCTAATTACAGAGGAATGAAATGAGCTTCCTTATTTTCCTCCACTCAAGCTTACTGTCACCGTGAGGAACAGATTTAACTCAGCAAATAATGTGAAAATTCTCCCTAGATAAAGTAGGTCATTTCAGTGTACTGTAATAGCAGACCTTACACTAGGGATTAGAATCTGGGTGATCTATTTTAACATACCCACTTAAAAAAATATATTATTTTTTTAAAAATTTTCTCAAGAAATCTGTCTAGTCTAAGACACAGATGTTCCAGGATACCTGGGTGGCTCAGTCAGTTAAGGGTCAGACTTCAGCCCAGGTCATGATCTCAAGGTTCGTGGGTTCAAGCCCTGCATTGGGCTCTGTGCTGACAGCTCAGAGCCTGGAGCCTGCTTCAGATTCTGTGTCTACCTCTCTCTCTGCCCCTCCCCTGCTCATGTTCTGCCTCTCTCTTTCAAAATAAATAAACATTTAAAAAGTTAAAAACAGATGGTCTAAAATACTTTGAATATGATTTTTGGGGAGGGAGGATTAAATCCTAAAAACATAATTAGTAATTTTATATTTGAGAAAGTCCATGGTATTTTATATTTACATTTCAGTGTTTTAATACAGCCAAAACTCCAAAAAGAAGATCAAGAAGTCTAGTAGTCACTAAGTTTAGCATGGCGGCATCTCTCATTTACTTAGTACAGTTGACCCTCAAACACAGGTTTCAACTTTGTGGTTTCAACTGTGTGGGTCCCCTCACAGATTTTTAAATGTATGGCACTATGCATGTATTTTCTCTTCCTTATGATTTTAATAAATTCCTTTTCTAGCTTATTTTACTGTAAGAATACAGTGTATAATACATACACAAAATGTGTGAATCGACTGTTTATATTATTGGTAAGGCTTCCTGGTCAACAGTCAGCTATTAGTAGTTAAGTTTCAGGGAGTCAAAAGTTACATGTGAATTTTCGAATGCACGGGGGGTTGGTGCTCCCAACTCCTGTGTTAGTCAAGGGTCAGCTGTACTTTTATTTTTTAAGTAATCTCTACACCCAACGTGGGGCTCAAACTCACAACCCTGAGATCAAGAGTTACATGCTCTACTTACTGAGCCAGCCAGGTGCCCCTCAGCTGTATTTTTAAAACACATTTCTCTCTTTAGGTCTGAAAATATCCAGGTTTGTTGTCGATCCTTATTCCAAGAGTTGTCTTAACACACATATAAAACTCAATTGTCATCTTTCCCCACATCCCAGAGGTAACTTTCTAGGAGTACAGAGGAAAATGTGAATCGAGTCCTACATGGATGACATGATAAGTGTCCTGTAAGACTCCTGGAACTCCAAAAGACTGTAAGGGTCAAGTAACTGTCCTTTTCTTATTTAAAAACAAAACACAATTCCCTCCTTAAAAACCCAAAACTCACTATTATAATTTGGCAGCCTTATAAAACAGTACGTATCAAATACTGTTTACGTCTTTGAGGAAAGCATCAGGAGGATCGGCAAATGAATTTTTAGAAATCTTTTGGGCAGAACTGTTTAAAGCAAAGCCACCAAGTTAAACTGACTTAGGGGTTGTTCATAAAATGTTAAGACCTCAAGAAATAATAATTAAATATTTTCTTGATTTTCTTACTAGAGCTTACAGTAAAAATGTTGAAGGACAGGACTTGCTTTTGAAAGAACACCCTAACGACTGTAGTGGTGGTCGGAACCGTGCTGCCGAGAGTCCTGCTGAGCCTCTTCCAGAGAGCCTGGATCTGAGTGCACAGGGCTCACCTTCCTTAAATGAAAGTCAAGACCTCAAGGCAAGTATGACATACGTGACTAGTGAAACCTCTTTTTAAATGCCTTTTAACCTTTCTAAAAACCGTTTGTAGAAACTGCCCGTTGCCAATTAACAAATCCAGTATTGACTGCTGGGTACAAATCAGAGGATATGTATTCCAACATTCTAGTTCCATCACTAATTATAAACAGCTCATCTTTTCAAAGAACATGTCAGTATCTAATTCCACCTACTCATCTATTAGGAAATGGGGATTCTATCAAAGTTTCATCACAACACAAATCTGATTAGAGAGAATAGCACCTGGCACACAGCAACTGTCAGCTGCTAGTTCTCTTCATTTTATAAAAGATTTTTACCTGTCTCCCCATAGATCCAGTTCTTACCTCACGGGGAGTGATTTCTAACACACCATGTATAAATTTTTGCACTGTTCTTCAGAAGTAGGTGTTGAAAAAGAAGAACTGTATCTAGAACAGAGAGCAGAAACTCTAAAAATTAATAGGCAAATCATAGAAAGCTCCAGGAAGGAAAAGTCAACAGATGTCTGTAATAGATATGGAATGAAAATGGAGACACTCAAGTAGATCAAAACACCTTTAAAGAGGCTTTTCCCAAAGTGCTCCGGTGCTGATAAGGAGGACCCAGTGCCCTATGCATTTCCTCTTTGTGGGAGGGCGAGGTGAAAAGATAGTTCCCAAAGGTCTCTAAACAGTTCCCAGTATGTTCCATTTGAGTTGCTAGATATTTAGATCCAAATGAAAATGTGTACGTTTATATGCTAAAGAACCAGACAATAAGTTGAAACTTAACTGAAAAGGTTTTCTCTTTCAGTCTCTGTGGTGGGAACGACGGACTTTTCCACTGAATGATGAAGACACAGAAGCCTTATTATGTCAAGATGAAAAAAAGGATCATAGTGAAAGTTCAAGCCCAGTTTTCCGTGGAGAAGTCTTCTGTACTAGTGCACCAGAGAACAGTCACCATCCAAAAAGGCAAACAGACAAAATGGAAGAATACAAACCTTTCGGTCTAGGACTTACTCATGTGAAAAAAAACAGGTGACAGGGAACAGGTTAGAAAAGTATGTAACTGAATGGAAAACAGGAGGAAAAATGAGCCCTGTTCTCCATCCCCCACCCCTTCAGTCACAGTTCCAGAGTAAGAGCATGTGCTGCATGTACTAATCTTTTATGCTGTTGTAAAACAGGCAAGGTAGATCTTTTTTTCCTTGAACCACAGGAATAACCAGCTTTTCACCTACAGACAAGTGCTAGTCATTTGTGTTTATGATGCAAATCACAAGCACCAGAAAAATAACTGCTGCAACTTGATGTTAAATCATATTACTAGGTAAATAATTTTTAAAAGACTTCATACCCACGTACACATACGTACATACATACACAGATACACCTGTGCATCAGATTACAGCTCTTTTTCCTAGATGTTTCTATGTAATTTCTATGGTAATTCATTAAAATTGCCTCAGAAATAGATCAGAATATACAAATGTGTGTGTATAGAGTATATACACATACATGTACACACATGTAGTTTTAAAAACACTGGCAGTGACCACTCCACTTGAAATGCATGTATGAATTATCCCATGAAAAGTTAAGCTGCACTGTAAAGCACAGGTTTCCAGTGATTATGGAGAGGGAATTTTTTTTTTTTTTTAAACATGTTTAACCAATAGAAGTTATATATGGAAATTTCTATACCAGATAACACAATATGCCTTTATTTGAAATCACTGTTATCTGTTGGACTAAGTACAGGTCATTTTCTATTCACTCCTAACAGATTAAGACAAGCAAAGCAGAGTTAAATATTGGTCTAATTTTAAAACTTGAGTTTTATCTATTTTATGTATCTCATAAAGAGAAGACCCCCAGTTAAAATAAGCAAACAGGAGAGTAAAAAATGTTGTATTTCTAGTTAATTTGGTCATTCCTTAGCCTTGCTTACTCTATTCAAACAAGCTCTATTCTTACTTGTATGCTAGAGTGAGAATTAATTAAACATTTTTAAGGGATAATGCTTCAATACTGAATACAGGGGTATACATTAAGGAAAATTCCTGTTGAAGCTATTACATAGTTGTTTCTATATAAAAGTTGAGGACAATTTATGAGTTGCTTTCTCTCATGTAAAAAAAGGTTATTCAAGTTATAGTCCCCATATAACTGACAGTCCTGGCCTCCTGGCCTTGTCTGGGGGGCTGACACCAAATTTTTGTTAGGGACTGGAAATTCTACTAGTCCTTTAAAGAAGGAAAAAAATTCAAATTCAATACTGACATATTTTTGCTTGTAGTTTTACTGTAAATTTATTTTTAAAAAACAAAAGCCAGATAAACCCAAGTTGTCTAGGCAAATAAGCTCAAATCTTTCTGTCATGTCTGACATTATAATCTTCTATGTAAGTTTTTTAATTAAAGTTATTTCTATATGCCTCGTGTTCTGACTTGATTAAACAGCACCTGTTCGCGGCACAAACCTTTCCTTTCCTTTGTCAAAAACAAAAGAAATTTTTACATTGTAGTATAGAAAAGAACAAGCAAGCGTTATTCTATGTGGAAATGTTAATGTTCTTATTTTTCAAACTTTTTACTTCTCAAACTCATAGTAGCCTAAAGTTTAATGATACTGGTCTTGTTCTTTCTTGCCATATAATATATATATTATATAATATAAAATATAGCAAGAGTATTTGCAAGTGGCTGATATATATTCGTTGTCAAAGTATAACTTGGGACACAACTTTAAATATTTATGGAATAACTCTGTACCTTATCATCTTCTGGCCTACCTGGTCTTTGTTGGATAATATATATCCTTGGGGTCAAAATCCATAATGTCCAGAATATCCTCAGCCATCTGGTTCTGCTACCGAGTAAAATTAGACTGGAAATAAGACAATGGTAAATAAATGAGGCTTCCTGTGCCTAATCTATCTCCCAAGGGCTCCATTTGTAAAAAGAGTACAAACCAGAAATCCTCTGCCCTACTGGATTCTTTCCATGGTACCAGCCTGTTGCTGAGCTTTTCTCTCTTCATTTTTTAAAGGGGGACAAAAATACCTGTCCCACAACTCAGAATGGTTTATGATTTTAATGAGATTATATCAAAGTACTTTATAGGCTATGAAACAAAAACTTCTATGATGACATCTACTTTGCATTGAGCAGCCTCCATTCTGCTATCCTAGAATTCTGGGACCAGTAGTGGAAGCTTTACATAGAGCCCCTTATCTCTTTTAGTGCTCAGCACAACCCTGCATAGTAACTGGAATTAATTACATTCCATGTATAAATCAGTTAACAGATACTCAAAGAGGCTGGTTAATCTGATCTAAGTCAAACATCTGGAAAGGAGAAGAGTCCAGATTCAACTCAGTATCACTTCCAAACAGATGCTTTCCTTTCCTTGCTGCTCAGACCTAGCACGTTATTTCATTTCCTTACGAACGGGGGTAGGATGAAGAAAAGGGACAGGTGGGGAATTACTGTGTAACCTGCCCTCCAGCAAAGCTAACAAGGAAAACACCCCAATAAGTCTATACTTGTACTTCAGAACAGACCACCTGAAATCCCTGGGCTTCATCCACTGTTTCTGTCATTTTTATGTATCAAATATAAGGTGCAAAGTAAAAAATAAATGTTTAAGAAGGAGGAATACAGTATGCCACCCTAGCCAGATTCAAACTTCGATTTTTCATTAGCTCCATTCCACTCATATTATCTCATGCACACAAATCAAAAGTGACATGAAACAGGAAAAACATAAGGACTTCCTGTGCTTTGGAAAACAACCAAGAAACAAGAGAAGGTTTAAAATGCAGAAAAAAAATTTTTTTCATAGTAGCTAGTATGCCTTCATTAGGCATTAAGACACATTTCTGTTTATAACCATATTAATACAGCCATATTTTTACTCATAAAAATCAAGTCTCCCAGTAAAAATGGTATTTTGCCACACTAATCTTTAAATTCCATCACTAAAAATGTAGTCATACACACCAATTTCTAACCTCTTGGAACATTCTGCAGAATAAACTTTAGTCACTGGAATGAACAGCTGCTCAGAGAAACAGCCCTGCTTTGATTGTGGTATGATTTGGTAGTCAATATTCTTGTTTTCCAGTAGAAAGATTTCATGAGCATAAACAATGGACTCCTCATGGTTTCATCGATCAAGGGAACGTTTCTGAGCAGCTTCTGAGCAAACATTTCTTAACAGGTTGATCACAGATCTGGGGTCATCACTCCTCATAATGGCACTGCCAGACACAATCATGTTAGCTCCTGCCTGGAAAAAGTAAACACTTAGGTTATCCTTCAAAGGAACACACAGAGGAGCTTAAAACATTTCCAGACCAGAGTTTCTATCCTTGCAATTGTCAGCGCATTAAATGTATGAAAGCTACCTTGAGATGAACAGACCTTAAGCAATCTAGTTCAATGAACAAGTAAAATGCTTAACAAATGAAAACATAAAATTGTTTTCAATGTATTTAAGAAATCACTGACTTTTTAATAACCACCTTTAAATAAGCAACACTGAATCTTCACTAGTATTCAGAAAAAGGTATAAAAACCTTGAATTCACAACTCTGCTAAGGTTTTTCCAAAATATGCCAATGCCCCCAAGGCTTCTAAAAAGCCAAATTATCTTTTAATCTTTGGACTTTGTAGTTGACCCTTGAACAGTGCAGGGGTTAGGGGTACCAACCCCACGTGCAGTCAAAAGTCTGCAAGTAACTTTGTGACTACCTCAAAATTTACTAATACCCTTCTATTGATTGGAAGCCCTACCAATAACATAAACAGTTTGTTCACACATATTTAGTATATGTATTACATACTGTATTCTTACAATAAAGTTAGAGGAGAGTGTTAAGAAAAGCATAAGGAATTGGGGCGCCTGGGTGGCTCAGTTGGGTAAGCCCCAACATTAGCTCAGGTCACGTTAGCTTACGGTTTGTGAGTTCAAGCCCCGCACTGGGCTCTGTGCTGACAGCTCAGAGCCTAGAGACTGCTTCAGATTCTGTCTCCTCCTCCATTTGCCCCTCCCCTACTCGCACTCTGTCTCTCTCAAAAATAAACAAACATTAAAAAAAAATTTTTTTAAGGAAAATACAATTACATTACTGTAAAAAAAAAAAAGTCCACATAAAAATGGACCCATGCAGTTTAAACCCACATTGTACAAGGGTTAACTGTGAAGGAAGTGATAGACCATTATCCCTAAAATGTGACACTATAAAATATGGCAACATTAAATACTTTCTTATTTTGATGTCAAAGAATGAAACACTTTTTCATGTATTACTTCACTGCATTCCAGAAAGGCTTTGAAGGTCTTAACAAAGATATTCGATATACTTTTAAGTATGGAAGCAAAGAAATCAAAGAGAAAAAGCAAGTAAGGAAGTCCAGATTTAGCTCTGCCCTCCAGGATTTGACTTGTGGAAGGAAACCCAATCTGTCACGTGATCCACTTCCAGAACAAAGTGGCAGGAGGCTACTGGAAGAGGCACCAGAGGGGAGGAAAATTCCTCCCAGGAGACACTGTCACTCTGGGATACAGCGCACCACATCCCCAACAACACTCCTTACAAAAATGAAAAAAAAAAAAATTAGTTTTGTAGGGTTACAGCCTAATGTGTGTTTTAATGTAAGCAGGAAAAAAGCCCAGAGGCAAAGCACAGTTCAGTAACAAGAAACCCACACGTAGTACACTAATCGTCTGGTCGGCTCCTCCTCCCTACGTGTCTCACGGCCGTGGCTTTTGACAAGTATCACGCAGAAAAGTGTGGCATTTATACAAAAAACGTAAAGTGCAGGTTAGGCCATGCTGCTTAATAAAAGCAGGCATGTAATCTTCAGTGACTTGCAATGTTACATGAAGGGCTGGCACCCTCTTAGGAAGCTCGGGACTGCGTGACCTCAGCTCGGCTAGCTGTGCAGGAAGACGCCTCCCCCTTACGTGGAAGACCACAGCCCTCCAGACCAAAATTTTCATCAGAAATGGCTCCCGTCAGTTCTTTATTTTCATAGCTCTACATTTGAACAAGGAAAATACTTTTACCAGAAAGAAAGGCAACTTAGGCAATATAGGAGAAATCTCTTTGGCGCACAAGACAGTGTCTTAGACATTACATTTGATAGGAAACTGGTCTGTGACCAGTTCGGCTGTGACCTTAAGAGCAGTCTCACCTCTGCACATTTATGGATAGTGTCAGGACCTACTCCACCATCGACCTCTATGTCCAAGGACGGGAACTGGGTCCTCAACCAATGAACCTAGACAAACACAAAGAAATAAGTGATTCCCAAGGTGGATATGCGAGAGGAAAAACAACCAAATAAAAAATCAAATAGCCAAATACTAGCCACTAAAACAGGACTCCGACTGTCTCACAATAACTTTTTATTCTTAAGTAGTTTCTGTATCCAATATGGAGCTCGAACTCACGACTCCAAGACCACAGGCTGCATGCTCTTCCAACTAAGCCAGCCAGGTGCTCATCACACAGTAAATTTCTATTAATACAAATTATGATCAGGGATACTTTCCTTTTTAATATACTGAAACAAGTTGTATAAAACAAGCTTTATAAAAGCAAGGCCTCATCTGTTGGGGGGATGGCATCCAATCTGTCATGGCTTTGCAGAGAATAATACTTCATGCAAACAAGACAAAGACAAAACCTTCAATATTCAATGAAAAGAAATCTCCCAAGAGATCTCAAGGCTACAGGGATAAGGGCTTTGACAGAAAACTTAAAGGTTAAGATGCAGTATTTTCCTGATTTCCATACTAGAGCTCACAGAGCATCAACTGCACCGTCCTGTAGTGCTCTGCAGCCACCCTGACCATCCCTCCTTCAGGAAAGGCCGTGGCCAAATCCACAAATGGCTCAATGTATGCTTGCTGGAGGAGCAAACACTGTAAAAGCCTCACCCCAAAATCAAATAGCTCTTTACCTTTGGCATCATATCTTCCATGAATTTCTGCCCTCCAAACCCAGGTTCCACTGTCATAACCAAGGCCATATCTATCTGATTCGCCCATGGTGCCAAATACTCAACTGTAGTTCCTGGTTTGATGGCAAGGCCCACCTATAACAGAGACAAATTTGCTACATCACATTAACAATTATTTCCATATAATGTTAATATGGCATATCAGACCCAGTAGAAATATCTGTTCTTTAAAAAAATTTTTTTAATGTTATTTATTTTTGAGAGACAGAGCATGAGTGGGGAAGGGGGGAGAGAGGGAGGGAGGGAGGGAGAATCCAAAGCAGGCTCCAGGCTCTGAGCTGTCAGCAGCAAAACCCGACATGAGGCCTGAACCCACAAACTGTGAGAATGTGACCCAAGGCGAAGTCGGACGCTCAATGGACTGAGCCACCCAGGTGCCCCTAGAAATACCTATTCTTAAAGAGTAGAATATACACAGAAATGGAATGCATAAATTATTCAAACTATTTTTTTTAAAAGAGTCAACAAGGCTACCCAAACGTAAATGTTTCTAAAAGGCAGTACTTTTCAGAAAACATTAGGGGAATATAAAAATCCTAACAGACAATTTCTACTTCAACTCTGGTTCCTCAGCTAAAGAACGGCTGCCTAAGTCTGGTCTTTCCTGCCTACCCCTTCCTGTCTTCTAACAAAATGTCCACACTGAGAGTGAAGAGTATTAAAACGGTAAAAATATCATGGCCACTGCTGGCCCCTCACCTTCATCCCATTCTCCCGAATGTCTTTAATCAAAGCCCCGGGGTTCTCAGTAGCCTCAAGATGAAAGGTATACTGATTGGCTCCTGCTACAGCCATCGGTTTTACCCACTGTTCCGGCCTGGACACCATCATGTGCATATCTAGAAAGAAAAGACATGTCTCCTGAATACTACTGAGAGGAAGGTACCGGCCCCATATTGTTGAGGCCAGCCTGCAGTTTGGGCTGTTTTGGATATAAACTACTTGGCATTAAAGTATTTCTTAAATAATTACACTGCTGTATCACTAGCCTCCTTTTAACTTGAAGATAGGGTTTTGGTTAAACTCATTTATCAGAAAACCACATTTTTCCATGAAAGGCATACAATGCTGTATATGAAAAGGACTAGATTTCAGGAAACTGAGGTTCAGGAAATGCTACTCTAAAGAAACTCCAAAAAGTCTTATTATCTATGCGAATTTCGTTCCTAATTAACAAGAAAGCTAAATAAAGTGATTCTACCGATATCTTATGGAACACTTATTGCATCAATAAGTATTTTAGGCCCCAGGGACAGAGCACAAAAAACTGACAAAAATCTCTGCTGTTATGGGGATTACATTCTTGGTGGGGGGTGGGGACAAGCCATAAGGAAACTAAGTAAACACAGTGCGCACTGGGTTGGAAGCTTGGCCAGTATGGCTGGGCAGGAGGATGGCAGGGAGAGCAGGTAAGGTCAGAGGAGCACGGGATGAGGGGACAGAGCACGGGGCTCTGCAGGCCACCGGGTTTTATGAGATGGGAGCGGGGGGAAGACACTGCGGGATTCTGAGTGCAGAGGTGACAAGATCTGGTAGTCACCCAGGGAAGAAATGCCACTGGCAGCGACTGAAACTGGCAAGAGGCGGGCTGGATTCTGGGTCTGCTCTGCAGCTACAGCGGTGTGGGGGGGGGGGGCGGGGGGAGCTGCTGCAGGCTCAGACTGCATGAGGGGGACGAGGGGAGGGCGAGGGGGGACGGGTCCAGAGGGAGGATGTGTTAACTGCAAGTCTGAAACACATCCTAACTGTAAAGCTCAAATCACAGAGCTACGTTAGGGGACGTGGGGGTGGCCTTCTTAAGGTTCCTGACTTAAAACATAAGAGCATTTAATGAGAAAAGGGTGCCTTACAAGGGGCTAAGTCAAGAAATATTGCTGTCAAGGACACAGTAAATACTCCTGTGTCAGACAGATGTGCTAAAGCAAGTGTGGAGTTTGTTTTTTGCTAGAGGAAGCCTATTTCTGACACAGCTGAGCTACATTAAAGAAAAAATTTCTAGAACTAAGACCATAAAATGCAAGAAGGCTTTGAAAAATGTCAGGAAAAGAGAATACTGCTTGACAAAGCCACGATTAAAGTTTACATTTCTAAACTAACAAAAGTCACTAAAACAGAACATAGTTTAATAGGTAGAACATTGTTTTTAAAAGACTCTGTTGTTTCTTATTTCTCTTGTGTTACAAATAAGGAAAAATCAATCTGCTTTAAAACATCTACCCATTCCTTTCGTTAGCAGACCGCTTTCCAGCTCGTCTCCAGCAGCACAAGCCCTCCGGGCAGAGTCCCCAGGGCTCGGGGAGGTCCGAGGTTCTCAAACATTCCATCATCAGCCTTCCTGGACACTCTTAAAAATTACTAAGGATCCCCAAAATGATGTTGATGTGAGCTGTACCTATCACTGTATAAAATGTATTAGAAATCAAATTAAAAATTTTTTAAGTGGAGTGTCTACTTAATTCATTAAAAAATAATAAGCAACAATAAATCTATCACATTTTAATGTAAGAGTGATGTTATTTTATATTTTGACAAGTCATTAACGTCCGGCTTAACAGAAGACCTCCATTTTCTCACATGTGCTCTGCATTCAGTCTGTTGCAACGTGTTGTTTTATAGGAAGAAAAATGAAAAAAGTACATGGAAAAAGGAGGGGTATATCGATAGCCTTTTCAGACCAGTGTGGATATTCTATTTCTATCCTAAAACTCTAGTAAAAGTAGTACTTTAATAAAGGTTAGCTGCAATGTGGAATCTGTACACTCTACCAAACTCCACGAAAAGTGTGTAAAGCTCAAACTGTTTGAGTTTTGTTACACTAAAAGCCACTGGCCTGTCCTAATACACTTTGAACGGATCTGCGAACTTCTGAATTCCAAAGAGTGACACATTTCATCATTTGCTGTCAGAAATTACACATTAATATCACTACCGATTTTATCAGAAAAGCTGTAAATAGGAGAAAGCTAATAAGCTCCGAGAAGCAGATACAAATTCTTCAAAACTCAAATTTTCATTTAGAAGCTCTCATTTTATTAGTGGAAACAACAATTAATGAGGTATCTTCCTTGAAATGACAGGCTAACGTAACTTTAAAGAAAATGTCAGTAAAATACTCAAGCCTGATAAGCATAGTTCATCTATCAGTTTATCATTCAAGTGAAGAGAAGTGTTCATGAGAAAGGCAGCCAGTTCAGCTCACAACTCAGTGGCACAAGTGGGTTTCCCTGAGAAATCCGATATCACCCGGTAGGCCGCAGACGCACTTAATATGTACTCCCTGCTTTGTCACACAAATACGAAATACACCCAACAAAGAAGGTTTACTCTAGTTAATAATGTGTACTGATCTTCAAGTCTATTTACTATGAACACATGGTGGTGAAGCAGAATTTAACAACTACTTGGATAGTTCGATGGCATTGCTGTGGTTCGGGCTAAGGCACCAAGAGACAAACTCACCATTGCTTCTGTACCATCCAAACAAATAATGATAAATAACACTGTAATATGAAAATAGTGTTCACCTCATGTTCCATCTGCAAGAGAGTCCTGGAGGTCTTCTGACCATATGTGAAGACCACAGATTTAGATGACAGCAAAGAAAACAAATAAAAAACTCCAAAACCGATCTTTGAACCCGTGGAGGCCTGCTGGGAACAGGACTCCTGAGACGACAAATATGTCTGGAAGGCTGTGGTCCAAAGCCATTTTTGCTGACTATAAACGGGGCCTCAGGAACCAGAGGGAGCACACAGCTCTTCTTAAAATTGAAGGGGTTTATGCCCGAGATGAAACTGAGTTCTATCTAGGCAAGAGATGTGCTTATGTGTACAAAGCAAAGAACAACACAGTGAATCCTGGTGCCAAACCGAATAAACCCAGAGTAATCTGGGGAAAAGTAGCTCCTGCTCATGGAGACAGTGGCATGGTTCGTGCAAAATTCTGAAGCAACCTTCCTGCTAAAGCCATTGGCCACAGAATCCGTGTGATGCTGTGCCCCTCAAGGACTTAAACTGAAAAGTAAATAAATAAAGGTGTAGATTTGTTCTCTTGTAAAAACAGAACACCAAACAAAAAAAAACTCTCCAAAAACCAAAGCACAAAAATAACAGCTTTTCCCTATCATTTGATTGCTTACTGGTTACTTTTTCTACTCAATACTGAGACTGAACAGTTCAGAACTTTAGCAGTTATACATGCAACTTACTTCTTAGAATATACACATGAATCAATTATCCAACAACCAAGATCCAAGAATTAAACAAACGAAAAAACACATTTTTTAATATAAAGAGCAAAGGTCACAAAACCCAAACATTAACGCATTTGGAGTCCACTAAGCTTTGCTCCAGACCTATTTCTAGACAGACTGATTAGCAAGTTTATTGGCAAACACACTAAAAACAGAATGACAAAGCAGACTGTGTGTCCCTCGGGTTGATAAGAGAGACCAAATGTGGGAGACACAAACAGCAATGAGAAGTGATGCTAGGAGTCCAAGTAAAAGAAAAAAAGAAAAAAAAACAACCCCTTCTTTTAAATCCATCCAGACGCAGAGGACTCTGGCCACTGCACGGTGGGGGCAAACATGGCTGCTTATTTCAGTCACCTGATATTCATAAGAACAAATTTATTTTGGAAAATTCATTTTCTAAAATGTAATAAAAAAGTTCAGATCATCAGAGGATTATATTCCATTATTTGAAAATTTCAAAATGGTGGACAAGCTGGTAGAACATGATTTCCCTCATGCCGCATAAATTAAGTGATAAGGCACCTTTTCTTACGTGTAAAGTAGATGGATCCTATAAAGAGGCTCTGACCAACCAAGAGAACTTTCTACCACGATAGCTATGTTCCAGAAGGGCACTCTGCAACAGTCACTAGACTCATGTGGCTTCTGTGAGCATGCAGTGTAGTTAATGCCACTGAGAAGCTTCATCTTTCATTTTATTTAATCCGAACTCACTTAACTTTAAATAGCTACATATGGTTAGTGACAACCACATGGGACAGCACAACTAGAATCCTTCATAAAACTGGCCCACAACATACCAATAAAAAATATCTAAGTTTTACTAAATTCTAAGCATTACATAACATTATTTATAAAAATTTGTTTAACTTCCTACGTACAAGATTTGTCAGCTTAAGCCATTGCTAACTTAGCTTAAAAGAGCAATAACATGTGGACTGAATTCACGGTCACGAGAATTAACTTCTAGGTCACTGCGCGTTCTTAAAAATCTTAATTCGCATTATCCTACAACACCAGCGCAGAGCATACATAAGCCCCACTTGTACAAACTCCAATTCACATGAAATAATTTGTTTCGCTTCTAGACCATAAATCAAGTGATTTATGAATTAATTTAACAATTACACTGACCCCCAGTCTTGTGTCTATGCTTACCACATTATGAAAGCCACAATAAAACAAAGTGGATTAAATCTCTGCCGTAAAGGAGTTTATAGTTAGACAAAAATAATCTGATTGAAAGAAATTCAAGAAAGAAAATACAGAAGGCATGATAACTGGATAAAGGTTAATTTGGCATGGGGTGCTGAGAAAGCCCCCTCTAAGGAAATGCCAATAATTAAGGGCCAAAAGATAAGGCAGAATCAGCCAAGCAAATAGTTTTCTAGGCAAAGAAATCTGCTAAAGTGCCAAGGCCGTGAAGCAAGAAAGAGTTTGGCTTATTACAAGCAGCGAGTGAAGACCCAGCCTGGGGTGGGAGGGTGGGGGTTCAAGATGAAACTGAAGGTTGAGAAATCAATCATCTACTTGAGCAACACATCCAGCTTCAGACAGCACAACACCCACTTACCAAAGAAAGGGTCCTGGCCTAGCTGCTTTCGGAGGCTTTCTACCACAGGGTGCCCAAAGGTGATGTTGGGAACAAAATGCCTATAAGACAAACAAAATCTTACTCTGAAAATGTTTTCAATTCAGTTTCTGTATTTTTCTCAAAAGTATTCTGATGGGGGTAAATGGGACCATCTGTGTTTGCAGTAGGTTTCCATGTAATAATTACCATCATCAGTATTAAAAAGTACTAAAAATGTCTCAATAATTTCAGTTTTACAAAGTAGTATTTCCTTGATATTTCAACAGTATCGTAACAGTGTCACAAGATTTAACCCCATCATTTGTAATCCAACAGGTAAAAATGGAAAGAAGATCAAATCAAAACCCCAAAAGTTCTATGACTTGCCCAAGTCACACACTAGTTAGGAAGTTCTGGACTCTGGTCTCTTAAATCCCAGTCTGTCACAGGCTCCCCATTATGACTTCTAATCCACCTCACTCAATGGGCACTAAATCATAGCTGAACCACTAATTATGGAGGGTTTCCAGCATGCCAGGTGTTGTACCTTACTCATCTTCACATCGGCCTTAATGACATAGATGCTGTTATACTCCCATCGGAAGAATACAGGAAAAATAACTTAAGTCACCCAGTTAATAATTTATGGAGGCAGGATTCAGAGTAAGTCTCCTGACATCTGACCCCATCTACTCCACCACCAACCTACTCCAGTTTGTCCTTCTGTTCTATCACTAGCTTATTTCAATATGTAACAACCACCTCCACATCCCCCATGCAAGTATCATCCTGAGTTTCATAAAGAGATATAGGAGTTCCTGCCTACCCTGGTGAAGTTTCTAATCTCATTGGCGAGAAATGGCTAATGACTCAATGGAATCCATGGCCCTACTGCTGTGTGTTGGTGAGAGCCCACTCCCTTTACCTCCAGGTGGCCTGCTGCAGCCGGTTGTCACCAAAGGACTGTGAACTTCAGTGACGTGTGCCACTGCAGGACCCAGGAGGTTAAGCGGTATTCCTTTTTGCTCTCACTTTACTCTTCCGTCAACAGAAAAGCCCTCATGGGATGGCACAGTCACAGGATGGAAGACTATGTCCCTGAATTTCTTCACAGAAGGACATTCACGCTGAACTGTTACATGAATGACTGAACTTGATAATGTTAAGCCACTGAACTCGGGACTTTACTGGTTAAAAGTAGTAAGTAGATAGTGCCCTGTATGAGGATAGCAAGAAAAGGTAAACAACAAGTGGGCCACAGGAGGCAAGTAGTATGACACTTGAAAAGAAGGCAGGCCATGAGATTTAGAGAACAAAGAGAATTTGTAAAGATGGGAAAAGAAATAAAGCAAAGGCAGAAATAGCAAGTTGTGTTCAAAGCCGGGGAGGCCGGGGAGGTGGTGGTGTTCAACTTGGCGAGTGTGAAAACAGGAGGCAGACTGTGTCGCATCAGGGTAGCAAATGCCAGGCTCAGTGGTCGGACTCTATCCTGTTGTAAATATGAAGCGACGTTTTAAAGCAAGAAACAAGCTGGCTCAGCTGGTAAAGCATGTCACTCTTGATCTCGAAGTGAGTGTGAGCCCCACAGAAGACATTCCTTAAAAAAAAAAAATCATAAAGCAAGGAGAAAATAAATAAAGTGCAAATAATAAACTGGGATGGTAGCCTGGGCAAGGAACACTGAGAATGTAAAGGACAACAGATACACGTGATGTTGTGAACTCTTTGTATGTGGGGAGCCAAAAAGAGAGAATAAACCATGGTTAAGATCTTAAGCTTAGATGACAGATGAACACTAATAAAAAAATTAAAACTTACACAGGCCAGGCACCATTCTAAACACGTTCCATATATTAACTCATTAACACCTCACAACTCTGTGGGGTAGGTACCCCTATAATCCATATTTTACAGACAAGGAAAAGAGACTCAAGGTCACACGGCCCATAAGTGCCAGAGGCAGGCATTAAACACCAGCAATCTGGCTTCAAAACCCAGGCTCTTACCTATTATGCTCACCTGTCCTTCCAACTGATAACGACAAACACAGAAAGTCTAGGGGAGGACACAGAGGTCAGGATTCAGGACACATATGAGAGGCACCAGGTAAGGTGGACAGGTACAGACATCTGCAAATACTGTGGTCCCTGAAGGCTGGGTTTCTAGGATCTAGAAAATCATTCCACGATTCACCTAAGAGCAATGACCGCCAGGGGCATGGATAAGATGCTCCTTATGTTTGCCAGGAACTCGAAGGTGAGGGTCAGATAAGCAGACAGTGAGGCTTATACTAGATATTATACAGCTCTGGACCAAAAGATAAGAATTTTGTTCACTGTTCTATTAATTTGCTACATGGCCTTAGAGGTACTTTTGTTGCTCAACCTTATGTTGCCTTTATAATGAAAATAGTCATAATAAACACATACGTCTTGAGAAAACAGGAGAATAAAACAAATATACTTTTACCTCCTTGGGGAACAGAAGCCTATCATATGAAACTGATTCCCCAATGTACGACTAATCGTACTACAGTGCTCCAGGCTCACCACATACACTAGAACAGAAAGAGGCAACAAACCCAAGCATGAAGTCAAGGGGTCCTAAATTTGCCAGACAACTGTAACCTTGGGAGCACTTGTCACAAAAAGACTTGCAGGCTCTACTCCAACCCTATGACACTAAAGGGGACCTGGGAATCGGAATTCTTAATAAATGCCCTGGGAGGTCTTTTTTTTTTTTTTTTTTTTTAAGTGTATTTTTATTTTAGAGAGAGAGAGAGAGAGAGAGAGCAGGAGAGGGAAAGAGAGAGAGACCGGGAGACACAGAATCTAAAGCAGGCTCCGAGCTATCAGCCCAGAGCCTGACACGGGACTCGAACTCAAAAACTGAAAGATCATGACCTGAGCCGAAGTCGAATGCTTAACTGACTAAGCCACCCAGGTGCCCCTACAGCCTTTTTAAAAAAATGTTTATTTACTTTGAAAGAGAGAGGGACAGACAGAAAGAGAGTGCACATGTGCACGGGGAGGGGTAGAGAGGAGGAGAAAGAATTCCAAGCAGGTTCCACACTGTCAGAGCAGAGCCTGACAAGGAGCTCAATTCCACAAACTAAGAGATCATGAGCCAAAACCAAGACTCGGATGCTTAACCAACTGAGCCACCCAGGCACACCAATGCTCTGGGAGTCCTTATCAGACCAGCTTGGAAAATCCTCCATTATTTCATTCTAACAAAGAAAAATTTTATCAAGGCTGTTGGCTTCACCACTGTATTATTCTGTCTTGTTCTTTTTCCCCTTAGAGGTACTTTCTGCAGTCTGCAAAAAACAAAATATAACAAAAAAGTATCCCTTTTCCCCAGAGACTTACTGAGATTAAGCTGTAATTGTTTACAGCACAGGTATATAATTATTTTATCTCACCTCATCTTCCCTCATCAACCTTAAGCTTTGTTTACAACTGTCGCACAATCAGTTTATTTCAGACAGATAAAACCTTTACCAGATCTTCCAAGGCAAAGATGGGAAAAGGAGGATTAAGGCTGATGTAAAATGGAGCAAGACTGTAACAAGAAAACATTCCCTGTGAATCAGGAAACACAATCTCATATGTTTCCAGGGCCTGGCGGAAAACACAGAGGAGTAAAATAGGGCAGATGGGGACAGAGGACAAATGAAGAACATCTAGCCTGGTTAATAATGGTGGCTGCCATTCAGCTCCAGCCTGCTGTGGCCTCATGAGGCTGTGGACCCAGTACTTGCAAATCTTTGGATGTTTTTCAAAAGTCACCTATCTAGTACTGATGTGAAATCTCCCCAGTTTTAAATCCTGGTAACTAATTTAGAAACTGCACATCTGCGCTGTCCCTACACTCAGGACTAACAGCACATTTCTGGCCACTGTTCTGTCATGACAAGTTTATGTGCTTTCCAATGTTCTTTTCCAGAGAACTCATTTGTCCTTTTATCCCCCCAAATATCCAACCATATTAGTGCACCGTCCCCCACAGTGTTCCCCAAACTCCTTCCTGACTTTCAAGATGAAGACATTCAGTTTTAATCAGGAGAGAAATCAGGGCCCTAGGGGAAAAGGGGAAACAACAGGTGCATCCAAACCGGAATACGGAGATTTTTTTTAAAGGGACCAGGAAAAAGAAAAGCATGGAGGCAGTACCTGGAGAGAAGGTTGAGGCTGGCCACCTTGGAAAGGGGAGTCCACGCCCCCACTTTCATGCACCTGGCCTAGGAAACAATGCAGCTCAGCCAGCTTTGCCCCTTCTGGTGGGACATCAGGAAGAGGCTGAACTCCCTAGTCTCCTCCTTTGCAAAAGGGGAATCAAATACTTCTGAGCTCAAAAAGTTGTGAAGATTCAAAGAGAAAGGTTTTAAAATGGTGTTTGGAGAATTTAATTTTGTCAAACCAAGATGTTACTTGGCAAAGGAGCAAAGGAGTCAATAAACAACAAGTACTTGTATCTTAATAAGTTAAGAGTCTGCCTTAGACTGGGAGGGGACAAAGAGTTTCATTAGAAATCCCTCAATTATGACAGAGCCAATCATTCACTCAACCAATTATAACTAAGCCTGTCATGATGCTTCACTTCCAGAGAATTCGGAGGTCAGCCAAAGAGACCCTACTTTCAGGGAGCTTACAGTACAGCAGGAGAGATGTGAAAATAAATAACAAAAGTAAGCGTATAAATTATTAGTTATTCTTTGTGGCCACAGACTGTCTTAATCCTTCTCTGAAAGCCCAGAACCCACAGAAGACACTTAATTTCCGAGACCACCCAAGCTGCTGCAGACTTCTCCTGGCCCCACCGTTTCCTAACTAGGATACCTCGGACAGGTGACTCAACCTCTTTGTGTCCATTTCCCCACTGTCAAATGCTGATGCCAACTACGGCACCAAGCTCATAAGGTTGAGTAAGTTAATTCACAAAGAGCATCAGAATGGAAACAGTCAGGTGCTCAAAAATATTAGCTACTATCGTTATCATTAATATTGCTGATTTGTGAACTGAAACAATTATTTTCTCCATTTAGTTACTCCAACATGGCACATGACTTATTTAAAACACCAAATTGCTTTCTGTGATAAACAGACAATATATGTATACATGGAGCCTGCTCTACCCTGAGATGGCTGTTTCAGACACAACATTTGTATCCCAGACATGAAAATGTACCTACCCATCTCGGAAGTACACACTCCATTCAGTTACCTGTGACAGTTTAGAGCTTTCCAAAAATTATGTATATGTACATAACTATGAATATGAATTATGTATATGGTAACACAATAAAAATCCAGTCTTTGTGCTAGCTAATACTTACCAATCTTACACATTTAGTCTAGAATGCTTAGTACTCTAAGGTAAAGATTTCACCATGATCAGCTGGGATACTAATAACCGGAGGAGGATGCAAAAGAGAAACAACAAATTCAACCAGACAGAACAGAGAAAGACAAAACTCTTGTAATAGGAGTGACATTAAAAAGAAAAAGAAGCAACTGCTCTTTTATAAATATAACAAATTTGCAAATTTGCATGAGGCCACATAGAAATTTTACCTATTTAAAATAAATTTATTTTTTGACCCCGAACCCAAGATAACGGCTGTTACTACTTTAAGGCCAGTTATCAGTGGGGCTCCAGGAACTACTTGGCAAACCCAAGAAAACACAATTTGCAACTCTGTCACAATGTTGTGTAATCCTGAGAGTCCTATTGTCTTCTCAAGGTTCGTTTCCGCATTGTAACGCCAACTTAAAGAAACTAGCATCATACTGACTCTGAACAACATCGATTACGTGCTATAACTACAGTGCTTAAAAATTACTTACAAAAAACTGACCTCCCTGAAGAGCAGGGTGCCTGAAGAGAAAATAAACAGGAAAATCAAAATTCGAACAATGACACAACACCTAATAATTATAGAGAATTTACTATAGGCCAGGCACTGTATGCTTTACGTGTTCGCTCATTTCAACTTCCAAAGTTGCCTAGGTTCTATTGTTACTCCCATTTTTCACAGAATGAAACTGAAGCTCAATGAGGTTAAGTGGCTTGTCCCAGGTGACCCATCAAATGGCAGAACTCGGGCAATCTCACTACAGGTGCCAAGCTCTTAATCGTTACACAAGTCTGTATCCCCAGCCTTGCCACTAACTAGCTATATGAGCTTGGGCAAGTCATGCCTATCCCCTTGGGCCTCAGTTTCTCTAACTGAAAATGAGAGACGCGTCCAAGAGATTTAAAATTGCGTCCGGGTCCTAATGCTTGGGCCACACGTTACGTGGGGGGAGGGGAGGAAGAGGGTTTTGGGACGCGGTCGCAGCCCAGGCTGCCGCCTCAGGTTCGCTCCAGGCAGGGCCTCCAGGACTCCCATCCCAGTCCCCTTTTCAGTACCGCGTTCAGAGTGCGGCGCTCCGCGATACTGGGAAGCCGTGCACCCAACAGGCACTCAATAAGGGTGCGCCGAGCCCGCCCCGCGTGGCAACCCTGACCCGAGCCCTGCGGAGTTACCCGTCCATTACATCCAGGTGCAAATAATCGGCCCCAGAGTCCAGCATCCGGAGGCACTCAGCCCCCAAATTGGCCAAATCGCTGTTAAGGATGGACGGGCCAATCTTGCAGCCAGACGCCATGGTGGTGGTTCCCGAGAGCAAGTTACCCACGAGTCCCCCGGTAAGACGAAAGTGTCGCCCGGATTGGCTGCGCAGCTTTAGCCCCTTCCCGGTAGAGTCTTCCGGACTCCACCGGAAGCAGCTGCCCGCAGGGAGGAAGTCCCTCCTGCCTTCGGGGGCGGGGCTGTCTGCCGAGGGCTTAGGGGGCGGGGCCTCTGGCCTACTGGCCCGTTCCTCTTCCCTTTACTCATCCTTCTTGAAATATCAGCCTTTTCGGTCTTCCAGCCCTCGCCGAACTCAAAGAGTTTCTAAGTGTTTTTGTTTTTGTTCTTTTTTACATCCTCTGAGTTCCTTTTCCTCGGCTTTTGCCCCCGCTTCACTTTGTGCCGCTCCATTGTTTTCACCTGTGCTGCTGTCCCCTCCTGTCCAGTTCTTGTGCTTGCCTTAAAAAAAAAAAAAAAAAGAACAAATAAATCTTTCTTCTCATAGCTTTCTCGTTGAACTCTTCTTAAGAGCTGAAGGAGTCAAGTTTAGAGTGCAATCCTCGCGCTTCAAGGCACTAACTGGTAACCCAGCACTTTCTCCCAGTCTCCGTTTTCTCATGTTAGGACCCTACCTAGCATTCAGGGTTGTTGTATCACATGGGTGAATCTAGGTAATGTACTCAGCAGGAGACATCAGGTGCCCGATACAAAATGGTGGCGATTATTGCTATTACCACTCCCCTTCTTGGCTTCTGGCCCTCATCCTTCTTCCCTTCTGTTTTTCCCTTTTATGGAGGTTCGCTGACAAATTGTAATACATGTATTTACTGTTCGGACACAATCTGGAAGAGAGTAGGTGTGTCTGTTCCTCTGCCAAATGCGTCTCAGGTCACTGGGTCCAGAAAAGACGAAATAAAATCCCGTGAGGGAAAAAATAAATAAATAAAAGGATTTAGCAAGAGCATACTTTTTAAATGGTAAGTAATGAGCACTTTGTAAGTGATACGGAAGACATTGGTGGTAACTTGGATGCCATGGTGGTGGTCGTGGCCACGTTCAGTGGGCAACCAGTCCCTTCACAATCCTCTTGGGAAATCTGGTCATTCCATCAGGTCATAATCAGGGCAGAGAAATCCAGCTGGGGTACCTGTTTCCCAATATATCCATTCTGCTTTATTTTGAAAGGAGTGCAAAGCTTAAGTAAAATGGAACTCAGCTGGGGTTGGAGGGAAGAATTGGAAGTGTCTAACTGAAGGGTGACCTCAAACCAGACTGTGAGGGTTCAGAAGAGACATCAAGACACTCCCCAAGGATCCAAAAGGAAATTTTTTCTAAATGAGTTAATCTATTCCCTGTGTTGAGAAATAAGAAATGAAACTTAATCAGGCATCTTAAATGTTTTTAGTTTTATTTTATTATATGTGCATATTCAAACACAGAGGTCTTAATATCTTTCATAAATATCTTTCATAAACGTTTCAGTATTTATTCATATGCATTTTTTCCATGCTCTTTGGTCATTCAGTATTCATAACCGACTTCATAGTCATCTGAGGGAAGTTGGCTGTGTAATCAATCTTTTGTTTTTACCTATAAAATGGCTAATAAAGGATTTTCATCCTGCAGTCACAGTGACTATTGAAAAATATTACGGAGGTACATTGATCTGTAATGCTAAATGATCCTGAAATAATAGAAGTAAATTTGTCTTAAGCTTTTCCAAATACATTCTGCCCTTGTTTTTATTGTCCTGAGTGTCAAACCAAACTTTGTTTCTGAAATGCTGCAGTTGAGACCCACTAAAGTAAGCGAGGAAGTGGGACTTTCTACTCACTGCCAAGACAAGGCCATGGAATTGAAGTGTGAGGTCGCAGGGCAACAGCATGACTCAGTGTGACAGCAGCAAACTCCAGAGACTTAATAAAGTATGCTGTATAACTTGAGGAAGGGTATTTAGTTTGCATTTTGGACTGTAACTCCACTTAAGACCCTTTTTTCCCCTGCTGGTCCTTATATACAGCATGTTCTCATCTTACATAGTCTTAGAGCTAGGCAGCAGAGTGAAGAATGTTCTTCATTGACTAAAGGGACGGGTACTGATGAAGGGAGATGTCACCCTGCCTAACGTTCTCTTGCAGGCTTGAAAGAGCAAGCCCGTTCCTCCCAGCCTGTGCAACAGCTCCCAGCCTGTGCAGCAGGTCCTAATCAGACCTCCCCAAACACCACATCATTTTTTCCTCCACCACTGTCCTGCCCATTTATGCTTTTTGCCACTATGGTTCTCAGTGACCTGTCCCAATGCGCTCAGTAATTTTTTTGGAAAAATCAAATAACTTATCTTAATAGAATTATAGACAGCAGCAAATTCTGAAAAATGAAAGTAAAATGTTTTGCTATAGAAAATGCTGTATCCAGGATTTGAACTGCTTTAATTGAATCTGAGTGGTGTAAATCTACACCCACTGTCATGGATGATACATATTTATTCCAAGGTCTCTTCAAAGTTAATTTCAGAAGAAGCAACCTCTTGGTTGAGTCCAGTGTTTTACACATGGGAAGTAGGTGCCTGTTTGGATTTTTCTTTAAACAAGAGGAGTATCATTAAGCATCATGGCTTAAGAAATAATCTAGTATTACCAATCTGTATTTACCATATATAAGAATTTTTAGTCATATAGTCAATAATGCTTTGAATATTACAAAAAATTGTTAACTATCTTGAACTTTTTTTCTGATCTTCCCCAACTGTTTTTTTTTTTTAAATAGTTATTCTTTCAAATTCCAGGTAACAGTATTCCTGAGAATACATCTTGTGACAATCTTATGCACATACATATAAATACTTTATCAATTACACAGAAACATTCAACACATTACATTCAACACATTTAAGGGCACCTTAAATGGAACAGATGCACACATCTGCAAAACCCCAGCAGTCCCCGTCTAAAAACATTCCCACTCTCTAAGGCCTGGTTTCTCAGAGTGGAAGCTTTTTTGCAAGGTACAACAATACTTAGCTTATTTAAAAAGTTTCCAACAGACTTCCGTTAACACTAGAAGGAAGGAGTCAGACTGAAAGGCAGACATGCCAGCATAGTCATGTTCAGAACAGCCCAGTACTTTTTAAGTATGTGTAAAGGTATTTAGAGTTCTTGTCAAATAATCAACAGTCTTTGACTCCTTCACTTTTTAAATATTTGATATGATTATACATAGAGAATCTGAATCAAGAACCAAAAAACTGGAACAAAGTGCACACATATATAGAGACTCATACAGCCCAGACACGTGTAATTACCAAACGTAAGGCCTCTAACACTAATTGAGCAGCATAATTTTTAACAGGCAAAATATATCAGCTTAGAAAGAATCATAAAACCACCTTATACATATATTTCTGCACTTGAGAATTAATTCAACATAAGTAAATGTTCTGAAAATTTTGTAAAACTTGAACAGGCCATTTGCCGCCTCTGTTTTCTCAAATTTTAGATGCGAAAGATTTCATTTTGTCCATTAGCTTTAACTCACAGGTATCTTTCATACTCTTAGGAAATGGAACACAAAACCCCAAATTATGTTTGAAAGTATAAATCACAACATAAGCAATGCCTATTTAATAAGCAATTTTAACAGAAAAAATAATCTTCCTTTGTTATTTGGGTGAGTTTAGCAGGTCTCCTCTCTATAAACATAGTTTTCATATCCAACGTAGTTAAAAGTTTAAGCGTACATAATGTGTTTTCAATTCACTGCAATATAATTAAAATCTACAACTTCAGTTGGAGGACTAGAAGATGCACACACTCGCGTGCGTGTGGACACACATATACGCACACACCAATTTACGTACATATATGAGTTTTTATATGCTTAGTAGTTATGTAACAGCTTTCTAATGTAAACTGTTAAAATTCTGAAATTCAGTTTCAAAGTATATGATGCCAAGCCCTACTACAGGATCGGTAAAATACTGGATATGGCCTCCCAAGTTTTCTAAGTTTTATACTCTTCTTGAACTTCAGGTGAAAGTAAAGTACACAGACTGTGCCTACAAAGAGATTTCTCACTTTATAATTTTTCCTCATAAACGCAGATGTCTATAGGATCATAAGAATATTGTTAGCACTGAGAAAAAGTTATTTTACCAAACCAATTCTAACAACAATAACCTTAATATCTAAAAATATACCCTCGAGGGCAGGCACAGGATACTACAAAGTAATCACATTTTCCAATATCTCCTAATCTTGGCATTGATGTGGTCATGGCTAGAAGTAGAAATACCATCCTTTTCTAGCTAGTGTATTTACATATAGTTTTCATTAGAGTATAGGCTGTTTAGGTTCTTAATTCAAACTTCTGTGATAATTTTTAGAATAGTTTCTCTCTAACGTGATTGTGAAATGGAACGATCTTAGGGCATTAGTATTTTGATTTACAACATGCAAGGTAAATGACGGTTGAAAAATAAATACTGAAAAATCCACAGCTTTAAAAATAGTATTATTTTCTTCCTGTAAATGGCTGTATTGTTGGTCAAAGCAAAAATGGCTGCAGGCTTATTTATTATTCAGTCTCCTCAAACTAATATTTTCTTTACTGATTATTTTTATGCAAATTGCTACACATACAGCCATCTGATTTAATATTTTTGAAACTACAAAAATAAACATTTGCATGAGATGTATAACGTGAGTAATCTCAAAAATTGCATTCTCTTTTTAGAACATATTATTTGTTAATATTTCTAGGTAAGCAGCTCCCTAATAGCATATATTTTTAACTGCTCAAGGCTTTTTGAATCATAAACAATGTGCAGTGAAATGGCTCTTTCCTCTTATTCTTCCCTGGTTTTTATGGTCTTCACACAACCAAATTACCTTAGCCATTGCTTTTTTAAAGATGTTTATGAAACAATGTGCGCATTAGCAGCAAAATCTACTGAGATTAGTGTCACCCGTTGGACGTAAAGTGCTGTGTTTTCCTCTTTTCCAAGCAAAAGTATTCACCTTTCCGCAAAGCGATCCCTCCCACTCTCTACATCTGTCACTCTTACAAGATACAGAATTAAACATGAGACTCATCTAGGTCTACATCAGTCTCCCCCAGCTCAGCGGGCGGAACGGTGAACTGGCTGGACAGCAGCGGGTTCTCCATGCCATTTTCCTCACTGATGTGGAGGACAGTGTCCCCATGCTGTAGGAGGATGGACGTCTCAAGGCCTGTGAATTCCTCGGGGTCTGAGAGCTGCGCTGAGAGGGGGCTGTGCGCTGTAGCACCTTGCACTTCTGTGTCCTCCTTCTTTTCTCCTTCGGCAGTGAGGGTCTCGCTCTGGGATCAAAAAGATCATAACATCATGTTAAGGTAGGATAGGTGCCAGGGGAGAGTATCCAAAATATTGTTGTCTACCTGAACCTGGATAAGGAATCACTCGGCCAGTCCCAGTTGCAGCATTTGCTACATGTGAGCTCCTGTATGGGCCCTTTCGACCTTGTTAGCCTCTGGTTTCTAACCTGCAGCATGAGAGGCTTTGTTTGTTTCTTTCTTTGTTTGTTTTTGCCCTGCTTACCTTGTTTGTAGACTGTGAGGATAATAGGGTGTGGTGGTGTTACAATGCTTTTGAAGTGTTAAAAGACTACGCAAACGTGTATAGTAATATTGCCCCTTAGCCTTCTTTAAATACCGCTGGGAAGAACATAGGAACCTATGGGAATTCACTTATAAACACTGAAAGAACAAAAACAAAATTGAAACCACAAGAAAAATATCAAAACAATGAGGGGAAAGATCGGAATAGGAAGTTCCTCTCATCTCCTAGGATTCAGAAGGCTCTCTTTTTAAAGGCTTCTAAATTGGTGACTATATTTTCCTTTTAAATTGAACTATCTTTCAACCAGGTATTATGTATTGGTTTTCAATGGTTATTTTAGTTATGAAATATTTTCTGTTAGGTTTTTCGTAACAAAGAATACCAAGATTTCTCTCATTCCTTCTTAAGCAGATGTATTCCTGACCATATATTTTATATAGATTTTCTTGTTCGTGATGAGAGGACTATTGTCTGTCTGGGTAACAAAATGTTACAGACTCTAACTTAAATTTGCATATCCAATTTGCTCCTCGACGTTAGTAGGCCGCGAGCAAGCCTTGCCAGCTTCCATAGAGCCCTCACCTGCTTGGGAGACAGGCTGTGAAGATCAGCAACTACAATGGCAGGGGAAGACGTGAGGACTGGTTTGTCCATTCCTTCTGGTTTCCTAGATGGGGCTGGGCTGCAGCCTTGGGGCTGGCCTGAAGCAGGAAGTGTTTCTGTTGGGGCAGCTGCTGGCTCTGGCTGAGCCTCAATGAAGGTCACAGAACGTTTCTGATCCACTGTAGGTCAGAATTAGAGCAGTAAATACGGAAAAAAAAAATATATTGTCAGTGCTTAATAATTACCTATAACCCACTGTTTCCTGGCTTTTCTTTGTGAAAACACCACTGGCTTATTAATAAATGAGAACATATTTGACTACAATGTACATGTTTTGATTTTACCTCCTTTCTTATAAAGAGTAGGACTTGGGTAGAAAAATCATTTTTACATAAAAGGCTTAAAACAAGATTTCCATAGAGCATTAGGGGAAGTTGGTCATCACTCACAACTATCAACAAGACTTCAACGTCCCTATCATTCATCATTTCATTGTCTTTAGTAAGACATAAACTCAGTTCCTGGCTTGGGTAAAGAAGTCACTACTTTCTAGAGTCAAATTTCATAGCATTCATGGTTTACCTTGGACACTTCCAATTCCCTAGATTCCTAGGCTAGGAACAGGATAGGAAAGGTGAAAAGAAGAAAAGGCACTAAAGTGCTCTGGGCGACTTCTTCCCTCATCCTAACATGTTTCCACAGGTGTGCTCGTCTGCACGTGCTCAGCGTCTACAGACCTTCCTGGTTAGGTTGCACGACATCAATGTGTCAATGGTCTAGTCAGAAGGGACACAGGAGGCCTCACCAGATGGCTTCGTTTTAGGTTGAATGCTCCTGCGAGTGGTTGACAGGCGAGCGCCATGGCGGTTTTTGGGTTCAGTCTGCGTCTTCTGACGTGATAGTAGAGGACGTCTCAGCTAAAGAGAATAGGCAGAACAAAGCTGTCAAGAAGGGTCTAACTGCCTGGGAGGAAACTGTGCGCAGCGGACTCTGACTGTGGTGTATTCTCTCTGGGTTTCTGTAGACGCTTATACTTGCAGCTGGTAAATGGAACTTCTTTCTCCATAGGTAACCAGTGCGTATTTGAATCTGGCATCCCCTTTAACCAATTCCACCTCCCAGTTATTTGTTCTTTATGTCTCCCAAGGACATTGATGAACATAATTTCAAGTAGTCAATGTGGGAGTTTCAGAATTATTGCTTACCGACTGGCCTTTGCTCACCTAAAAGTTGGAGTTAAACACATGCTAACTCTCAAGGGGAGGTTCGTGAAAAAAACCTCAGATGCTGAGAAAACATCTGGTATCCAAATCAATAGTGAGAAGCTCCAAAGCAATAGTGCAAAGGCTCATTTAAGTTTGTATTTAAAAAGTAAAGGAAACCCACCTAAGAAAATGTGTGAAGATGATCTTTACTTTGATTTCACTTTTAACCTGAATCATTAATCTCGAAATGAGGAAGAAAAGACAAGCATTTCTGGGCCTCTATACAAAAATGAGCCTTAAATCAACTTGATAACCAAGTTTCCTCCCTCAGTCAGGTTTGTTGGGAAAGAAGGTTGCTGAATAGGGAAGAGACAGAAGTAGAGGCCTGCTTATTTTACTAAAAGTTATCAGCTTTGCTAATAAAATTCAAAGTGAACATAGAAGCTAAAATTCTCAGCTTGCTCAAGTACTTACCGTGTTTTAAAGTTGCTCTGCACTGCTTTATTTCACGTGGGGAGAAGGTAAAATATGATCTGAATATAGGTGGGCATTAAAATTTTTATAGAGCTTCCATTTCGTAGGATCACTCTCCTGCCCTTTCAGGGTCTGCTTACCTGCCTCAGGCCCCTCTTCCTCCCCAGTGGCTGCTGAATGAGGAGGTTCTGTTGGCCAGGCTCACTCTGTACACTTGCCACCCTGTCGAGCATCAACAGTATTAGTGTGTACCCTGCGGACAGCACAGATGACCATCCTCTGGTGGGTGGTAGCCAAAATCACTTATATGAAACAATCACTTCAAAGATACCATTATCTTTGAAGGAAGGTTGGGAAAAGATCCCTGGGATGGGCGATTTCAAGGGTTTAGGAGGGAGGATGAGGCCTTGTAGCCCCACGCTTCCAAAATTGAGATTTTGTTTTCAGTCACTGATGCAATATCTATCATTCAGCAAAACTCTGGTTCGATCACACCCCTGGTTTGGAAGCCACCATAAGGTAAAAGATGTCATATTCTAATCTCAATTTTTTTTTTCCAAGGGGAAGGGAAAAGGTGGTGACAAACGAACACAAACAACTCTATCACATTGATGGGAACACCTTTTTTAAAATTTCAATTCAAATGAAAATAAGATGGACAGATATCAAACACATCAGACACAGAATCCATTTGGGTGAAGGGGCACATTCAACACATGTTTGCAGCCTGAAGTCTCTGTGACTACTGAGTAAATGGATAGTCACATGGGTAGACAATTAAAATGTTTTTTAAAAAAGATTTTAGATTTCAAAGGCCGGCGAAATAATTAAGCTATCAGTAGAACTCAGAAGCTTAATTAATCAATGTTGAGTAGCTGCACTCAAACACATTGTACAATTTAGAAAACAACCACCTGCTCCCCCCAAATTTGCTGTGTATGTGTGTATTTTATATGCAAAAATGACTACCGACAGTGGTCGCTATTTCAGTATTGGGTAAGGTGGAAAATACTGTCATGGGCCCATGATCCATTTTCATTCTGCATGCATGTATAATAGGTATTTATAATGAGAAGGGGGGTGAAAAAAGGAAATGTATTGTGCCCCAGAGAACATTGTAATCCTATGGATGATGCCAATGTACTTATTTGTTTAATAGATAATTAATTACTGCTTTGTCTTTGCAAAAGGAGAGTCATCTACAAATAGACTTTAGAATAGAATATTCCACAGAGGAATCCATAGTCAGCAACTGTCCAGGAAAAAGAAAGACTATATTCATTCATTTCCATTTTTTAAAATAAGCTATCTAAATATCTAGCTGTAGTTACAGGGAGAGAAATCTTGATGGCAAGATGGACAATCAGATGTTTCACTTGTTACATTAACAACTGGTTAACCATCACATGGTTGATAGTCATATCTGTCATTTTTTAAATGCCTAACTCATATTTCCACTAGAGGAAAATCAATGATTCCCAAATGGAGTTTATCAAAGTTTTTATGATATAAGGATGTAATTATAACATAATTGACCATTTGGGATACACAATACAAAGTTCCATAGAGTCCCCCAAACAGATGCTTTTTTAAACATCTTGTTCTCCTTAATGTTAAGTTCAAAAGATCAATATCCTTTAGTTTTATACATATATGACCTTGTATCATATATGAACTTTCTATGAAACTTATCCAAAGGAACAATGCAATAAATTCTGATAAACAATCCAGACTCTGTTGCTGTTTGAAGTGACATCTCCTTATTAATAATACATCTTAACATGTGTCTTAAATTGGAAAGAGTATTCAATTACATATGCACAAAAGTAGAAACAAGTTTCTCCCAAATACCAAGCAAAGCTCTCTTTGGAATGGTTTCTTCATTGACATCTAAATGTTACCTCAGTTCCCTTGGCCAAAAATGGAGGTTAATACTTACCACCTACCTCCCATTAAGGTAGAAAAAAGAAGTTGGTTGATGTAAAATGGTTTGAACATGAAAAGGGATGTATATAGCATGCTTCTTTGTTTTACATTTGTTATTTGTAATGAGTTTATTGCTTCCATAATGCTAAAAGGAAGTGGGTTATAAAATGCCTTGAAAATAATTGGGCTGAGAAAATGAAATTGAGGCAGTCCACTTGTCTAATTTTTATTCAGTAATCTGAGATTGTGAGAAAAAAATGATACAAGAAAAGAAATACATGTTACTCAGGGGGGGGAGTGTTAAATGTCAAAGCATAATGGTAATTTCATGATGATTATTCCAAGATAGGATCATAAGCATCAATATTTTCTCTATGGATAGAGAGGCTTATGTCTAAGAAATGAATCAAGCTTACAGCTTTAGCAACTAACTGTTCTATGTAAATGATCTAGCATTTCATCAGTGGAATGCACACATCAAAGATGAAATTATAGAACATATCCTTGGAAATAGTATATCCCAGTTAATAAATTATATTCTCCCTAAAAATGTGATGCTAACATGTTGGTACTGGGGACATCGAAGCCTTAACTGTACACAGTTAAGCCACATTAATAATAAACAGCCAGAGATGTTAATAATGGAAGTAATTTATGCAGAACATATTTCTTTCTCATGTCTGTATCAAATTGGAGTTGCATAGAAAAAGGAGTTTTAATTTAGCTCCTCTCGGAGACATGTACTATTTTAGTCATCTGTAGAATTTATGATATGTGACCATAAGAAAGTATAATACTAAAACCAACCTGGAGAAGACCAAGGTGTCTGCCCTAGGCACCTCTCTAAAGAAAACTAGTTTCTTATAAATGTTAATCTTGGGAATGAGAAATGGCTGATTTTCTACTGTTTCGCAAAATAGTAGGTTAAAACAATAAAGATAAAAGGAAATAAAACTTTCTAAATTGAAGCTAAAATTGTCCTTTGTATTTCTGAGTCACTGAGAAACATCATTATGGCAAACCATACGATGATCTAGATTTTAGAGAAGTACATGCACTTGGGCTTAGCAGAATTTTGACTCAACTGTCTATGAAAAATAAAAACACCTTACCCAAAATGCAAGGAAGTAATTATAAGCTAGAGAAGTTTAGACAATGTTAAGAGAACAGTTCTGGCACAAATGACATCTTTTCCCTGTTTCAGTCTGATGGCCTGGATTGTAGTGTATAACCATGTATGCATTTCCTAAATGGGGTATATACCAAATGGTACTTCTTAAAAGAAAGAATAGGTGAATAAGGGGACATTCACTAATGATATGAAAATACAATATGCAAAATATGATGACAATTCATATCATTCATCCTGAATTACAAAAAAAGTATAGATCAAGACATAAATATATTTCATAAATAAAAAAATTAAGTGGAAGCAGTAGGTAAGACTAGCACAAGGAAAATGAATTAATATTTTTGTTGCCTTTACCTATGCTTTTAGTTTCAATTTTAATATGGTTAGAGAAATCTAGAGGTGGAATATGAGACACAAAGCATAGCCATTTACCTGGAGTGATTGCCTTGTGACAGGAATGCCTAAAGCCTGCACCAAAGGAGCTATGAAGCATTTGTAGAGAACAGGGATGCAAACAGAAGACAAATTCTACTTTTCCCTTTCCCAATAAGAGAGCATTGTTTAAAATTTACTTAGCCTCCATAGTGTTGGCTAGCAAGAATTCCTGTCCCCTTCAAAGTCCTTCTGGGTGGACTAAGAATCAAATTGACATGAAACAGGTTAAAAGGAGAAAATCAAGTTTAATAGTGAACATACGGGCAATCCACATAGACATGGGAATTCCAAAGATAGTCAGGCAAAATGAGGTATAGATGTTATTTGGAACTAAGTAGAAGGGGTTTGGGGTCTGGGATTTCAGAGGAAAGGATGTACTTCACAGGGCGATAGGAACAGCAGATGTTTGGTAATTCGATGTTAGCTCTGCCATACAGATGGGTCACTCAGATAAAATTTCTCTCTGTTAATAACCCTTATTCTGGAAAAGACCCCCAATTTAGATTCTGCTGTGTGGTTCAAGAACGACAAAAGTTTCTCTTGATGCGACGGGCTCTCAAGTACCCTCAGTTCAAAGTAACCTACATGCCAAAGTGGTGCATTCTGGAGGAGGTCTGTCCCGAACCCCTTCAACAACATCCAGAAAATGTATTTTAAATGCCACAGGATTTAGAGGTAAGTGGCTGGAACCAAGAGTTAGAAGGAGAATAATCTAGATTTTAGATAGCTGGTAAGAACTCAGGTAGCACTGGCAAAGGGCATATTGTGTTTCACAACACACATTTTCTTAGCTGTTCATTCTTAGCTACGTGAAAAGGTTTCTATATTTTTCTAAGTACTTGGAGAGTACTTGCCTAGTTTTCATACTTTCAAAATGTGGATGATCATGATATGGGTTCTACTAAATAGGTTATCTTTATTTTGTCTCACCCAGGCTTGTTCAAACTGCAGCCACATTCTTATTTTTCATCGTGATTAACATTGCCCTTACAGAATCAAACAGCATTATAATATTTTTCTAAAAATTAAAATTGGCTGTTAATCCGTGCCTTTAGAAGTATTCTAATGTGTCCAAACAAAATCTAATTCTCCAGTATACACATACAGGCTAAAGTGTTTGAATAACTTCTACATATTTAATTCTTCTGGAGAGAAAATGTGATTCACAGTGTGTATATTTGAGGGCAGATACAGGGAGAAAGCATCTACAGTGAGTGAGTTTTTATACTTCTAACAGCAATACTCTCAAAAGAAGAGAAACACTCATGAGACATTATTTTAATTTATTAATTTCCAAGAGAAAGAATCCTTGCTCCATAGTGTAGCACTTCTAATAGGCTGATATTTCCCCAGATGAATATTTTAAAAAGAAGCCAATAGCACAGGTTAGAAAAAGTCTCGAAAGGTCTGCAGTGTTTTTATTGGTCTCTACATATTCATCAGATCACCCTAGTTATTCCGATCTCTTCCCCCCACCCCTTTTTTTTTTTTTTTTGGTCTCTTCCTCATTTATCTATTAGGCCAACATGTGCCACTGACCTAAAATAAATGCTCTTTCAAAAGCAAATCCCCAGAGAGTTTACCAGCAGGTCAGCAGGTTGTACTACTTTCCCTTGGGCATGCTTCCTGGTATTCTTTAACCGCTGGAGCCAGATTTTCCTTAGGAGTACTTTGGGTGTATTTTAGGTCCTGAGTGCTCCAGTGTGTGCTAAATATAATTGTCACGGTCAATGCCTTACTGCTTCTTTAGGATCTTAAGAATCTGCAGAATAAAGAAGCTTCATGCCAAAAATAAGAGAGCCTGGAAACCAAATATAAGAAATGTCTATCCTATCTTATAAACCCACCTCTTGTAAATGGCAAAAGTTCCTCTCCTCCAAAGAGAACTGGGTGACGTGATGAAGTTTAAGAAATACAATTTGCAGTGTAAATGGCAACGGTGGATGTGCTACTGGCTGGTGGAATACCTCTGCATTATTGCATTATTTAGAATCCAAATCGAATGCCTTATCTTCTCTTTTCTTAATGACCACCACTGAGTCTGGGTGGCTAACACCCAGAACAAAAACATGCCACTTATAGGAACCAAAATAACAACAGTTGGTCTAAAACAGTCCCCAAAATCCTGACATGACTGACTAATTCAGCTGTAGATACAACCTATAGCTTTGTCTCTGATTCAATTTCAGGTAGCAAGAACTTTGGGTTTTAATCTCATTGGCACGAGACCCAAGCCAGATTGATTCCAATAACCCCAAAGTCAGCAATTTGAGCCCTGAACCTGCCAGAGACGGCTAAATCCTTTGGAGAGTTTGTAAAAATCAACTCAAATTCCTGCCTTCTCTCATCAAACCTGAACTAGTATTTACTCAGCAAGAGTAGAATTTGGCCTAATTAGAAAAACCCCGGGGATAAAGTTGGCCGAATGGAAGTCTGATTTAATCCTCTCCATTCTCTGTGGGCCACTGAACTTATCTCCTAATCAACCGTCTCTTGTCTCACATGTGATTTTAAGGATCAAACAAATGCTTTCTTTGAAAGTAGTGGTCATGGTGCTAGACCTGGTTCAGTCTCTTCAAACACTGTGACAATAAAAGGAAACCATTGAGGACTTGAGGACTTGAGGACTGTCTTGTGCTTCCTCACCCCCAAAGCTCTTGATAATGGAATTAAGTCTGCACTCTGCAGCACTTCCACATTTACCACCAATAAGAGACTGATCTGTCAAGGCAAGGGCTCGCAAACACAAATGAATGTCATGAATTATGGGTCTAGTAAAAACAAAATGATACACCTGATGATGGACTAAATTTCCCATTTTCAGTTGCCGGAGAAAATGTGAAATCTGAACAAGATGCAAAGAAAACAAAGAACACCCTTTCACAGGAACGGCCTCTCAACATTTCCTCATCTTTGTGATAAAGCAATAAACATGTTGTATTGTACTCACTATATAATGCAGACCTGGGAGGGAATGTTTTCTCTTGAGATGG
Organism: Proteles cristata cristata; assembly: GCA_017311185.1. Taxonomy (NCBI): domain Eukaryota; kingdom Metazoa; phylum Chordata; class Mammalia; order Carnivora; family Hyaenidae; genus Proteles; species Proteles cristata. The sequence continues at coordinate 625,567 of JAESUZ010002113.1, read as the reverse complement.
AACTAAGGCGCTCTTAGAATGAACAAGAAGCATTACACCTAATGAGGATTAGTTGAGAGGTGTGAATCAACAGCACAAGATTAGGGATGTTTGACGTGGTTTATCTGAGTGTTAAAGGTGCAGTCTCTCCCTCTTTCTGATGCTTTAAACCAATAGCCAAGACATTTTACTGTCTGCATCATAAGACTTCTCTTACTTACCAAGAAATGTTTGTGTCTGATACTTCACGGCAAGTTTTGGAGTCATCTTTCTGCTGAGACATTCTTTTTTACGTGTTGTTTGAACAAGCTACTATAATAGCTTGCCACATAGCATGCATCAAAGAGAGGGAATTATAGAAACTGTATTGACATTGCTACTTTTATTATAGCAGCATTTTTTGTTTTCTTCCCATCCATGCTATTAGCTAAAAGACCTATCTACATTTAATAAGGGGCGGCTTGATGATGGGGAGTTGTATTAAAAGGCTTTTGAAAAACAGTTCTCAAGGGATATCAGTGTGGGAGGGAGTGATTCAATGGGATAAAATTAACATTTAGCATATCAAACTTTAGATATCCATGGGACAAGCCCCTGGAAGAACTCCACAGATTTTTTTTATTGTAAGTAAGCTTCTTAGGCCATTTGTGATTGAGCTCTGAAGGTGAAAATGAAGGAGGCTACACCTTTGACTTCCAGGCTCGTGTGTTCATGAGCAACAAAGGGTAAGAAATGGAAATAGATATCCAGACGGGGGCAAGAGGAGACAGAGAGACAGAGAGACAGAGGAGACAGGGAACAGCTTAGTTTCCCAGCACAGACACCAATAGACAGGTAGCATTGACACTGTACCTAGAGAGGCTGCCCTCGGCGGCCAGGCCCTGGGAGTCATCGAGGACATTAGGTTCACTGCAGGAGGGGTAGGGAGATGAAGCATTTAGGGAAAGAAAATGCAAACAAATAAAAGAAAAAGAAAAAAAGCATGCAATTTTCTGCTTCCAAGAGCCAAAAATAAATAAATAAATTTAACAGAACAAGAAAGGAAAAGGAGACAGGTAACCATTTCACCTTGTGCTGGGTTTGTCAAGACAGGACTCGAGGCAATGGGGGAGGAGGGACTTTGGGTGGGTGAGACTCTCAGAGGAGTGATCTATTTATTGGTCAAGAGTTGGGACTTAACATGAGCTCCAAACGGACACATGAGCTCTGAAATGCATTGCAGAATGAATCTGTAGAAGATGAGATTACCATTCATTTGGTAACCATCTGGCTGGATGGTTATTACTTTTAACCTGTCTTATTATGTACACGATTCTTCATTGACCAGGAGCCTGCTTCTTTCTTGTGTGTTGTGACTTTATCACACAAAACCCACTTACCATGACTGCCACAACCAAACTTTTGGAATCGATACTATTAAGAAAAGCAAAGAAAGAACTCAACTTTCCTAGCTAATTTTGCAATGAAAATGCAAGGAAACCAATGGAAGGAAGATAACCCTGGAATGTTCACATGGAACTCTCATTTACCCTTACTCCATCCTCTAGTGACTGAATTCTAAATGTCAAAAGAAGAAACCTGTCAGGTTGGTGAGACAATGATTAGTTTATTGAGTTATTTGGGTGCAGCTGATTATGGGAGTTTTGAAGAGAAATCATGTCATACTCTCTCTCTGTCTCTCCTTTAGTACCTAGCTACCATTGGGCTAAGCACCCATGAGCCACTCAACAAATACTTATTAAATTGACTGGAATTACACTTTTAAAAAACTGGAGGGCCTGCCCTCCCCAAATTGTTTACCTAATTGTACACTGTAAAAATAGCCTCTGTCTCCAGAAAGGGGCTCCCTTTCCCTAATACACATAGACTTTACTACCTTCTCTAGCCTTCAAAATATGACTCAAGCCAAAGGGTTTAACTATATGATTTTTCTGGATTTCCAGTATATCCATAAGAGAACAAATTTTCTCCCTTGAAACAAGTTAACCCCTTAATGAATATGTACAATGGATGGTCTGGTTAGTTTAGGTAAATAACCAAAAAAACACTCTATGTTAAATTCCTCCAATTCCTTAATATAATTAAAACTTTTAAGCAAATTGCTAGATAGTTTTCTCCTCCTTGATAGAAACTTGCACATTGCTAGCAATTAAAAGTACATTGATAGTTACCTATATTATCTCCTCTTTTTGGATATTTTATTTATTTGTTTGCTTGTTTTTTGTTTTCAATGTCAGTTTCACACCTAGCACAGAGCCCAATGCAGGGCTTGAACCCATAACCCTGAGATCAAGACTGAGCCATCCAGGCACCCCCTTTTTTGGACATTTTATAGTTTAAATCTAATTTTGTTCACACATTTTATTTCTAAGACTTCCTTTTTAAAGGTAAATTACCAAAAGGAAGGTAAAACAATCTTTTATAATGATACTAACCCTTAAATATTATTAATTTTTGTAATAACCAGTACATAAAACATTGCTTTCTTGACAAGTATGCATTTCCTTGTTAATCATCTTTTGTCATTTTCCCCTATTTTTTGCTATTTTCCAAAGTTAGGCTTTATTTCACAATTTTTTTTTCATCTGTAAAGTTCCCGAACTATTTGCTAAAGGATTTGGGTACAAGGTAATTATTCTTGCATATAAACTGTTTTACCTGAACCTTACAACATGCTCTGATTTTTATTATTTTCCATGTATGAATTATACCACAATGAATCTGTAGTATTAAGAATAAACAACAAACTAGCCAAAAACATATAAGGCCAAATGCTTTGAAAGAATTCAGTTCCTGAAGTGAAAATATCACTGGCTCTGAAATAGATAATGTTTTGACTCTTACATCATGTCCTTTTCTGTTCTTGATATACATATTTTGGAACATTTTATGTATATACTTAGATGGTAGAAAACACATAAAGAAAATGTCCTAAAGTGTTTAGTCATAGAATCAGGTTCTATAGATAGACAAGTTACCGTGAAGATCCCTTTAGCCAACTTCTTTACTTCACAGAGAAGAGCACTGTTGGCCCTTGTTAAATGACATGCCCAAGGTCACAGATGGTGGCACAGGCACTGTTCTGCTTGGTTAAACATTACTATCTCCAACTAAATACTAATGATATACCAAGGTCTAAACTTCACCACATATATCAAGCTAGGCCTATATACTTGCCAGGTACTCATTATTAGCATAGTTAATGATATATGTGAAATATGAAAATGTCATTTGACAACCAGGAAAAAAAAAAGACCATGTATCTATTTCTAGAGAGTTTTTGGGTTGAAACAATGCTTGGATCCTAGCATTCTACTGGTCTGGCTTAGAAAACTCTGCAAACTGTTGCTTGCATGACTTTGGCTGAAAAGTCCTTTGTTGAATGGTTTACATAAAAATATGATTGTCCACTTCTCTTTTGGCCTCTTAAGAATAACAAAAGTGAATTTTCAAAATTTCTACCTTTGCCCCCAAATGCAGAGTATAATATATACATGGCTCCTTACCTTTGGCTGGGTAACATGCCCACCTCGGCCTGAGGTGCAGACATGCTAGAGATGTGGCTGGAGAACCGCCTTCTTCCGATAGCACTCAAGAGGTAAGCTTCCTGCTCACTTACCACACTGGGCATGCTTACAGAGTCATCTGATGGGGAAAAAGGAATGGAGTGTTATAAAACTATGACGTCAATCGGAAAACCCAAACCAAATTTGTCCCTGGGTTCCATCCTCGGCTTGATTACAACCTTAGAGCGATCTCTAAAACTATCATCTGTACCTTTGTATAGGCTATGAAGTAAGACCCCCAAAGGTCTTAGTTTTTCATCTGTACAAAGGGACAAATAACTTTTCATATCTACATATCTCCCATCCTCAAACAGCCTTATGAAATAAATGTAAATTTCTTATCCATTTTTACAGGTAAATAATTTGTGAAAGTCAAGACGCATCTGCAAGGTAAATATTTTAGAAAAGCTGGACTAAACATTCTGAGAATAGTGCAAAAAGGAATACTGTTATTAAATGAGTCAACTACATTTCTTTGACATGCAAAAACTACATTCAGTACATCTAAAAATTATTATACAGCTGAGGGAAAGACTATTTCAGATAGTTTCAGGAAAAATATTTTCAAACTTACAAAGTTTAAAAAATAAATGCTTATTTTGACCTAAAGTTTCAAACTTCATGCATGTAGTCTTACTTTCTTCATGGAAGTGGTAATCAAAGTATTCAAATCCACGTGAAAGTTAGCTTTAACACAGTTATTTGTGACAAGGTGACTTCATTCAAGCGAGTTAATGTTGTTTGTTGCTGAACAGTAAACATATTTTGATTAACCTAACATTGTGGTGAACTTATGTTACCATATAAGATCATCAGACATCCTCCACTTAAAATACCCCAAATAGTCCTACTCCTAATAAAACTTCTTTCAAACCAAAAAGGTGTATATGAAAAGTGCCAGAAATGTTAATGGCTGACTTGAAGCTGATTCTTGTTATAGAGTGGTATTCGTTTTCAGGTGTGTTCGCAGAGAAGAGAATAAATAAATGTGCCTTATAAACATGAAAAACATGGTAAGGTAGATAGAGCTATTTCTACAAAGTCCTTTCCCAGATCTCACTAATTTCCCCCACTATTTAAACTCATATATCACTTAACAGTCTCTCAATGTTTCTTTGACGATAAATAGTGCTGCCTTCCGTTCACCCTTTTGTTAAATGTTAGCGAAAATATTTGTCATCTCCTCTACAGGACTAGATCTAAGATCTCAGAGAATGTATTTTTTTTCTCCTACTTTCTTGCTCCTCGTTTGGACCTGTTAGGTCTTAATACAGGTTTGATGACAGAATGTGAAATTAGTTTAATTCAAAGCAGTGAACCATCTGGCTTTTATATCCACCTATATACATTAATATACACCCATATAACAGCCACACATTTGTTAGCAACTCAGTTTCCACTGGGATGATTATGATGTGTAAGAACAGAGATATTGACAAAAAATTGCACATTCATCAGTGTGTAAGTGCTGGCTCCTAGTTAGTGACATCTCTTTTTATGTCCTCCCTTCTTTTTTCCCTATTTCCTTCTTGTTGGCTGGGTCATCTGCTTATTCTTAAGGTTACCTACAAAAGATATTTATCTCTACTAAAGATATGTGGTATCATTTCTCATAATTTTAAAAAAATTGCTGGGAGAGACTACCTCAAGCATTAACGAAAAACAGATACTACTTGAAGTTCTGAACTATTACAAGGACTTAATGAATACAAAAACTGCTGATTCTTATCTCTCTCATTTTGTTTCCTTGGTCAAGAGTTTTCAAGATTTCCGTAATTACAATTTGAAGAGTATTTCCATGCACAGTGACCAGGGTGATTTTGAAACAAGTATATCTGTAGGTCAAGTGAAGGACAATATGATTATCACTTTGTTATCTAATTAACTCTGAAACTAAATCTGGCAATGTTACTGCATTTCTTTCTTTCCCTCTCCTACACATCCAACTGTAATAAAGTACTAAAATACTTTCATTCATGTTAATTAGAATTCTAACCTCAACTCTTATTTCTTCTAATTTAGAGTAGGGCTTTTTGTTGTTGTTTGACATAGAGAGGCTCTGAGTGAAGATCTAAATGTTGTCTTCTTCATTTTTAAGGCATTGACAGCATGCTTTGCTATAAATGTTATAATAGAGGGTGTTTAAAACACAACTGGGAAATAATCAAGGCAATAAAAATAATTAATTGACCATTTAGCTGGTCATTGACCATCCAGCTGGCCTTTAGTTTTTACTTTTAAAACCTACTCCTATTAAGTAGGAGTATATTCTCAACTGGATTTTCCCATATTTCATGACACCAAGTCTTATGCATATGAATTAGAAGCTCCTGGACTGCCTCAGTCATTAGGGACACTTTTAACTCAAATTTAGGTTTTATTCCCTCTTGGGATGTATTCCCCCCATGAGAGCTTACTGGTTTATGTTCTAGAGAGTGTAGCTGACTGGTCTTTTCTGAATCCTGAGTATATGCATTGCTCACTTTTCCTTGCCCAATAGGGTCATGTAAGTGCTGATCAGCTCTCTAAGCAAGAGAGCCAGGAGAAAGGGAAATAAACACTTTCCTTAGTTACTTAAGTACAACTTAAATGAGAATAAGTGGAAAAGTTTGAATATACAAGCTCAAAAAATGTGGGGGTGACTAAAGATTTACTTTTTGTCTGAATTCCTTCCAAATGACCAAGGCTATCAAAGAATTTATAGAAGAGTAGGCAGTAGGGATCATGGTCACAATTCCATTTTAAATCCTTTCTGTAAAAAATGACCAAGGGATCAGAATTAGAAAGGGTCAGAAATCCTTCACAAGCCCTCATTTGCATGCCAAGCTGGGTCACACATGCCGCCCCGCCCCCCAGCTACCCCATTCTGTGAGGTGACCTACTTTCCTCATCTTCCTCATCAGTCCTACTCAGGGTGTCCTGCGAAGCCTGCTGGGAGGGTTCACTGTCCTGCTCCCAGACAGTGCCAGTGCCCGTGTTGGAGCGGGACATGGTGGCCAGGCTCAGGCGGTAGGCAGAGGTGGAGGTGCCCACAGTACTGATGGACGTCTTCCCTTGGTAGGCTGGGAGGCAAGAGACAAAAGGAAATCCATGGTGAGCATCTTGAAGGAAAACAAATGCTTGCTTCAAATTTCTCCCTTGTATTGGCTACTTGTATTTTATTTAAGAAGGGTCGATTCAATAGTGTGTCCTAGGGGGTACCTGGGTGGCTCAGTCAGTTAAGCCTCTGACTTCGGCTCAGGTCATGATCTTGCGATTGGTGGGTTTGAGACCCGCATCGGGCTCTGTGCTGACAGCTCAGAGCCTGGAGCCTGTTTCAGATTCTGTATCTCCCTCTTTCTCTGCCCCTCCCCTGCTCATGCTGTCTCTTTCTCAGAAATAAATAAAAACTAAAAAAGATAGTGTGTCCTAGATAAATAGTCTTTAGGGTAAAATAGCGAGTACAAGTTAAGATAGGAGAAGAAGAAGAGGAGGAGGAGGGGGATTGGCATTTGATTTACTTATAACTGAATAATTTCCTCATGGGGACATAACATCTCTAATAAAGTAAAATGCTTTGACATGGCTTCTTCTCTCATTGCTTTTGATTTCATTTGCTAAGGCTAAAAGAATGCAAAATAATTTTAACATGAATTGAAGCTTCCAACTTGGCAGATTTTACTGAGAAATACACCTTACCTCACACAAGCATGCAGGAGTAATAAATACATTGTCTGATAGGGACTTCTCAATCAAAATCAGAATACATAATCAAAATTGTGTTTGCATTCTCATTTTCTGGAAATTATAACTTAAAAAAATATCCCCTTGAAGATGTCAGATTGTTTTATCATAAAGCAGAATATTTGAATGACACTGTGCAGATTTTACTAAGAATGTACTCGTCAAAATCTGTCTTTAGTACATTGCAAGTAATAATAAATTCTAGAAGAAAAAAAAAGCCACACATATGGCAGAATACTTCTGAGTAATGACTGCCCTCTAATGGCAGATAATGCTGTTAATAATTGTCAAAAGTAAACAGTACATTCCCAAAAGAAAACTTTTTGAATAATATAAAGCAAGGACTCCTAGCCTGCCAACTCTAATTCAATACTTCCTCCCCCATTTTGTAAAAGTTAAAGGCTTGTAAGCAATCATACTAATGGAAGTCCCCTCACTGTGGTCACTGTCAACTGTGTACATTATTTGCCTTCTATTGAGTCTGCATTTCCCCATTCTTTAAGTGGACTCTCACTTATGCACCTTGCAGACATTTGTGTGGATTAAATAACATCCATGAAAATTATCTACCATGCAATAGATGTTCAAAGAATGCAAATCCTGCTTCTCCTTTCCAAAAAGGAAATGAAGGCAAGATTTTCAATACTATTTTCTAGTTAAGTAGTCAAGACAGAGCTTAACTGCTGAAATGATGACTCAAAAAAAAAAGCTTAAGAAAGAGAAAACTTAAAATCCTATGGTTCCTCTGCTTTGTTGCTGACAATGCTCACATGGTCAAGGCTACCAGTAAGGCTACCAGTGGACAGACATGGCTAACATCATCCACAATTCCAAAACGAGTGTGACCTGGACAGAAGCATTCTTTGTAGGATGTGAGCTCTAGGAGTCAAACAAATTCCAAATACCCAATGTTTACTCACCTGAGCCGCTATGAACTGCCTCTTTTAGAATTTTTAGTTCACTGTTAAACTCAGCGATGAGGGAGCTCTTACACAGAGGGCGTGGGATGAAGCGTCGCTCCAGCTGGTCAGCGATATGCTGCCGGGCAGAGAGCTCTTCATGATTCTCTGCTGGTTGGGCCAGAAGCTGAAAGGATGGGATAGATTCTCAGGCCCTCAAATTTCCCACCTGTAGAATGGGCTAATTATTGTATCTATTTAACAGTGGATTATGAAGATTAAGTAAGGTAATACATATGAAGCTTTATGATTTTTCTTTAAAGGTTTACTTATTTTTGAGAGGGAGAGAGAGCAAGTGAGAAAGCACGCCTAAGCGGGAGTGGGGCAGACAGAGAGGGAGGCAAAGGATCCAAAGCAGGTTCTGTGCTGACAGTAGAGACCCCCATGCACCACTTGTACTCAGAAACCATGATCTCATGGCCTGAACCAAAGTCAGATGCTTAACCGACTGAGCCACCAAGGTGCCCCACGTATGAAGCTTTTAGAACAGTGCTTTACACAGGACGCTCTAAATCAATACATTATTTTGAATCACTGCCCCAGGAAATCGGGGCATGAAAAGAATAACACAATAGATGAATACTGAGGGAGGGGGAAACCATGATTTAACTGTTCTTTTTCATGTTTCTTTAAAATCAGATCTCTGTCATGTCACTGAAGAAAGGAGAACATTCTTCAGACCATACCATTGGATCAATCTTTTTTCCCCTTTCCCCTAGGGGGCAGTGGTGAGTAGAGAGAGGACAGAGTTTTATAGACTAGAATAAAGGTCTCGCTGTGGAAGTACACATGAAGTTTTGTCCTCTGGGATCCTATTCTGAGCTGTTTTCTCATCAAGCATGGTGTTAACAGGTCCTTCTGACTAGCTATCCCGCGTCCCACAGAGCACGGCTGCAGCGATCCTGCCTTAACTGGGAGAAGAGCGCGTTCCTGGGAGAAGCACACACCACACCTTGCACTGGATGAAAGGGCGCAAGAGCACGAAGATGGGTATTCGGGTCCGCACGATGAAGTCGAGGAAGTCCCACAGGGCCAGGCCTCCCACCTTCCGCAGAGCCATCTCCTTCACCTGGAGGCTCAGCCAGTACCACTGGCTGCCCAGCTGCCTCTCGAAGCAGACGAGAATCACCTTCAGCGCTTCACACCAGGAAAAGAGAAGAGTAAGCCTGCAAACTGGTACTTTAGAGGAACCCTGCTCACAGCCACAGCCCTTTATGTGTCAGAAAATGTTCGCAATTTCTAAATTCTCTCCGTTTCCAAAAACGTACGTGTACTCCTGCGTATTCTGACCTCAAGATAAAAATATGGACGGTCAACATGTTTTGATTCTGATCAGCAGAACAGATATCTTTCCTAAGCACATTTAACTACCACTGTGAAAAATACGGAGCGAAGCGGTTCATAGGACTGAAAGGGAAATGTGTTGTAAGTGTAACATGTGGCTAATATTTTGCTTTCTGAATGTTTTGTCCTAGTGGCTTTATGGTAATACCAACATATTACTCATACCCTAAGCTAAAACATGGGAATTTTAAAAGATTTTTTTCTTTTAAGCATAGACGTAATATATCCTTATTGTTTAAAGTAAAATCAAACCATGCAGAAATGCACAGAGTTCAAAGAGAAAAAGTCCTTTTCCTTCCCAGCTCCCTTTCCAGCCCCAGCTCCTCCCCAGAGATAATCAGGAAATGCACTTGAGTATATACTTCCAAGTGAAAATGCTCTGTCTTCCCTCCCTCCTTTCCCCCTCTCCTACTGCACATCAGTTTATTACTAAAGCCTGTTGGATTTCTTTTGTAATATCTCTTTCTCCCTCGATTCTGGCAGCCCTGTAACAATTTACATTTATTTTCATTTCTTTTCCAGGAAGATTTCCCAGTGTGTCAGGACCAAACAGAATATTGTAAATACATCAAACATTATGGCAGGAGCCTCCTCTGACACCTCAGCTCTCTGCACAGGGTCTGCTGTGGGGCAGTCAAGGGCGACTGGGCCTTCTCGATCGTGTCTTAAGGCCCATCCCAGCAACTAAAAGACACACCTGTATCACCTATTTTAGGACATTTCCAGGGGAAGACCATGCCACGTAACACAGAGAGAGATATTGTAAGAGTCTTCTCTACGCACCCCGTCTTCAAAATCTCACTTTCACAGCAATTTGCCCCAATTTCTTTCCCTCAACTAAACAAATAAACAACAAGCAATGCTCTTCTTTCTCTTTCCTAAGCTTGGTGATATTTCTACTGGTATGTGCCTGTTAGCCTCCTTCGTGCTTCTGCCATCCTGCTTCCCACCTTCACCTCTATCAGCCCCACACGTCAGAGGACAGCAAAAGGCTCAGCAGCAGGGACTCTGGTCCGGGTGGCGTGGGTTCGCAATTTGGCTCTGCCGCTTATTAACTGAGTGACTATAGGTAAGTTACTCAACCTTTCTGGGCCTTTGCCTCTTCCTTCCTATAAATGAGAAGGTCATTTATACTTCTTAGAGTCGTGGGGATTCAAAGTATAGAAAATACTGCTTAGTGCACAGTAAGTGCTCAAGATAAATGCAAAAATCAATTTGAAACAGCAGCCCAGTGGCCTGGCCAAGTAACCAAAGGATCTTCCTTCATTAAAAAGGCAGAAAGCGGTATGAACTGAAAGTAATTACTCGTTGTGTGTTTTCTCCTATCTTTGCCTCCTCTCTTTGCACAGAGAGCCCGCTGTCTCTCTCATCCTCTGTGCAATCCCAAACCTTATGCGGGGCTTTGTCGCAGAGTCTAGATTGTATCTGAACCCCACATTCTCATGGCCCCATGTGGGTAGGTCCTATGTCCATGCATGCTTGGTTCCTTTTGTTCTTTCCATTCTCATTGTCAATCACATAATTTGAAGTACTTACCCTTATTTGTATATTTTTTTAAGGAATCTCTATACCTAACGTGGGGCTCAAACTCACAACCCGAGATCAAGAGTCACATGTTCTATTGACTGAGCCAGCCAGGCACCCCAATATTTCCCCTTATGATATAGACCAAACTCCTCACACACTCTAAACTCCAAGGACCTGTTTTTACCAGTGTGTATGGTTCATCTTATACCCCCCACACCAAGGTCTGCTTTGATAAATTGAAAAATATTAGGCATGGTCTTCTCAGCTTGCTCCTTTTGAGATTTTCTGCTGCCAGTGCTCCTTATTCTCAGTCCTGGGCTTTTCCCCAGCTCTGTGCACTCAGGACCAAGGAGCAGGTCTCCAGGGTTCCCTGAGGCAGGGCCAAGTTAAAGGCAGGCATGGGGTGATGGAAAAGTAGCAGTGGAGGCCGGAAGGAAACCGGCAAGCCTGTGGGGGAGAACGAGTCGACTGGCCTCACCAGAGTGAAAATCAAGACGGAGATTTAGAGATGCTATTATTGTAAGGGAAGAAAAATAGCTAGCAGGGGGCATAATGGCCTGCAAGGTCACCATGTCTTACTGCGCAGGATGTGGACTACCCACTCAGGGGCTCCACTCACACAGACGACACATCAATGAGTCCCATGAGCTGTGCAACGCAGTGTCCCTGTGTACTAGATGTAGTCCACATCTGAAAACGACTACCAATGGTAAACCTCATTAGTGATCTCATACTTAACCAGCAAGGAGGAATTCTCACTACAGATGCCTTCCTCACATGTCCAGATGCTGTTAGGAAAACAACCAAGTAATTTAGGCACCACAGATACGAAACTACTTTGTTTTCTGGCGTATGTTTACAGACTCTTTTGCAAGGGTGATGCTTCCTACTTGTGGAAGTGGCTTCTTTAAATACTTTCTGGACTGAGGTCTTTTAAAATACTTTTTGAGTCAAGGTGTAACATAACTCAGTAAGTACTTATGTTACACGTATACAGACACAAGCATACATATATACATATATATGTGTATGTATATATGTACACACACTCACACACACACAGACACACACACTTGTGTGTGTATACACAGGGGTAGGGGGGCATGGGGAGAGTACCTACCCAAGTATGCTGCTTGGCTGGTGGACTCTGCCAGCCCTTCCCTGCGCAAGTCTTTACCCACATCCCCGGGGGTGGAGCAATGGGCGGGGGAGCTCTCCAGCATGAAGTTCTTGCTCCTGGACGTGCTGATAATACGTGGTGGCAGGAGCACATTAATGACTGTCTGCAGGAGCAGCTGTACCTCAGGCTGTTCCAGCCACGGGCTATCTAAGGGACAGAGTTCGGAGCAGGGAAGTGGAAAGAAAAGCAAATCACAAGGTAGACTTCCCACATTAGACACAGCTAAATTCAGCTCTTTTTCCAATTCCAGACTAGAATACCCTAGAAATTTGGGTGTTTCCCCACCAAGTACAGCTTCTCCTCTGGACAGAAATAGCATTCCTGATACTGGGTGTTTTCTCCATAGTCAGCACCCAAGGGCTTGTGTTCTTAGAGAAATCTCCCGCTTACCATTGCAATCTGCTTTCTTTCTTTCTGCTCAAATACTCATAACGTATGGTCATAACATTTGAGATAAACTTTTCCTAAAAGAAAAATCCCCCAAGAAGGAAGAGTAATGAAAATATACTGGAATCTAACAGCAATGGTGGAGTTTACGCTAACTCTAATGGCAGTATATTGTAAAGTCCATTCACTTGTCAATATTTCAGCTGATACCATCTTCTTAACGGAAACCACATTCTCCCGATTTTTGATGTACTCAAGCGATTTTAAACAGGACATATCTTCTAGGAAGTGGAGCAGGGAAACTCTTGACCCAGGATAGCTAAACTGGAAAGAAAGGAAAACTCTATTTCCTAAGGTAACCCCATTTAAATCATTCAGATGGACTTCAGTGATGACCTTCAAGGGAAAAAGAATAAGAAGTAACATCCTGCCATTTATGAAAACACAACAATAAATTGCCTTTAGTTAAATTAATCAGACCTTTGTTTCCAGATCCTACTGTGAGCACAAATGGGATGAGTAGATTTAAAAGCATCCCCTCCCTTCGCTCTTGATTGGTGAACGGGGAGATCACATGGCTTAAAGGGAAATCTTCTTTTAAAGCCTGTGCAGCAATAATAGAAAAAAACATTAATTGACCCCACACCCATTCAGAATGTTTGTTTTCATACAGCACGATGGAGACGGTGATTCCCTGTTGGCTGCTCCTGGAAACTATAGTTCAATCACACAGTGTACAAGATTCACTCAAAACTGATACTTTACCATTTGCTTGGCATAACTGAGAATTCTATACCTAAAAAACAGTAACATCTTGAATATTAAATGCAAAGTTGTAATCCTTATGGTCTGGTATGAAAACAACTGCACATCCCCATTCATTTTCTCCATGTGTCCACCAGTAAATATTTTAGAGATAAAAGAGATGGAATGAATCAGACCTTGCCACCTGTTCCACTTGGAAATTATTTAAAAGTCCTCTGACCTCTGCATAAGGTCTTCTCCAAAACAGAAAGAATAGGCAATATAGAAAGAAATAAATGATCTCTGTACGCAGGTTATAAAAATGTATCACTTTAGGGATCATTGTTCCCCTCCTGCATGGTAGCCAAAGCTCTTGCTTGATTTCTTTTGTACCCTCACCCATTCTCTGGATGATGGGTATTATCAATTTACATCAAGTGTATATTTCCCGTCAGTTACAGGGCTTACTGATGCTCCACCACTCTCTAAAATCAGGTGACACACAGAAAGAGGTATGGGAATTGGCATTCTGCACTTTTTGCCTTGGAAATATTATTTTAATTTTAAGAAATCAAATAACAGGGACAGTAAAAGAAAAGAAACCCACAGTATTCAACCCACAATCATTAAAGTAAATTAATATATTCAAAGTCTAGTTATAAGATTTGAAAGAATTCTACATTGTAATTCTTTCTGCAAATAATTTAAAACCAGACTTCGAATAGTACTGTGTCTTTTAATTAACAATTGTGGGCTGCTTATCTGTGAACTATTATTTTCCTAGGGTTTTGCACACATTGGAAATGACTTAAGTGGTTCCTGAGGTTGTGGCAGGACTAAGTGACTCTGCTATTTTTGAGATCTCAAGAAGAATTACAGAAGCACAACTTAGGGCCAAGCTCAGGACTGAAGCTCCAAACCCATAAATGTTTGGAGATGTTTACACTTTTGTTTCACAGATTTTGCCCAGCCTTTGCAGAAAAAAGAGAGAGAACACCATTATCTGGTGCCTCAACCAGCAACTTAATGAGCGTGACAAACAGGTAAGGCAGTCACACCTGTATCTGCAATGCTACAAGCCGGACAACAGCTGTGCTGAAGGGCAGAGGTGGTGAGAGATAAGGGCTGAGATGAAGAAGGGGTAATCCATCAGCAACACTGGAAGGTCCTACCACTCCCATCACCTGAAATACAAACAGAGCACATGACCAGCCTTGACTATTGCAATTTCATGCAACCGTAGTAAGGGAGTCTCATTCAATAATAATAATGAAATAATAATAATGGTGATAATAATAATTTGAAGGTTGGGCATGTTACTTTCAATCTGTTCTCGCCACCTTCTTCTGAAGGCATGTAATGTCTGGAGTCAGATCGAACATGACACTGGACTCAGCCAAGGTTTTGTAGAATGTTGTTGGCAGCTAATGAGAGATGAACCAAAAACTATTCTAATCAGGAGATTGGACATACTTACTTGTGGATTCCAAGAAATGCAATCCGCATTCTTTGATGGAGCAGAGATTGACAACAATGATGATGGCACAGCTCTATTTGCACTAGGCATTCCAGCTATAGAGGTATTGCTCAACTAGGTAAGCAGCAGCTCCTACTCAATGAAATGCTCTAACATAGTTTCCACATTGTACAAAACCTTGTGAGGACCAGACTCCAGATATTACATCCATTATAAAAAAAATTTTTTTGTTTTTCTTCCCATAAATCCTAGACTGGCCAACTCATAGTGTTATTTTGCACTAAAAAAGAAAAAAAAATCTCTTTGCATTTTAAACTCCCCCACCCCAGGCTACCTCAACATCTAACCAATTGTGTGGTCTCCGCCACCCCACTCTCCAACTGGCAGCCCTCAACTCTCAGCGCAATTTAAAGAGGCAAATTATCAAAGTAGTGCATGGGAAGCAGCACACCAAAAATCCCACCTGTGTAGGGATGGGCCCCTAATCTCCCCACGCACCACCTTGAAATGTACCTCACTATTTTCAATGTCACCTGAGCCGTCTGTTTTCATGGGTAGGTAGGGGCACAAAGTGGTTGACCTGTAAATCTTCAATTCAGAGAAGTCAATAGCAGAGTTAGTTAAATGTTGCAAAGTTTCATAAGATTGCCACTTGGCTACTCACCAGATTGACACAGACATTGATCAGTGACCTAAGATGAGGCAGGAAGGATATGATTGGCTGCCTCTGAAGTGTCAAACAAACCCCTTCAATCAAATTGCTGGCAGGCTCCCACTCAACCTGTCGCCTGGAATACAATATAGGAGCCATTAGCAGCGTGGCTCCCTTCCGGAGTCAGTCTGAAACAAGTGAACGAGACAGTGATTCTGACACCATCTAAGACAGGACAGGTGTCTGAGACAACAAAGTGCTTCACACGGGATGAAGTTTACCCATGTTGTTCCAAAAGCACAGAGCACACTGGGAAGGGAAGAAGATACTGAAAACGTAGCAGGGGCACTCCCGCCCCACTCGACTAATGAGACAAAATCTATTGAAGAAAAAAACAGAGATGATGAATGGGTTGCATTTTAAGATCCCTGGTTTTAGCTTTGAGAGAGGGTATAAGACTACAATTTTGGGAAACCCATGATAGGGGCCATTACACCCAACAGACCTAATCTGACCACAGGCTGCATTTCTAAAATCTATCAGACTAGAATTGATAGCCTCAGCTTTTACACCAGGATACAACTAATTCGGTTTATACGGCTTAACTCCTGCCCAAAACATGACATTAGAAGATAACAGTCCATTTAAAAAAGAGTTCTTGGCCTCCTAAGAAATGGTATTTTTTGCCTACTTTCTATGGTCACATAAATGGTGTAAATCTAAACCCAATTAAACAAACATAGGACTTTCTGTAGTAAAAGTCAATCCAGTCTGTAACTGTCTTAATGCCAAAAAAGCCATCTCTGTGGCCCCCAAATAAATGGGTTCCACTGATCCCAACACTATTTCCATATATTATCCTGGAAACAATTTCTAAGCTTATATTTCCAACCAAAGTGGAATATCTATAATGACAAAATGGAAATGTTCATGAGTGAGGATATATTGACATTCCTGATTCTCAAGTAACCTACAAGGTCAAGTTTAATCAACGTTTCCCTTGTTAAACTGAGATCACCTAAAGAAATTAAATCCAAGGCAACTTCACATTCTCAAAATAAATTGCCTGCAATTAGCCAATCTATGCATTCATTCAGAAATCCACTTTTAGGAAGCATGATGTTCTTTATAATGGTCTTGATTATATGACAAATGAGTTAGCCTGTGGAGATGTTTGATATCTTTACATACAGAGTTATTTAAGAAAATGAATTTATTTTGACACACCCTTGTAAGAATTATAAGACTGTGGCCATTTACAAAAGACACAAATATTCCATTGGGACCACCAAAAAAAAAAAAAATAGGTGTACTGTAGGACAGAGACATTTCCATGCCACTGATGTAAGTAACCTTGAAATAATGTATAGGCAGTGGCCATCGTGTTATAAAGGAACATAGGAACAAAATATCAATTGCTGGAATGAAATCTTTCAATTTCTTTTTTTTTTTTTTTAAATAAATCCAACAACTCCTGATGGCTGCATAAATGAACAAGAGCACAGGATAAACCTGGAAAGATTCTGACAAATTGAATGCTAAGTGCTACAAATTCTTGGACAAGAGTTGCATTGATTTGTGGTTAAGTTTAAAGGGACAGAACATGCTCTTATTAAATCAAACTTGAAATTTCTGAGTTAGTAGGTTTATCAACATTTAATCAATTGAAATGTCGGTTTATAGGTTTCCAAACTGGACTGAGAACTCCAGGTAGTCTGGTTCCTTGCATAGAAAGGTGTCCTTGCATAGAAAGGTTATCAGTGAATTCAGGTTACTGAAGAGAGATCAAGTGTAATAGTGTTCATTTAGTATAACCCTGAATTAGATGAAAAGGTGAAACTTAGGTAATTGTTATTAATCCTGGGATTTTTTTTCAGCTCCTATGTGGCTGCTTATTATTAAGTTTTGTCATTTCTCTAAGCTGGCAACTAAACTACTATGTTAAAGACAGTACTTTTTGAATGTCAAATTAATTTTACTCTTCTCCTCAGTTGTTTTATTTATAAGGCATACCCTGCCTTATTTCAAAAGAAATTGAAGGATACTCACTGAATTTCTTATGTGTGTCAGATGAGGAACATGATAGCTAAGAAATGAACAGATCTTTCAAGATGAACACATATAATTTTAAAGAATATATTATTTCTTCAAAATGTAGACCTTGCTACTTATGCATTCATATACCTGGGTAGCTATGCACGTATGTCAACAGAAAGCTCTCAAGTCATTCATTCAACTCCAGGTTGTGCCACCATCTTAAAAGATGATAACCCCCAACTTTGAAGCCACAATATCAACAGCTGACTAGGAGGCCTTCTCACCTCAAAGTAGGCATCTTATGAATTTTGTTGAACATTCTATCCAGTCTCTTTAAAATGAGGATAAGGGCTGGCCTCACTGCCTCGGCTGTCCAGTCGGTTATGGGTAGCATCTCCATGATGTAGCGTCGAAGCCCTCGACTCTCCATGGTCTGGGTGTCGTATGGTGCCAGCTTCAGAAGGGAGTGTGCAATTTCTGCCAACCTACAGGTTTTAAAGGATAAGTGTAGAATGCCACCATGGGGATTTTCCCATATAGCACCATGTTAATCAGCCTTCTTTCAGCACACCAACCCCCTGAACTAAAAACATCCTTCCCACTCCCTTCTCTCCCTCAGCTCTTCTTGCATGGCCAATGCTTTGATACCAACACATACATATTAACAAAGAATCATAGAATATTCCGGAGAGCAAATGTGAATAGTATCTGACACATAAACTAAAACCCAAAGAAATTAAGAATAGGCCAAACATATCTAGAGAATATGTATATATGTATATGTATATGAGGACACACACACAAATACATGCCTACGTGCATATATATAAAAGGTATACATATACACAGATATGGGTATAAAAGAAAACAAACTTTAAATGTACAATGAAATCACTAATATCAAGGGCCCAAATAAGCATCATGGCTTCATAGTCCTTCACTGCCTGTAGTTAAGGCCAAAGCATCTTTATTAAAACATGTTTTATTTATTCACTTTGACAGAGACAGTGATGCAATCTTGGAGAAACAGAGGAGAGAGGGAGAGAGAACCCCTAGGAGGCTCCATGCTGCCAGCGCAGAGCCCAACATGGGGCTTGATCTCTCAAACTGTGAGATCATGATTTGAGCTGAAATCAAGAGTCAAAAACTCGACCACCTGAGGCGCCACCTGAGTATTTCCTCCAGGTATAGCCCAGGGTCTGTCACCAGACACAGTCCCATGCTCAATGTCCTAAGTACAGGGTTTCTTAAGGTGAGCTGACCAATAGGACTGACTGGGCAAATGTGTTTCTGCTAAACCCAATAGTTGATTAACTAAATACATTTCAAAACTAGATATGGATTACCAACTTGTAAATAATACAAATGTAATGATATACATGATCTGGAAAAGCCAACTGAATTTATTTTTTAAATAAACTTATTTATTTTGAGAGAGAGAGAGAGAGAGAGACAGAGACAGAGACAGAGAAGGGGAAGGCCAAAGAGAAAGGCAGAGAGAGAATCCCAAGCAGGCTTTATACTGTCAGTGCAGAGCCCAATATGGGGCTAGAGCACATGAACCCTGAGACTATAACCTGAGCTGAAATCAAGTCAAATGCTGTAACAACTGAGCCACCCACGTGCCCCTAAATTAAATTTTATATAAAGGAGAAAGCATTTTATTTATTTTAAACTGAGTATTTTATTTTATTTAACTTTAGTTTTTTAAAATTACAGCATAGATAACATACAGTGTTATATTAGTTTTTGATGTACAATACAATGATTCAACAATTCTATACATTACTCAGTGCTCATTATAAGCGTACTCTTAATCCCCTTCACCTATTTCACCCAGTCCCACAACTTACCTCCCCTCTGGCAACCTCTAGTTTGTTCTCTGTAGGTAAGAGTCTGTTTCTTGTTTGCTTCTTTTGTCTTTGTTCCTTTGCTTTGTTTTGTTTCTTAATTCCACATATGAGTAAAACCTTATGGAATTTGTCTTTCCCTTATTTCACTTAGCATTATACCCTTTAGATTCATCCATGTTGTTGCAAATGGCAAGATTTCATTCTTTTTTGTGACTGGGTAATAAATATTCCATTATATTCGTATATATATATGAATATACATATTTATTCCAATATGTTCATACATACGTATATATGAATATATATGTGTATATATTCTTCATTATCTTTATCCATTCATTCATCTATGGATACACTGGATACTTGAGTTGCTTCCATAGCTTGGCTATTATAAGTAAAGCTGCAATAAACATAGGGTGCCTTTACCTTTTTTGAATTAGCATTTTCATTTTCTTTGAGTAAATACCCAGTAGTGGAGTTACTGGATCATGCTGTAATTCTATTTTTATTTTTATTTTTTTAATTTTTTTAGAAATAGTTTATTGTCAAATTAGTTTCCACATAACGCCCAGTGCTCATCCCCACAAGTGTCCTCCTCTATGCCCATCCCTCCTCCCCGCTGTAATTCTATTTTTAATTTTGAGGAAATTTCACACTGTTTTCCACAGTGGCTTCACCAGTTTGTATTCCCACCAACAGTGCATGGGGATTCTTTTATAAAGAAAGCATTTTCGGGGTTCCTGTCTGGCTCAGTTGGTGGAACATGTGACTCTTGATCTCAGGGTTGGAGGTTTGAGCCCCTAGTTGAATTTAGAAATTTCTTAAAATCTTTTTAAAAAACAAGAAAGCACTTTAAAATTGTATAGTGCTTCACTATCAAATACATTGAGTAGATGCAGAATGTGTAGAAGATGCTATTAAGAGGCAAAGCACATGCATTCATGGTAATATCTTGCATCTACATTATGATTTGAGCCTGATTTTTTTCCAGGAAAAAAATTAAACTATATACCAGGACTCCTATCACAGTGGCTGAAATGTCCATGTTCTTTGAGGTACTAGAAATTCCTTTGAAAACAAGTTTCTTTAAGTAAAGGGTAATTAAGCCACTCTCACCAATTATTTGAATCTTTGGCTTAGTCAACATATGTTTAGCCAGACATGCAAAGTATCCTATGGAAGCATAATGCCCAACGGTGGTGGTTGGGGGGGGGGGTGTCTAGTGGACAAGGGGAATAGAGAGGCTTCATGTTGTCTAGGAGTGCGTATGTACCTGGTACCATTGGGATGCATCCATAATCTAAGGGTTTTCCGAACTATTATTAAAGGAGAAGAGGAGATTCCAAGTAAAGGGACATCAGAAATAAGTTTTTCTACTTTCTCTTTTTTAAACTTTTTTCTTAACGTTTATTTATTTTTGAGAGAGAAAGAGAGACAGAATGTGAGCAGCGGAGGGGCAGAGAGAGGAGACACAGAACACAAAGTAGGTTCCAGGCTCCCAGCTGTCAGCACAGAGCCTGATGCAGGGCTCAAACTCATGAGCCATGAGATCATGACCTGAGCTGAAGTCAGATGCTTAACTGACTGAGCCAACCAGGTGCCCCTTTTCTTTTTTAAGACTTTATTTTTAAGCAATCTCTACACCCAATGTGGGGTTCAAACCCACAACCCTGAGATCAAGAGTTGCACACTCTACCAGCTGAGCCAGCCAGGCACCCCAAATTTTTCTTTTTTTTTTTAATTTTCTAATTTTTTGAAGCAAATTTACCTTGGAAAAGCCCTGAAGATATAATCCTCAATCTCATGGTTAAAAGAGATCTTTTGTTTTTCGAAAGAGATCTTAATAACCCTTCGGCAGTGGGATTCCATAAATTGGACCCCTGACTGGATCCTCTTTAGAAAATATGGCCTAAAGTAGAAATGAAAGATTTCATCTCTCAGGTCCCACTCAAGATTTAATGAATAAGAATATCCAAGGCTTAGGCTCAGAAATTTGTATCTTTTTTACTTTAATTTTGAAAGTTTTCAACATATACAAAGATAGAGAGGCAAGGATATAATGAGTCCTTCAAGATTTAACAGTGATCAATTCACATCGACTCCTGTTTCATTTATATCGCGACTTGCTTCCCCTCCCCCAACTCCAAAATACTTTGAAGTAAATCCCAAGCTTCAAGTCATTTTATCAATATAGATATTCCAGTATGTGTCTCTAAGGACTTGAAAAAAATTAATCACAATACAATTATGACAGCTACCAGGTTAAAAATAATTCCTACAAGAAGGAAGCTACCCAGTTAGTTTCCAAAATTCCCACATTATTTCATGATTCTTACATAAACTTAAAGAAAAAAACAAATTGGAATTAAACAAGACCTATACATTCAATGGTTGATATTTCGCTTGAGCCTCTTTTAATTTGTAGGTTTTCCCTCTTCTGCTCTTGTTTGATGTCCTTATAATTTATTTCTTGAGGAAATCAGCTGCTTATCTTATAGTGTTTTCCACACTATTTTCCTGATATAATCTCCATGCTATCATTTAATCTATACTGCTTCCATATTTAATTCCATTTGTAGTTAGACTAGGGTTAGGCGAGATTAGGTTTTGATTTTCTGGAAAGCGTATTTAACAGTTGATGTGTACTTTCATCATGAGATACATGACCCCTGCTTGTCAGTCTCTGATATCAATTGCCAGTAGGGATCACTGCACAGTTTCACTAATTCATCAGAAGTAGTGCAATAGCAATGTTATGTCACTCTTTTTCTCATGCATTAACTATAACATTTTAATAAGGAGAAATTTCTCTTTGATTACTCCAAAAAATTTCTCTTTGCCTCTTAAGTCAAATGCTTGAGAGGACTTACAGTTTAAGAGCTCTTAGGTGATTCTGACAGGTACTCTGGTTTAGGAATCAAAGCCAAACCACTGTCTCTCTAACACCTGGATCACTCTACAATAACTTCTAACTACAATCTGACCAGCATCATGGCTGGGAAACTCACTACTGCTTAAGGAAGCTCCCTCCATCTTTGGAGGTCTACACTGTGAGAAGCTCTCCTCATATTAGGTCCCCAAATTCCCCCAGTTTCTTTCTTCTAGGCTTAATCTGGAAGCCTGAATTGAATCCATCTTCCCCATGGCAACCCTTCATTATCATGAAATAGTTATTTTCTTCTCTCCAGACTGAACATTATACTTGTGGAAATTGTGTGTGAATGTGCATTTCTTAAAGAAATCATGTTAAATGGCCTGTGTATTCTTCTGTTTATCTCTTTCATACAAATGTGCCATGCAGAAAATTCCTTACTTTTCAAGTTGTGTGTATGACAGATAAGAGCATATATCTACATGCACATATTTCTTTCTCCTTATTATTTTATAGATAACACTGAGGAATGCTCAAGAAAGGATCAAACTGTCTTTTAAGTATAAAAACAATATTTAGAACTGAATTTGAGTCATTTATGCATTACTACCTGAACTTCTCTAATCCCTGCTGATTAAAAAATGAATTTCCTGATGTGATGTATCACATTGATTGATTTTCATCTTTTTAACACCAGTGGGCTTATATCAACAAAAGAAAAGATAAAAACCATATGATCCTGTTGATAGATGCAGAAAAAGCATTTGGCAAAATACAGCATCCATTCTTAATAAAGAACCTTGAGAAAGTCGGGATAGAAGGAACTTAAACATCATAAAAGCCATCTATGAGAAGCCCTCAGCTAACATCATCCTCAAAGGGGAAAAACTGAGAGCTTTCCTCCTGAGATCAGGAACACGACAGGGATGCCCACTCTCACCACTGTTGTTTAACATAGTGCTGGAAGTCCTAGCATCACCCATCAGACAACAAAAGGAAATAAAAGGCATCAGAATTGGCAAAGAAGAAGTCAAACTCTCACTTTCATGACATGATACTCTACATAGAAAACCTGACAGACTCCACCAGAAGCCTACTAGAACTGATCCATGAATTCAGCAAAGTTGCAGGATACAAAATCAATGTACAGAAATCAGTTGCATTTTTATACACCAACAATGAAGCAACAGAAAGAGAAATCAAGAAACTGACCCCATTCACAATTACACACACAAAAAAACATAAAATACCTATGAATAAACCTAACCAAAGATATAAGAGATCTGTATGATGAAGACTATAGAAAACTTACAAAGGAAATTGAAGAAGACACAAAGAAATGGAAAAACATTCCATGCTCATGGATTGGAAGAATAAATATAGTTAAAATGTCATTACTACCCAAAGCAATCTACACATTCAATGCAATTCCAATCAAAATTGCACTAGCATACTTCTCAAAACTAGAACAAACTATTCTCAAATTTGTATGGAATCAAAAGACCCCGAATAGCCAAAGTAATATTGAAGAAGAACACCAAAATGGGAGGCATCACCATCTCAGACTTTAGCCTCTACCACAAAGCTGTCATCATTAAGACAGTATGGTATTGGCACAAAAACAGACACATGGGCCAATGGAATAGAATAGAGAACTCAGATTTCAACCCAAAAATGTACAGCCAACTAATCTTTGACAAAGCAGGAAAGAGTATCCAATGGAAAAAAGACAGCCTCTTTAACAGATGGTGTTGGGAGAACTGGAAAGCAACATGCAGAGAAGAATAAAACTAGATCATTTTCTCACACCATACACAAAAATAAACTCAAAATGGATAAAGGACCTGAACGTGAGACAGGAAACCATCAAAACCCTAGAGGAGAAAACAGGAAACAACCTCCTTGACCTCCACCGCAGCAATTTCTTTCTTGACACATCCCCAAAAGCAAAAGAATCAAGAGCAAAAATAAACTGTTGGGACCTCATCAAAATTAAAAACTTCTGCACCGCAAAGGAAACAATCCATAAACCTAATAGGCAACTGATGGAATGGGAAAAGATAGTTGCAAAGGACATAACAGATAAAGGGTTGATATCCAAAATCTATAAGGAGCTCACCAAATTCCATACCCAAAAAACATACAACCCAGTGAAGAAATGGGCAGAAGACATGAACAGACACTTCTCCAAAGAGGACAGCCAGATGGCCAACAGACACATGAAACGATGCTCAGCATCCCTCCTCATCAGGGAAATACAAATCAAAACCACACTGAGATACCACCTTACTCCAGTCAGAGTGGCTAAATTGAGCAAATCAGAGGACTCTAGATGCTGGTGAGGATGTGGAGAAAAGGGTACCCTCCTACACTGTTGGTGGGAATGGTAACTGGTGCAGCCCCTCTGGAAAACGGTGTGGAGATTCCTCAAAAAATTAATAATAGAACCCCCCTATGACCCAGCAATAGCACTGCTAGGAATTCACCCAAGGGATACAGGAGTGCTGATTCATAGGGGCACATGTACCCCAATGTTCATAGCGGCACTCTCAACAATAGCCAAAACATGGAAAGAACCTAAGCGTCCATCAACTGATGAATGGATCATGAAGATGGTTTATCTACACAATGGAATACTACATGGCAATGAGAAACAATGAAATCTGACCATGTGTAGCAACATGGATGGAACCTGAGGGTGTTATGCTGAGCAAAATAAGTCAGGCAGAGAAGGACAGATGCCATATGCTTGCACATATAGGAGGATTAGGAGGAGCTTAATGGAGGACCATGGGAGAGAAGAAGGGGAAAAATAGTGGGGGAGAGGGAGGGAGGCAAACCACGAGAGACTCTTGAATGCTGAGAACAAACTGAGGATTGATGGGGATTGGGAGAGGGGAAGAGGAGTGATGGGCATGGAGGGAGGCACTTGTGGGACTGAGCCCTGGGTGTTATATGGAAACCAATTTGACAGTAAACTATTAAAAAATGAATTTGCATTAAGATTAAAACAAACATTTCCTTTAATATAGTGTTTGCTACACTATCAGATGGCTAATCTCTTAGTAAAAAAAAAATTCCTATGGCCCTTTCCCAGTGATAACACAAGAGATTTTCCCATTGAGAGGGAGAGTTCAAGAGATGTAGGCAGAGAGCGGAGGGGAGAGATGGGAGAGAGAGAGAAACATAGAGAGAGTGGGAGGGAGGAGAGAGAGAGGGAAAGAATTTGCAGATCTTATTAACTTGCTATATATACTACTGGGTTAG